>CM075739.1:6792748-6860248 GCA_037974335.1 Prionace glauca | reverse complement strand
CCCACACACACACCCCCACACACACACACACTCCCACCCCCACCCCCCCATCCTCCAGCCCCCCCCCAACACACAGGAGGACAAATGTAAAATTCTGCCCCAAACATTCTTCCCTTTGAGCGATGAGATTGTAGTTATTTTGGGGCAGCATCTTGTCTTGTGTTTCTTGGCTGGTTTATTGAGAGCTGGGTGCCTGTGCTGAGCGAGATAAGGAAAAGCTGATGTGGCTTCCAGTCATATTGACAAAGCAGCAACTCTGAGATGATATTGATAGGAATCTTACACTGGCCATTGGTGATTAAAACTCTGGTTTGCTGCATCTTCTTGTTCTGATATTTTGTACTGTGTTGTGGTTGGTTATCTCTCTCTACCCAGTTCTTTATCTGCTGAGGTTGTGATTCATTTAAATTTAGTTGTTTGGGCCGAGGGAGAGAGGCAGGATTCCAACGGGCTTTCAGCTGATTGCGATAGGAAATAAAACTGAGCATTATTTGCCCTCCTTGCTCTCCCTCGCTTGCGCACTCGCTCTCTTTCTTTCTCTTTCTCTCTCTCCCTCACTCTTTCTTTCTCTCTCTTTCTCAGTCTCACTTTCTTTCTCTCTTTTTCTTCTCTCATTTTCTTTCTCCCTCTCTTTCACTCCCTTTCTTTCTCGCTCTTTCAATCTCCCTTTCTTGCTCCCTTTCTCTCTCGCTCACTTTCTCTCTCCCTCTCTCCCTCTTGTGCTCTCCTCCCCTTCCCTCACTCAGGGATGTACCGTGCAGTAGATCCCAGGGGCTTAGCTGAGTGTTAAGAATCTAAAGGTGGGTTCCCATTGCATCCAACCACTTTGTTGGTAGGTTAATTCACTGTGCCCTGCACCAGCATTGAAGATGAACTGTGCTACTTCATCATGGCACAGATGGAGGCCATTCAGTCCATCAATGCCTTGATGGTTGTACAGGAAATGCGGCTAAAATGGGAGTAAGTCTCAATGGGTCAGCAGTGTGTTAGTGCTAACCATTCCGGTGATGGAGATTGGTGCTGTTTACATTAATCCTTTAACTGCCCTAGCCAGTGGCAGTCTTATACTCTGTTACTCTGTGAACATCCTGACCACAGAGACTGCAGAACCAGTTGTGTTTAACTTCATTACTGATTAGTGACTATCAAACAAAGTAATAGATACTATTCTTGTGATCTCACTATCCAGAGTCGCACATTGTACACATCTGAACTCTGACATTATTTAGTGTAAAAATGACGAGGCAAAAAGCAGAGTGTGAGTATGTTTAGGAGATGTGGGCTGGCTAGACCAATAATTATTGCCCATCCCTAGTTGCCCTTGAGAAGGGAGTGGTACCTTCTTGAACCGCTGCAGTCTGTGTGGTGTAGGTACACCCACAGTGCTATCAGGGAAGCAGTTCCAGGGTTCTGACCCAGTGAAGGAACGGCGATATATTTCCAAGTCAGGAGGGTGAGTGACTTGGAGGAGAACTTCCAGGTAAGGGTATTCCCAGGGATCTTGCTGCCCTTGTGAGTTCTAATGATTAAAATAGAGACCTGTGACCTAGTTAGAGATGGAACTAATCGTTGGTTGAACCTACGTAAAAGCAGATTGGAACAAAGTTCTTGGTGGTTGTAAGACCAAATTGGGGCTGTTTTCCTTAGAAAGACGGAGACTGAGGGGAGATCTAATAGAGGTGTATAAGATTATGAAGGGTATAGATAGAGTAAACAGTGGTAAGCTTTTTACTAGATTGGAAACAAATATTACGAGGGGCCATGGGCTTAGGGTGAGGGGGGAGAGGTATAACACGGATATTAGAGGGAGGTTTTTCACACAGAGGGTTGAGGGGGTATGGAATGCTCTGCCAAGTAAGGTGGTGGAGGCAGGCACGCTGGAGTTATTTAAGGGATACTTCAACAGGCACATGAGTGGGATGGAGATGGAGGGATATAGGAGACTGTTTTAAATAAGGATCAAGGGCCTTGGGACGTCCCTGGGAATCAATTGATTCCTATGGACTTTCTAACGTACTTTTGAGCTTCTGGGGATTCCCTTGAATGTTTGTATAAGGATGTGCACGTTATTGAAGTTTTTCTCTTTTAATCCACATGTGATTCAGTCCGCCTTGTTGAGCACACACACGGTGGGTCGTGTGAGGGCTGCTCTTGGATGTTGCTTCGAGACTAGCCTAGTGCTTCACATCGTTAGACTGGACCAACTGATGGGCAACGCGACAGCTCAGTGACTATCACTGTTTGCTGTGCGGACACATGGATTTGGGCCGGTGACTGTGGGAGTTTGCACATTCTCCCCGTGCTTGTGTGGGTTTTCTCCGGGTGCTCCGGTTTCCTCCCACACCCCAAAGATGTGCCGTTAGGCTGAGTTTGGGTTTGGTGTAACAGATTGTCCCTAAATTAGTCTCCCCTCAATCTGGTTTCCAGTGTGGAGTGCCATAAGCGTTAGACACGGGTCACGGGTGGAAGAGGGGACTCACAATGTTGAAATGGCGGCGCGGGCTCGTTGGGCCGAAGGGCTTGTTTCCCGTGCTGTGTTCTTTGTAAGACTGAACAGGCTGTTACGAATGTATCGCTCTGAAATAATTCCTCACAGACCAGTGTCTCTTCACCAGAATCTCGTTATTTGCAAACTCTCTTTCACTCAGATACACAGTCAGAATTCGAATGCCAGAAGACCTGATACTCCAATATTTATATCCCAGCTAGACTCCCGAAATTGGGCAGCAATCAGGACCTCATCAGGGAGCTCGTACTCCAAGAGGCCAACCTCGAAGGCCTCGATGAATGCTGAGGAGACGGTTACAGGAGATGGAGAAATGGCATTGGCCCCTTACTTACATAAAAAAAAACCTCTAAACTCTGCACACAACAGAAATAGGGAGAGATCTCACACCTCCAGGAATCACTGGTTCCTGGAGCTCCCTGCTGTGTTATCCAATCTTTATCCATGTGACTTGGTCACTCACAGGAAGGTTACAAAGCGTGACCTGTTCTCTGTTCTGTTGGCCAACACAAGACCACCCTCATACTGGATTGGAATGCAATGGCCCCAGCATTCACTCCCAAGGTGGGGAGCGGGACCCTGGAAAATTCCTGGCAACCACCCTGGGAAAAGGTTTCCTGAAGGCAGGATCTTTATTGCTGGGGCAGGTGGAGCCTGGTGTAGCTGACCCTGGAAGGAGGTCGCAGGCGGGCACAGGGGGCAGCCTGGGGTGGAGGCCAACTAGTTCAAAGGTCATCACCCAGATAGGTGATTGGAGGGGGAGGCAGAATGGCAGGGAGGGGATTGGAGGAGGGGGAGGAATGGCAGGGAGGGGATTGGAGGAGGGGGCAGATGGGAAGCTGGGTGGACAAAAGGAAAGAATGAAGAGTTTTGTGTTTTTTTGACATCTTTCTTGCCCTCAGGATGTGCCGAAGCATGTAGCCAATGAAATATCTTTGAAATGTGATGTAAGAAACATGTCAGCCAATCTGTGAAGAGCAAAGTGATTGGGAATGATCCCTGTTTAAATGATTGGTGAGGGATAGACGTTGGCCCCGACAGCAGGATGGGGGGAACGGCACAATATAACTCTATATATCCTGCAGAGTGGAGGGGTCCCCAGTGTAACATCTCCCCCCGAGTGAGCCCACAACACAAGGACCACCCTGTGAGCTGCATAGAATTCAATTCATGGAGAAATTATACCTGCAGCGCCACCTGGTTGAATAGCCCTGAGAGGTGCCAGCACCATTGGCCTGTCTGAGAGTGTGGGAAATAGGCACAAATCCTATCGTGTATCATCTTTAACAGATGTCACTTTCCAGCCCCGACACATTCATGGCACAGGAAGTAAGGGTGACAGGCAGGAAGTGTGTGATAGATACCAGTCCTTTGACATATAAATAAATATTCTGTATTGATTAACAGCTGAAGCAGGGGCAGTAACCACAGCAGAATGTCTCGTTGTTTATTCCTGAGTTGGTTTGATTGTGTCAAATGAGCAAAGAAAGCTCCCTTTCAGTAACGATTCCATTCACTGCCTGCCAGGGACACTTATATAAGAACATAAGAACATAAGAAATAGGAGCAGGAGTAGGCCATCTGGCCCTTCGAGCCTGCCCCGCCATTCAATAAGATCATGGCTGATCTGTCGTGACTCAGCTCCACCTTCCCGCCCTCTCCCCATAACCCTTAATCCCTTCTCTTATCTTATCAAAAACCCATCAACCCGTTTCTTAAAAATATTTAGCGAGGCAGCCTCCACCACTTCAACGGGCAGAGAATTCCAGAGATTCACCACCCTTTGAGTGAAGAAGTTCCTCCTCAACTCTGTTCTAAACCGCCCCCCCTTTATCTTGAGGCTGTGCCCCCTAGTCCTACTGTCTTTTTTGAGCGGGAACAGTCTCTCCACCTCTATCCTATCCATCCCATTCATCATCTTATACGTCTCAATGAGATCTCCCCTCATTCTTCTAAACTCTAACGAGTACAAGCCTAGTTTATTCAGCCTCTCCTCATAGCTCAATCCCCTCAACTCCGGTATCAGCCGAGTAAACCTCCTCTGCACTCCCTCCAGGGCCAAAACATCCTTGCGCAGGTGCGGCGCCCAAAACTGCACACAGTACTCCAGCTGCGGCCTCACCAATGCCCTATACAGCTGCAGCAAGACCTCCCTACTTTTATATTCAATCCCCTTTGCTATGAAGGCCAGCATCCCATTCGCCTTCCTGACCACCTGCTGCACCTGCAAGCTGGGTTTTTGCGACTCATGCACAAGGACCCCGAGGTCCCTCTGCACCGTCGCCTGCTGCAGTTTTTCGCCCCGTAAGTAATAGTCCTTCCTACCATTCCTCCTACCAAAGTGGACCACCTCACACTTGCCAACATTAAATTCCATTTGCCATTTCCTGGCCCATTCGCCCAGCCTATCTAGATCCTTCTGCAGACTCTCCACACCCTCCGCACAATTTGCCTTTCCCCCAATCTTGGTGTCATCAGCAAATTTCGACACCCTGCACTCGGTTCCCTCCTCCAGATCATCTATATAAATGGTAAATAGCTGAGGCCCCAGCACCGACCCCTGGGGCACCCCACTAGTCACCAACCGCCAATCCGAATAGCATCCATTGACCCCCACTCTCTGCCTCCTATTTGACAACCAATCCTCTATCCACGCTAACACCCTACCCCCAACTCCATGTCCCCTGACCTTCTGCAATAACCTCTTGTGAGGTACCTTGTCAAACGCCTTCTGAAAATCCAGAAAGACCACATCCACCGGCTCTCCTCCATCCACTGCCCTAGACACATCCTCATAGAACTCCAGTAAATTTGTCAGACACGACTTCCCTTTAATGAAACCGTGTTGCGTCCGCCCTATCAAGCAATTCCCCTCAAGATGCCTCGCTATTTCCTCCTTAATGACGGTTTCTAACATTTTACCTTCCACAGACGTTAAACTAACCGGCCTATAATTCCCCGCCTTTTGCCTGGCACCCTTCTTAAACAACGGCGTAACATTAGCCGTTTTCCAATCTTCCGGCACTTCCCCGGAATCCAGCGACGTCTGGAAAATAACCACCAAGGCATCCACTATCACCTCCGCCATTTCTTTCAGAACCCTCGGATGCATTCCATCCGGTCCTGGGGACTTGTCCACAATCAGCCCCTCCAGTCTGTCGAGCACCACCTCTCTAGTAACAGTAATGTCATTAAGACCCTCCATTCCTACCACCTTTCCATCGCTAACACCCGGCAAATTATTCACGTCCTCCTCCGTGAAGACAGAAACAAAGAAGTTATTCAAGACCTTAGCCATATCCCTATCCCCTACCACTAGCTCCTCTTTCTCATCCATCATGCCAATTCATAAGAACATAAGAAATAGGAGCAGGAGTAGGCCATCTAGCCCTTCGAGCCTATCCTGCCATTCAATAAGATCATGGCTGATCTGAAGTGGATCAGTTCCACTTTCTCCCCTTAATTCCCCTGTCTATCAGAAACCTATCTACCCGTGACTTAAATATATTCAGCAAGGCAGCCTCCACCACTTCAACGGGCAGAGAATTCCAGAGATTCACCACCCTTTGAGTGAAGAAGTTCCTCCTCAACTCCGTTCTAAACTGCACCCCCCTTATCTTGAGACTGTGCCCTCTAGTCCTGCTGTCCTTTCATAAGTAGTCATGATGTGGGTATGCCGGCGTTGGACTGGCGTAAACACAGTAAAAAGTCTGACAACACCAGGTTTTAGTCCAATCGATTTATTTGATAATATTCTCACAAGCAAGCAAGCTTTCGAGGGGGCAGCCTCTTCACCTGACGAAGAGGCAGCCCCCTTGAAAGCTTGCTTGCTTGTGAGAATATTATCAAATAAATCGGTTGGACTAAAACCTGGTGTTGTCAGACTTTTTACTGTCCTTTCATAAGAACATAAGAAATAGGAGCAGGAGTAGGCCATCTAGCCCTTCGAGCCTGCCCCGCCATTCAATAAGATCATGGCTGATCTGTCGTGGCTCAGTTCCACTTTCCAGCCCTCTCCCCATAATCCTTAATCCCCTCTCTTATCAAAAACCCATCAACCCGCGTCTTAAAAATATTTAGCGAGGTAGCCTCCACCACTTCAACGGGCAGAGAATTCCAGAGATTCACCACCCTTTGAGTGAAGAAGTTCCTCCTCAACTCTGTTCTAAACCGCACCCCCCTTTATCTTGAGGCTGTGCCCTCTAGTTCTACTGTCCTTTCTGAGCGGGAAGAGTCTCTCTACCTCTACCCTATCCATCCCTTTCATTATCTTATACGTCTCTATAAGATCCCCCTCTCTATAAGATTGAATGGATGGGAGGCTGGTTTGTGTGGTGGATTGGGCTACATTCACGACCTTTTGTAGTTCCTTGCTGCCTTGGGCAGAAGTCTCTCAACACCAGGTTAAAGTCCTCCAACAAGTTTATTTGGAATCACGAGCTTCCAAACTTCTACTCACCTGTTGGACTTTAACCTGGCGCTGTGAGACTGCATACTGTGCCCATCTTGTAGAGATGTGAATAACTTGTGTTTCGATAGACATGGTGAAACACTTCACAGGTAGGTTATCAGACAGAGTTTAATGTTAGGTCACATGAAGAAGTACAAGGGCAGGTGACATTGCTGTTGATGTGGTGTATATGGGTTTCCAAAAGGCATTTGATACACAGCGGGCTTGGGAGCAGAACTCCTGGAATCAAAGGAAAAGTTGGCACTTGGATAAGGAATTGTCTGAGAGGCAAGAAACAGAGAGTGATGACGGATGATTTTTCTTCAGACTGCAGGAAGATTTGTGGTGGTGTGGGGATTCCTGCGCTTCCTGATACTTCCTAACCCTCTAGACTGTCATGTGCAATCTTGGGCACCAGTAAATATCAGGAAGATCCCCAGTGTCAGGGTTCACCCGAAGACAATTTCAACATTTGTAGGTGATACGAAGGTTGGAAAGATTTGTTAGCTGTAATGAGGATAGTCTTGAATTTCAAAAGGAACCACCATGTTGGTGGATTGAGCAGACAAGAAATGATGGAGAAATCTAGCACGAGGGGGCATGGCTTTAAATTAAGGGGGGGTAGTTATAGGACGGATATCAGGGGTAGGTTCTTTACCCAGAGGGTGGTGAGGGATTGGAATGCCCTGCCTGCTGCAGTTGTAAATGCGCCTAGTTTGGGGGCGTTTAAGAGATCCATGGATAGGTTTATGGACGAAAAGGGATTGGTTTAGGCTAGTGGGTCATTGTTTTGTAACGGGTCGGCGCAACATCGTGGGCCGAAGGGCCTGTTCTGCGCTGTAATGTTCTATGTTCTATGTTCTAAGATGATGTCTAATGCAGACAAGTGTGAGATAATTCATCGTGGCAGGATGAATATGAAAAGATATTGCAAACTAAAGAGAGAAAATCTAAAGGAAGTGCAGGAACAGAGAGACCTGCATCAGGTTCATAGAATCATAAAATGCCTACAGTGCAGAAGGAGGCCATTTGGCCCATTGAGTCTGTACCGACCACAATATCCAAGCCCTAGCTCCTCATATTTACCCTGCTAATTTCCCTGACACTAAGGGGCAATTTAGCATGGCCAATCAGTCTAACTTTCACTTTGGAGTGTGGGAGGAAACTGGAGCACCCGGAGGAAACCCACGCAGGCACAGGGTGGCTCTGCACAGTCACCCAAGGTCAGAATTGAACCCAGGTGCCTGGCACTTTGAGGCAGCAGTGCTAACCACTGTGCCACCGTGCCACCAGACAGCAGTTAATAAAGCATAGAGTTTCCTCAGTTTTATTAATAGGGGCATTGGGTACAAGAGTAAGGGGGTCATGTTGAACGTGTATAAGGCACGGGATAGTCTTCATCTGGAGTAACGTGCCCAGTTCTGGGCACCATATTTGAGGAAGGATATGAGGAGAGAGGGCAGAGGGGACTCACAAAAAAGATTCCAGGGACAAACACCAGTAGTTATGATTGGAGAGGTTGGGATGGTTTTCCTTGGAGAAAGGAAGGCTGTGAGAAGACTTGATAGAGGTGTTCAGGATCCTGAGGGTGAGGACAGGGTAAATACTGAGAAACTGTTCGTCTCAAGAGAGCATCAGGAATGAGAGGGCCCAGACTCAAAATAATGGGCAAAAGAGGTAAAAAGTGATGTGAAGGTAAATTTTTTCACCCAGAGGGTGGTTGGTGTCTGGAATGAACGTCCTGAGAGGGTGTGGGACTCAGGTTCGATCGGGATATCCAAAAGGGAATTGGATTGGTACCTGAAAATAAGGCAAGGGAGTGGGACTGGGTAGAATGCTCCTTCAGAGAGCCAGAACGGTCTGGAAGGGATGAATGGCCTCCCTCTCCACTGTAAAAATTTTGTGATGGAAACCTTTTATCAAAGGAGGTAGGTTTTAAGGAGCATATTAATGGGGGGAGACCGAGGGATAGAGGTGGAGCAAGGTTTAAGAAGGGAATTCCAGAGCTCGATTCCCAGACAGCTAAAGACACTGTTTCCAATAAAAATGATGAATAAAGTCATGAATGTACAGAATCCAGATTGGAGGAGTGCTGAGTACTGGGGAGGGTATAGAACCACAGGAGCCATGTGGAGATCTTCCAGGGAATAGGAATTTTAGATTTGTGAGCTGTTGGATCAGGAAGCAATGTAGGCCAGCAAACTCGGAAATAACAGGGGGGAACAGGAGTTGGCGCTAGAACAGCAGAGCTGTGGATAGGTTTAATTCATAGAGAGGTTGGCCAGGAAATCCTCAGAGTATCAGAGTCTGGAATTGATAAACAAAGGGCTAAGTGTTCCAGCAGCGGACTGATATTTCAGTGTCTCAGGTCTCAAAACGATTAACCTTTCCTGACCTTACTGTGGAGGGAAAGTCAATGGTAAAGCAGTAGGAGATGGTTGGGCCTAACACACTTTACTCGTGATGGAAGCAGAATCCATGTTAACTTCTCAAAGGAAAATGGCTAAATGTGTGAAAACTTAGCACTTACCAGGGGTCAGTGCAAAGGACAGGTCATGGGACTAAATCGATAGTTCTTCCAGAGTGCTGATGGGTGATGCGTATTGCAACAGTGACTGCCCACCAATAAGCATTTTGGCTCTGCTGAGGTTGTGAGGCTTTAGAAATACAAATCCTTCCTTCCTGAGGCAAGTGGCTCCCTTCCGCAGTGTAAAATTTCACAATGTCCCTTATTTCCTCATTAGTCCAGTAAAAGGAGCTGGAGATCCATCATACCAGACATTGATATTGGTGCAGAGGGACCTCGGGGTCCTTGTGCATGAGTCGCAAAAACCCAGCTTGCAGGTGCAGCAGGTGGTCAGGAAGGCGAATGGGATGCTGGCCTTCATAGCGAGGGGGATTGAATTTAAAAGTAGGGAGGTCTTGCTGCAGCTGTATAGGGCATTGGTGAGGCCGCAGCTGGAGTACTGTGTGCAGTTTTGGGCGCCGCACCTGCGCAAAGATATTTTGGCCTTGGAGGGAGTGCAGAGGAGGTTTACTAGGCTGATACCGGAGTTGAGGGGATTGAGCTATGAGGAGAGGCTAAATAAACTAGGCTTGTACTCGTTAGAGTTTAGAAGAATGAGGGGAGATCTCATTGAGACGTATAAGATGATGAATGGGATGGATAGGATAGAGATGGAGAGACTCTTCCTGCTCAAAAAAGACAGTAGGACTAGGGGGCACAGCCTCAAGGTAAAGGGGAGGCGGTTTAGAACAGAGTTGAGGAGGAACTTCTTCACTCAAAGGGTGGTGAATCTCTGGAATTCTCTGCCCGTTGAAGTGGTGGAGGCTGCCTCGCTAAATATTTTTAAGAAACGGGTTGATGGGTTTTTGATAAGAGAAGGGATCAAGGGTTATGGGGAGAGGGCGGGAAGGTGGAGCTGAGCCATGACAGATCTTATTGAATGGCGGGGCAGGCTCGAAGGGCCAGATGGCCTACTCCTGCTCCTATTTCTTATGTTCTTATGTTCTTAATAATTATTAATCTGGTGAAAGACCTGAATGTCATAACACGCAGGTGAGATTTTTATAAATGCCCACATTAATAACAAATCTTTAATCAGACTAGTCACCGCATTGGCGAAAGGATATTTTGGCCTTGGAGGGAGTGCAGAGAAGGTTGATACCGGAGATGAGGGGGTTGGACTATGAAGAGAGACTAAATAGACTGGGTCTGTACTCGTTGGAGTTTAGAAGGATGAGGGGGGATCTTATAGAGACGTATAAGACAATGAAGGGGATGGATAGGGTAGAGGTAGAGAGATTCTTCCCGCTTCGAAATGACAGCAGGACTAGAGGGCACAGCCTCAAGATAAAGGGGGGCGGTTTAGAACGGAGTTGAGGAGGAACTTCTTCACTCAAAGGGTGGTGAATCTTTGGAATTCTCTGCCCATTGAAGTGGTGGAGGCTACCTCGCTGAATATATTTATTATATTTCTATTTCTTATGTTCTTCTGTTCCAGTCTGAATGACTCTTCAGAGCTAAAGCGATTGAGAAATGGGATGGATTTGACACTGTCTATGGGGTGGGGGGAGAGCAGGTGGAGACAGAGGGTCAGGGACAGGTGGAAGCTTTAGAGAGACTTGACAGAGATGCCATGGGAACAAACCAGTGGGTTAATGGTGGAGTTAAAGACTAAAGCAGGGGCTGACAGCAGTGTGATGGTAAGATAGCAGAATAGTCACGGGGAGATAGATTTCTGATAGACAGGGGAATTAAGGGTTAAGGGGAGAAAGTGGGAAAGTGGAATTGATCCACTTCAGATCAGCCATGATCTTATTGAATGGAGGGGCAGGCTCGAAGGGCTAGATGGCCTACTCCTGCTCCTATCTCTTATGTTCTGTTGTAAGCCTCTTCAATGAAGCCCAGTTTGTACTGAGTGAGATAATTGAGAAGTCTGTTTTGGCACGGTGCATAAACCATTGTTTCGAACAGCCCTTGTACTGTGCCCAAGTATAAATCTCAATTCTACTCATGCAGTTAAATTTGGACTAATTGTTTGGGGTAAGGGTGAGAGAGATGAAATCAGCAGCATTGCTAGCGAGCTCTACAGAAAAGGAAACTCCCGCACTGGGACCATTTTACCGTTACAGTTCACTGCTGCCCAATGTGGGTGTCCCAATTTCGATGGTCCAAAAGGGTGACTTTAACAGAGGCTAAACTGAACAGCCCATGGTGCTATATTTTCATCTATGATTGGCTGTATAAAGTGCCAGTGGAAAGGTAATTCCAAACATCATGTAACTACCCAACCATTGGCATCTACACTAGAATTAGGAGGCAGTTGGCTCCTTGAGCCTGCTCTGCTACTCAATAAGAGAGGGCTGATCTGACTGAGATCTGCCTCAATCCCCCCTCCCTCAACCCAATGTGGGTGCCCCCCTGCCCCTGAATTACCTTTGACCTCTCTTGCCAATCAGAAATTGAGAGTAGGTCTAGACTTGCCTCCTCCTCATCTCCGTGCTGCCCTTTGGTGACACAGTCCTGCAAGCTGGGCTCAGCTTCCTTACTGCGTTGATGACACCCACCTATCCCGCCGCCATCTCGCTGCATCTTTCACTTCCTCTGCACACTCATATTGCTGGACGGAAAGTCTTGAACGAGACGCAATTTCTTCCACTTAAACACTGGGAAGACTCAAGTTATGGGTGGCACGGTAGCACAGTGGGTTAGCACTGCTGCTTCTCAGCTCCAGGGACCTGGGTTCGATTCCTGGCTCGGGTCACTGTCTGTGTGGAGTTTGCACATTCTCCTCATGTCTGCGTGGGTTTCCTCCGGGTGCTCCGGTTTCCTCCCACAGTCCAAAGATGTGCGGGTTAGGTTGATTGGCCGTGCTAAGAAATTGCCCCTTAGTGTCCAGGGATGTGTAGGTTAGAGGGATTAGTGGGTAAATATGTAGGGATATGGGGATAGGGTCTGGGTGGGATTGTGTTCAGTGCAGACTCGATGGGCTGAAGGGCCTCTTTCTGCACTGTAGGGTTCTATGGTTCTTATCATTTTCATTTAATTTATTATTGTCATGTATTAACATACAGTGAAAAGTATTTTTTCTTGTGTGCTATACAGAAAAAGCATACTGTTTATAGAGAAGGAAATGAGAATGTGCAGAATGTTACATAGCGAGGGTGTAGAGAAAGATCAACTTAATGTGAGGTAAGTCCATTCAAAAGTCTGACAGCAGCAGGGAAGAAGCTGTTCTTGAGTCGGTTGGTACGTGACCTCAGAATTTTGTATCCCTTTCCCGATGGAAGAAGGTGGAAGAGGGAATGTTCGGGGTGACGGGGGTCCTTAATTATACTGGCTGCTTTGCCAAGGCAGTGGGAGGTGTAGACAGAGTCAGTGGATGGGAGGCTGGTTTGTGTGATGGATTGGGCTACATTCACGATCTTTTGTAGTTCCTTGCGGTCTTGGGCAGAGCAGGAGCCCATACCAAGCTGTGATACAACCAGAAAGAATGCTTTCTATGGGGCATCTGTAAAAGTTGGTGAGAGTCGTAGCTGACATGCCAAATTTCCTTCGTCTTCTGAGAAAGTAGAGGCATCGGTGGGCTTTCTTAACTGTAGTGTCGGCATGGGGGGGGACCAGGACAGGTTGTTGGTGATCTGGACACCTAAAACCTTGAAGCTTTTGACCATTTACAATTCATGACAATCTGTTAAGGGGCGGCAGGGTAGCACAGTGGGTTAGCACTGCTGCTTCACAGCTCCAGGATCCTGGGTTCGATTCCCGGCTCGGGTCACTGTCTGTGTGGAGTTTGCACACTCTCCCCATGTCTGCGTGGGTTTCCTCCCACAGTCCAAAGATGTGCGGGTTAGGTTGATTGGCCGTGCTAAGAAATTGCCCCTTAGTGTCCAGGGATGTGTGGATTAGAGGGATTAGTGGGTATAATGTGTAGGGATATGGGGGTAGGGCCTGGGTGTGATTGTGTTCGGTGCAGACTCGATGGGCCGAAGGGCCTCTTTCTACACTGTAGGGTTCTATGACCCCCTCCCTATCCGCTGTTTCAGATCATTCCCAACAATGGGATCCTACTCTACACTGAATTGAGTTTTCAAACCGCACGTTACTTGTCTCTGCTCCAGTTCGGCCTACCTGCTGCTGGGACATTTCATCCACCTGCCAACGTGACTCTCCCCAGCAAGGCTCCTCGAGAAACGTCACTTCATCTGCTCTCCAGATCGTGGGCGGAGCTTTCCCAAAAATGATCGAGTCTCATTTTGGGTGAGGAACCCGATCGCAGTTGTCCCCACCCTCAGCCATTTTGTTTTGGGAGAGAGCTCGCTTTGCATTGGGTCTGAGGGGATTGCGGCTTGAACCCACCAGAAGCCTGGCTCCACAGAGCTCCAGCACCATTTTTAAAGATGTCCTGATCTCAACTTAAAATTGAAGACTCCCCCCCCCCCCCAAGGGACGTTGGAGACCCCTCCCCTCATGGAAGGGATGTTTCCCCACCCTTCTCCCCAACAAAGATTGGAGTACGGGGGCCTTCCTAATGGGTATGCCTTCATAACCCCTTGTTCGTGACCATTCCCATGTCCGAGGCTCCTCAGGCCACAGCCCCCTGGGCACGGACCCCTGGCAATACCCACGTTTGCAGCACCCACCTGGCAGTGCCCACCTGCTGGCGGCAGGTTGGCATTGACGGGGTGCCAAGCTGGCACTGCTAAATGGGCAATGCCCAGCCAGGGCACTGACCACTGGGGGCTTCAATGACCTCTGACCCTCACCCTCCCCTTCCCGTCTCCCCCTCTGCCCTCCTCCCCCATCGTGCCTGGCCCTCCGTTTATGGAGACCCTGATTTTGACCAGGCTCACGAAGGTCGGAAGATTCCGGGAGCAGGGAGGATCTGCCCTCAAATGGACTCCGGATATTTAAATGTTAATTTGAATGCGCTGACCTGGTTCCCACCCATATGATGTCTGGGATTGGTGGGTGGGATGTACCGATGAGGTTTTGTGTTGGAGCAGAATGTACTAAACCCCTTGCCTGCGATTCTCCGACCCCACTCTGCTCTAACCTGTTCTGCGCTGGGCACAACGTGGTCGGAAAAATCACGGCTTTTATCTCATCAAATCCCACTCATCCCTCACCCCTACAAAGAACAAAAAAAAAAGAACAACCCAGCACGGGAAACAGGCCCTCCGGCCCAACGAGCCCGCACCGCCACATCACCCTACACCTATTCTACCCTGCATATCTATGAATGGAACCCTACTCAGTCAGATTCAGGGAAGAAATAGTGTCAATTTGGTAAAAACCGATTAGCCTGAGAGCACATTTTTGGGGTGTGGGAGGAAACCGGAGCGCCCGGAGGAAACCCACGCAACCACAGGGAGAATGCGCAAACTCCCACAGACACAGGCCCAAATCCATGTGTCTGCACAGCCAGCAGTGCTAGTCACCGAGCTGTTGAGGCGCCCGTCTACCGGTCCAGGATCAAGCACACACACCGACACGAAGTTCTAGGCCACTCCTGGAACTTCCAAGAGCAGCCCACGCACGACCCGCCGTGTGAATGCCCCTCGTTTGACACGAGGTGGACCTCCACCTGTGGAATAAAGTCAAAAATATTAATCTTACAGCCTGCCTTTCCGGTGTCTCCCGAGGTTTAACCCTATTTAATATCCCCTACCATATCCCTCCATTCTCGTTTCACTCATGTGCCTATCTAACTGCATCTTAAACGAGTCCAACGTTCCTGCCTCCACCACCCTACTCGGTAGCGCGTTCCAGACCCCCACAACTCTCTGCGTAAAGAACCTTCTTCTCACCTCCAAATTATACCTCTCCCCCCTCACCCTTAAATGATGACCTCTCGTGTTCGTATCCAGTCTAGGGAGCAGTCTCTCACTATTAACTCTATCCATTCCCTTCATTATCTTATATACTTCTATCATATCCCCTCTCAATCTCCGCCTTTCCAAGGAGAATAGTCCCAGTTTCTTCAACCTCTCCTCGTAACCCAGTCCCCCCATGCCAGGCAACATCCTGGTAAACCTCCTCTGCACCCTTTCCAGAGACTCCACGTCCTTCCGGTAGTAAGGTGACCAGAACTGGACGCAGTACTCCAAATGCGGTCTAACCAACGTTCTGTACAACTGAAGCATTAGACGGCAGCTTTTATATCTTTCTGGATTTTCAGAAGGCGTTTGACAAGGTACCTCACAAGAGGTTATTGCAGAAGGTCAGGAGTTGGGGGTAGGGTGTTAGCGTGGATAGAGGATTGGTTGTCAAATAGGAGGCAGAGAGTGGGGGTCAATGGATGCTATTCGGATTGGCGGTTGGTGACTAGTGGGGTGCCCCAGGGGTCGGTGCTGGGGCCTCAGCTATTTACCATTTATATAGATGATCTGGAGGAGGGAACCGAGTGCAGGGTGTCGAAATTTGCTGATGACACCAAGATTGGGGGAAAGGCAAATTGTGCGGAGGGTGTGGAGAGTCTGCAGAAGGATCTAGATCGGCTGGGCGAATGGGCCAGGAAATGGCAAATGGAATTTAATGTTGGCAAGTGTGAGGTGGTCCACTTTGGTAGGAGGAATGGTAGGAAGGACTATTACTTACGGGGCGAAAAACTGCAGCAGGCGACGGTGCAGAGGGACCTCGGGGTCCTTGTGCATGAGTCGCAAAAACCCAGCTTGCAGGTGCAGCAGGTGGTCAGGAAGGCGAATGGGATGCTGGCCTTCATAGCGAAGGGGATTGAATATAAAAGTAGGGAGGTCTTGCTGCAGCTGTATAGGGCATTGGTGAGGCCGCAGCTGGAGTACTGTGTGCAGTTTTGGGCGCCGCACCTGCGCAAGGATGTTTTGGCCCTGGAGGGAGTGCAGAGGAGGTTTACTCGGCTGATACCGGAGTTGAGGGGATTGAGCTATGAGGAGAGGCTGAATAAACTAGGCTTGTACTCGTTAGAGTTTAGAAGAATGAGGGGAGATCTCATTGAGACGTATAAGATGATGAATGGGATGGATAGGATAGAGGTGGAGAGACTGTTCCAGCTCAAAAAAGACAGTAGGACTAGGGGGCACAGCCTCAAGATAAAGGGGGGGCGGTTTAGAACAGAGTTGAGGAGGAACTTCTTCACTCAAAGGGTGGTGAATCTCTGGAATTCTCTGCCCGTTGAAGTGGTGGAGGCTGCCTCGCTAAATATTTTTAAGAAACGGGTTGATGGGTTTTTGATAAGAGAAGGGATTAAGGGTTATGGGGAGAGGGCGGGAAGGTGGAGCTGAGTCACGACAGATCAGCCATGATCTTATTGAATGGCGGGGCAGGCTCGAAGGGCCAGATGGCCTACTCCTGCTCCTATTTCTTATGTTCTTATGTTCTTATACTCTATGCCCCTTCCTATAAAGGCCAACATCCCATAAGCCTTCCTAACAACCTTCTCCACTTGTGATGCAACCTTCATGGATTTGTGAACCTGCACTCTCAGGTCCCTCTGTATGGCTATACTCCTAATCGGCCTCCCTTTAATCACATAGCTCCTCTCTGCATTATTCCGTCACCCCTGTGCCATCTCTCGACCACCCGCAGTTTGCAAACACTCCAAACTTAAAATTCCCATCCTTGTGGTGTACATTGCCCATCCCTAATTGCCCCTGAGAAGCTGCTGGTGAGCTGTCTTCTTGGACTGCTGCAGTCTGTGTGGTGTAAGTACACCCACTGTGCTGTTAGGGAGGGAGTTCCAGGATTTCGACCCAGCGACAGTGAAGGAATGGCTGATATGTTTCCAAATCAGGATGGTGCGCGACTTGGAGAGGAACCTCCAGGTGGTGGCGTTCTCAAGTATCTGCTGCCCTTGTCCTTTTGGATGGAAGTGGTCATGGGTTTGGAAGGTGCTGTCTAAGGAGCCTTGGTAAGTTCCTGCAGTGCATCTTGTAGATAGTAATGTGTGTCAGTGGTGGAGGGAATGGATATAAGAACATAAGAAATAGGAGCAGGAGTAGGCCATCTAGCCCTTCGAGCCTGCCCCGCCATTCAATAAGATCATGGCTGATCTGAAGTGGATCAGTTCCACATTCCCACTTTCTTCCCTTAATTCCCTTGTCTATCAGAAACCTATCTACCTGTGACTTAAATATATTTAGCGAGGCAGCCTCCACCACTTCAATGGGCAGAGAATTCCAGAGATTCACCACCCTTTGAGTGAAGAAGTTCTTCCTCAACTCCGTTCTAAACTGCACCCCCCCTTATCTTGAGGCTGTGCCCCCTAGTCCTGCTATCCTTTCTAAGCGGAAAGAATCTCTCTACCTCTACCCTATCCATCCCCTTCATTATCTTATACGTCTCTATAAGATCCCCCCTCATCCTTCTAAACTCCAACGAGTACAGACCCAGTCTATTTAGTCTCTCTTCATAGTCCAACCCCCTCATCTCCGGTATCAGCCTAGTGAACCTCCTCTGCACTCCCTCCAAGGCCAAAATATCCTTGCACAAGTGCGGCGACCAAAACTGCACACAGTACTCCAGCTGCGGCCTCACCAATGCCCTGTACAGTTGCAGCAAGACCTCCCTACTTTTATATTCAATCCCCCTCGCTATGGAGGCCAGCATCCCATTCGCCTTCCTGACCTCCTGCTGCACCTGCAGGCTGGGTTTTTACGATTCGTGCACAAGGACCCCCAGGTCCCTCTGCACCGTAGCATGCTGGTGGATGGGATGTCAATCAAACGGGCTGCTTTATCTTGGATGGTGTTGAGTTTTTTTGAGTGTTGTTGGAGCTGCACCCATCCAGGCAAGTGGGGAGTATTCCATCACACTTGTGCTTTGTAGATGATTCAATGGTGGACAGGCTTTGGGGAGATAGGAGGTGAGTTACTCGCCATAAGATTCCCGGTCTTTGACATGCCCTTGTGGCCATGGTATAGCTCATCCAGTTCAGTGGTCAGTGGTAGCCCCCAGTGGGGGGATTCAGTGATGGCAATGTCATTGAATATGGAGGGGAAATGGTTGGAATCTCTCTTGTGGGTGACGGTCATTGCCTGGAACTTGCCTGGTTTGATTGTTACTTATCACTTATTAGCCTAAACCTGGATATTGTCCACGTCTTGCTGCATTTGGTCATGAACTGCTTCAGTATCTGAGGAGTCACGAATGGTGCTGAACATTGTGCAAACATCAGTGAACATCCCCATTTCTGACCTTATGGCCGAGGGGAGGTTATTGATGAATCAGCTGAGGATGGTTGGGCCCAGGACACTATCCTGAGGGACTCCTGCAGAGATGTCCTGGGGAGGGGCTAATAATGATGTTTAAATCCTTTTGTTCCTCGCTTAGCTGTAACTTCCCCCATCCTTATGTGCAGGATAGGTGTTAGATATCAGAGCGCATTGAGAGCTCTGCCTAGTGTTGGGTCTACTGTTTATAAGATGTTGAGAGGTATAGATAAAGTGGATTCTCAGAGGCTATTTCCCAGGGCTGAAATGGTCGCTACGAGAGGACACAGATTTAAGGTGCTGGGGAGCAGGTACAGAGGAGATGTCAGGGGTAAGTTTTTCACTCAGAGGGTGGTGAGTGAGTGGAATCGGCTGCCGTCGGTGGTGGTGGAGGCGAACTCGCTGGGGTCTTTCAAGAGACTTCTGGATGAGTACATGGGATTTAATGTGATTGAGGGTTGTAAATAGGCCTGGTAGGTAGGGATACGAAGGGCCTGTTTGTGCCGTATTGTTCCACTGTTGTGAGCAGGTTGGAGGACAACACTCGCAAGTCCCAGAGAGCCCCCAGCAGAGGTTATTATTGGAATCGGTTTAATGAGCACTGCGTCTAATGGGCTCTATTAGTGCCTTTTCCAAGAGAGATCATTAATCAATCTCTTGAATTCACTGGCTGCGTTAACAGGAAGGGAAAGAGAGTTTCCCAAATCCAATACTCGATAATGATTACTACAGTCTTCAAAACAGTCTCCATTTACATTATTCTTACAATATAAAAAACACACTCTCCGTTCTGTTAGATATGTAAAGGATCATAATTATGTCAAAGAGCGCACATATTAGTGATACTCGATTTTGTTAGTTAAATTAGCCACTGAAATATGAGTCCCGTTTACAATGAATGGGCTATTGTGTACTGCTCACCTTAGTGCAGTAAAGTTTTAACTTGATATAGAGGAAGAGGATGTTACTGAGATAAATGTTTACAGCTTTCTTTATTCCTTTGTGTGTGAACACCCTCACTACGGTAGATTTTTAAAAAAATATATCATTTATGGGACTTGGGCATCACTTATTTATTGCCAGTATTTATTGCATGAATGGCGGGGCAGGCTCGAAGGGCCAGATGGCCTACTCCTGCTCCTATTTCTTATGTTCTTATGTTCTTATGTTCTTATCCCTCGTTGCTTTTGGAGAGCTGTTACTCTGGAGTCACAGACCAGGTAAGGACGGTGAATTCGTTCCCTAAAGGAAATTTGTGAACTAGACTGGGTTTTTCCAACAATGGTCATCAGTAGATTCTTAATTCCAAGACTTTTTTAATTAATTCAAATTCCACGTTCTGCTGTGGCGGGATTCGAACCCAGGTCCCCAAAACATTAGCTGAGTTTCTGGATTAATAATCTCGCCACTAGGCCACCGCCTCCCCTATCTCTGGTGAAAAGGTTAGAGGACTGGGTTGTATCAGGGCTGTCAATATTGGCTCCCTCGTATTCTCATCCTCATTTTTATATCCCTCCATGTCCTCGCCCTTCCTTATTTCTGTTACCTCCTCCATCCCTATCAACCTCCATGATCTAGGCAGTGTGTCAACTCTGGCATCTCATGCATCGCCCCCTCATCCATCCCTTCACTGCCACATGTTCTGGAATCTCCTCCTCCCCCCATCCCCTTTGAAGACTCCCCCCCACCCCCACCCTCAAAGCCCACCTCTTGGGGTGAGTTTTGATCACCTCTGATTAATCCTTTCATAGAATCATAGAACCCTACAGTGCAGAAAGAGGCCCTTCGGCCCATCGAGTCTGCACCGAACACAATCCCACCCAGGCCCTACCCCCATATCCCTACATATTATACCCACTAATCCCTCTAACTGGCGCATCCCTGGACACTAAGGGGCAATTTCATAGCATGGTCAATCAACCTAACCCGCACATCTTTGGACTGTGGGAGGAAACTGGAGGAAACCCACGCAGACACGAGGAGAATGTGCACACAGACAGTGACCCGAGCCGGGAATCGAACCCAGGACCCTGGAGCTGTGAAGCAGCGGCGCTAACCACTGTGCCACCCCTTTCCTCCATCTCCATGGAATCACAGAACCCCTGCAATGCTGAATCCCCTATCGCTCAGCGTATTACACCCACCTGAAATCCCCTCGGATGTACTAAGTGCCAGATAAATGCAAGCAGATGACCAAGGGTCATCCAGACTCTAAATGTTGGCTCTATTCTCTCCGCACAGATGCTGTCAGACCTGCTGAGATTTTCCAGCATTCTCTGTTCTGGTTATACAGTTAATGGCTGAGCTGTGAATTGCAATCTAGGGATTCTATGGATTCTACCAAGAAATTTTCCAAGAGGAACTTGGAAAGATTAAAGAATTACAGGATGGGATCCATGTATATCCGGAAGTCACACCAAGATTCTTTGGAATGAAGCCTATGCCTTGGTAGAAAATGTAGAGACAGAGCTAAAACCACCCTCTGAGTGAAATAATTTCTCATCTTTGTTTTAAATCTGTTACCCCTTATCCTAAAACTGTGACTTCTTGTTCCAGATTGTCTCACAGTTGGCAACATCCTCTGTATGTCTCCTCTCCTTTAGAATCTTGTATACCTCGATTTGATCTTCTCTTATAATTCTAAACTCCAGGGAGTATTGGCCAAAACTGCTCAATCTCTTTTCATAAGACAAACCTCTCATCTTTAGGTACAATCTAGTGAACCGCCTCTGAACCAATGCCCCCCTCCTCAAATAAGGGGACCAAAACTGTACACAATATTCAAAGTGCGGTCTCACTGATGTTTTGTATAGAAGCAGCAACACCTCAGTGCTTTTATATTCTATTCCTTTAGCAATAAATTCCATTTGCCTCCCTTATTACCTGCTGTACCTGCATATCAGTTTTCTGTGATTTATGCACAAGGACACCCAGATCCCTCTGCATCGAAGTTTCTCTCCATTTAGATAAAAAGTTATCATTCTATTTTTCCAACCAAAATGGATAACCTCACACTTGTTCACATTAAACTCAATTTTGACCCATTTACCTCGTCCATTTGTAAATTTCTTATTTCCTCATTGCCCTGTGACGCCCCATTATTTACGTGTTGCTAACCAGAAAAAGACCCATTTATCCCGACTCTCTGCCATTTAGCCAGTCTTCTATACCAGCTAATAAATTACCCCTAACCCTGTGTGATCTTACCCGTGTATGAACCTTCTGTGTGGCACTATCAAACTCCTTCCTGAAGTCCAAATACACTATATCTACAGGATCCCCATTAAGAACATAAGAAATAGGAGCAGGAGTAGCCCTTCGAGCCTGCCCCGTCATTCAATAAGATCATGGCTGATCTGTCGCTGCTCAGTTCCACTTTCCCGCCCTCTCCCCTCAACCCTTAATCCCCTCTCTTATCAAAAACCCATCAACCCGCGTCTTAAAAATATTTAGCGAGGCAACCTCCACCACTTCAACGGGCAGAGAATTCTAGAGATTCACCACCCTTTGAGTGAAGAAGTTCCTCCTCAACTCCATTCTAAACCGCCTCCCCTTTATCTTGAGGCTGTGCCCCCTAGTCCTACTGTCTTTTTTGAGCAGGAAGAGTCTCTCCACCTCTATCCTATCCATCCCATTCATCATCTTATACGTCTCAATGAGATCTCCCCTCATTCTTCTAAACTCTAACGAGTACAAGCTCAGTTTATTCAGCCTCTCCTCATAGCTCAACCCCCTCAACTCCAGTATCAGCCTAGTAAACCTCCTCTGCACTTCCTCCAAGGCCAAAATATCTTTGCGCAGGTGCGGCGCCCATTAACCACTTGGCTTGTTACACTGTCGAAGAACTCTAGCAAATTAGTCAAACATGATTTACCTTTCACAAAATCATGCTGACTCTGAAAGATTGCGTTTGACTTTCCAAATGTCCTGTTATTACCTCCTTTATAATAGATCCAAACGATTTCCCAACAATAGATGTGAAACTAACTGGTCTATAATTTTCTACTTTCTGCCTCCCTCCTTTTTAGAATACATTTGTATTTTTCCAATCCACTGGAAGCTTTCCTGCATCCAGGGAATTTTGGAATATTACCACCAATGAATCCACTATCTCTGCCGTCACTTCCTTTAAGACCCAAGGATGTAGTCCATCAGGCCCTGGGGACTTGTCTGCCTTCAATCCCAACAGTTTGTTGAGTACTATTTCCCCATTGACGATGATTGTCCGAAATTCCTCCCGTTTCTATCACTCTGCATTCCTAGTTATTATTGGGATTGTTCTAGTCTCCTCCACCCCTGAAAACTGAGGCAAATTTAGCACTTTTGCCATTTCTACGTCCCCTAGTATTAACTCCTGAGTCTCATCATCCAAAGGGACAACTTCACTTGAGCTATTCTCTTTTATGGAAGATTTTGCTGTCCTTTTATTTATTTTGCACCAGTTTTCTTTCATAATTTGCCTTTTATGAATTACTTTTTTAGCAACGCTTTGCGAATCTTTAAAAGTTTCCCAATTTTCTGGTCTGCCACTAGCTTTTGCAATACACAATGCCTTAGTTTTTATCTTCCTTCTTTAGCCATGGATTTTTTTTCCCTCCCTCTTCCAACCTTTCTTCCTCTTTGAAATATATTTTAATTGAATATTTCCTTAAACAACTGCCACAGATCATCAATTGTCTTCCTGTCGAATAACCTGGGTTAAATCTGTCCTCATGCCAATGTAATGAGCTTCGTTTAACTCTGGAATGTGAACTTGAGACTCCAGTTTCCCAAACTAAATTAAAAATTCTCGCACGCTATGATCACTCTTCCCTAACTTTGAGATTATTAATTAATCCCTGTTTATTACACAGCACCAAATCCAGAATAGCCTTCTCTCTGGTTGGTTCCACAACACATTTCTCCAAGAAACAATCTCTAATACATTCAATTAACACTCCATCGTGGCTACCCTTGCCAATTTGATTCATCAAGTCCATATGATTATTCCCCTACATTTCTTACAAGCCCCCAGTACTTCCCGGCAGGCACTGTGGAATTATTGTTTGGGGACCTATAGATTACTCCCACCAGGGACTTTTTTCCCTTGCTACTTCTTATTTCTACCCAGATTGATTTTGCCTCTTGGGTTTTCTCCGGTTTCCTCCCACAATCCAAAAAACGTGCCTTTAGGCTGATTGGTGTTAACAAATTGTCCCCAAATTAGACCTCTCTTAATCTGGCCCACATATAATGCTCTAAATTTGCACCCCTTTAATGTGGAGTCCAAGAGGCGCAGACAAAAGTCGTAGACAGAAGGAAGATGGGAATGGGGCACTCACTGAATGTTAAAATGGGCGGCGCGGGCTCGTTGGGCCAAAGGGCCTGTTTCCTGTGCTGTGTTGTTCTTTGTCCTTTGTTCCTTTATCCTTTCTGTTTATTCTTCCGAAATACTGAGTACTCCCTAATGTCCAAACTGGTTTCCTTGCATCACGTCTCAGTAATTGTCACTAAATCATACCCATCTGTCTCTATTTGCGCAGTTAACACATTATTGTCAAAAACCCAGCTTGCAGGTGCAGCAGGTGGTCAGGAAGGCGAATGGGATGCTGGCCTTCATAGCGAGGGGGATTGAATATAAAAGTAGGGAGGTCTTGCTGCAGCTGTATAGGGCATTGGTGAGGCCGCAGCTGGAGTACTGTGTGCAGTTTTGGGCGCCGCACTTACGCAAGGATATTTTGGCCTTGGAGGGAATGCAGAGGAAGTTCACTAGGCTGATACCGGAGATGAGGGGGTTGGACTATGAAGAGAGACTGAATAGACTGGGTCTGTACTTGTTGGAGTTTAGAAGGCTGAGGGGGGATCTTATAGAGACGTATAAGATAATGAAGGGGATGGATAGGGTAGAGGGAGAGAGATTCTTCCCACTTAGAAAGGATAGCAGGACTAGAGGGTACAGCCTCAAGATAAGGGGGGGACAGTTTAGATCTGAGTTGAGGAGGAACTTCTTCGCTCAAAGGGTGGTGAATCTCTGGAATTCTCTGCCCGTTGAAGTAGTGGAGGCTGCCTCGCTGAATATATTTAAGTCACGGATAGATAGATTTCTGATAGACAGGGGAATGAGGGGAAGAAAACGGGAAAGTGGAACTGATCCACTTCAGATCAGCCATGATCTTATTGAATGGCGGGGCAGACTCGAAGGGCTAGATGGCCTACTCCTGCTCCTATTTCTCATGTTCTTGTCCATTCAGATACAAAGCCTTTAGATTTGTTCTATTATCAGATTTCCCTACTCTTGCCTGGTTCCATGGTGCAATGTGATGTTCAAATGTTCTAAACCGTTCTTTAATTTTCTGCTAACAATCAGCCTCATCACTAACGCTGTCCTTTAACTTTTGATTTTTTATTTCTCCAGAAATGATATTACATGCTTGCCAGAGTGAGAAAGCTTAGCTCAGAGCTTAGTTGCGAGAATGATACCATCATTTGGACGGCTACAGTGGTTCCCAAAACAGGAAGAGAGTTATTGCTGGAGGAATCGAGCCCATCTGGGTATATCAGGCTGGTATGAAGAATTAAACAGTTGCTTCATTAGAAACTAAAGTGACATGTTTTTTGCTACTGTGCACCGCGACTAGAATAACCCCAGCCCATTCTTAAGGATCAAGTTGAGGCTGGGAGTTCCAAACTTGTACAGTGGAGACATTGCCAGAAAAGGAACCAGGATTCATCAAAAGTAGGAAGCTCATTCGAGGGCAGCACAGTGATTAGCATTGCTGCCTCACGGTGTCAAGGACCCAGGTTCAATTCCCGGCTTGGGTTACTGTCTGTGCAGAGTTTGCACATTCTCCCAGTATCTGCGTGGGTTTCCTCTGGGTGCTCCAGTTTTCTCCCACAGTCCAAAAGCTGTGCTGGTTGGTTGCATTGGCCGTGCTAAATTTTCCCTCAGTGTCCTGTTATCGAGGAGAGTGCTGGACAATCAAAGTGGGAAAATGATCTAATAACCATAAAATTCTCACAGTGCAGAAGGACACCATTCAGGCCATCGAGTGTGCAGCAACTCTCCAAAGTACATTTTACCCAGTCCCACTCTGTCCTTTCCCCTAATCCTGTGCATTTACAATGGCTAATCCACTTAACCTACACATCTTTAGACACTAAGGGCCAATTTAGCATGGCCAATCCCCTTAACCTGCACAACATAGAATCCCTACAGTGCAGAAGGAGGCCATCGAGTCTGTGCCAACAACAATCCTATCTGGGTCCCATCCCCGGCAATCCCACATATTTACCCATCTAACCTATGCTCCCTGGACACTAAGGGGCAATTTCTTAGCATGGCCAATCAACCTTACCTGCACATCTTTGGACTGTGGGAGGAAACCGGAGCACCCGGAGGAAACCCACGCAGATACGGGGAGAACATACAAACTTCACACAGACAGTCACCCAAGGCTGGAATTGAACCTGGGTCCCTGACGTTGTGGGGCAACAGTGCTAGCCACTGTGCCACCATGCTGTAATCCAGTAGAATGATGGAACAGGACTGATGGGCTGAATGGTCTAATTCTTTGAATAAACTTGAGACAATTTCATCTGATGTGCCGATGTTTGTTACAATGGCGAGCAACATCATCCACTTGGATTGGTGGATTCAAACTGTTTATTCCTTCATTGGATACGGGGAGGGGGTGGGGGGGGGGGGGGGTTGCTGGTGTGATTGTAATGGGACAAAGTTTTTTTGGGGTTAAAAAAGGATCAAGATGGAGGGGAAGGGTCACAGGCTAAAGTTGTTGGACTCAGTCTTGAGTCCAGAAGGCTGGAACACATTGGCATCAGAAGAAGTGGTGTTGTCGCTCCTGTTTGGGTTGGATTTCACTGGAACAGGCCAAGGATGAACGTGACGGCAAGACGCCCACAAGGAGGGAAGGTTGGGTCATGCTGGCAGGCTGGGAAAAGGCATTCGACAAAGCAAAAGTTTTAAAGTTTATTTATTGGTCACAAGTAGGCTGACACTAACACTGCTGTGAAGTTACTGTGAAAATCCCCTAATGGCCACACTCCAGTGCCTGTTCGGGTACACTAAGGGAGAATTTAGCATGACCAATAACCAGCACGTCTTTTGGACTGTGGGAGGGAACCGGAGCACCCGGAGGAAACCCACACAGATACGGAGAGAACATGCAGGTTCCACACAGACAGTAACGCAAGCTGGGAATCAAACCCTGATCGCTGGTGCTGTGAGGCAGCACTGCTAACCCCTGTGCCGCTGTGTTGCCCACAGTCACCCAGTCTGCGCTTCATCTCTCCGATATAGAGGAGACAGCACTCGGAGCGGTGTATACAGTAGACCAAATCGAAGGAATGTTAGTGAAGTGCTGTTTCACCTGAAAGGAGTGTTTGTGAGGCCTTGGACAATGCGGAGGGGCAGGGCTATCGCACCTTCTGTGATTGCATGGGGGAAGGTGCTGTGGGAAAGGGGAATGGGGGGGAGTGATGGAGGAGTGGAGTGGGGAGTCACAGAGGGAGTGGTCCCTGCGGAATGCTGATGAGTGGGGGTGATGAGAGGAAATTGGTGGCATGATGCTGGAATTGACAATATTCTAGTGTATAAGACTGGACCACATTGCTGTGAGTCTGGAGTGTCGACCAGACCAGATAAGGATGGCAGAAAGTGAAGCAGATGTGTTTTATGCCTAAATTTCAATACCAGATTTCCTTTGAAATATTGAACTGAAACTCCACCAGCTGTTGTGGTGGGATTGTGAACCTGTGTCCCTGTTCACACACAGCTGGCTTCCGGCTCCAGTAAAGTTACCAGTAGACTAGAGTTTACCATGAACAAGTATACTGGGCTGGAGGATTGGATTTGTTTTAAAATTATTAATATTTCACACAAGTTGATTTGGAGAATCAAAAATGATTATCTATATAAATGAGTGAGAGAACAACCCACTCATCATTTTCATAGAATCGTAGAACCCTACAGTGCAGAAAGAGGCCATTCAGCCCATCAAACCTGCGCCGAACACAATCCTACCCAGGCCCTACCCCCATATCCCTACATATTTACCCACTAATCCCTCTAACCTACACACCCCTGCACAATAACCTACACAATTTCCATTCAACCGCAAGTGCAAAATACTTTTATTTTGAAAATGAATAGGTTAAAAATCAAACAGAATATTCAGGGACAGCATGCAGTCCTTACTCTTGCTTGGCACAGTGGGTAACACTGCTGCTTCACAGTATCAGAGACCCGGGTTCAAATCCCTGCTCCCTGTGTGGAGCCTTGATGTGGAGATGCTGGCGTTGGACTGGGGTAAACACAGTAAGAAGTCTCACAACACCAGGTTACATAAGAAACAGGAGCAGGAGTGGGCCATCTAGCCCCTCGAGCCTGCCCCGCCATTCAATAAGATCATGGCTGATCTGAAGTGACTCAGTTCCACTTTCCCGCTGTCTCCCCATAACCCTTAATTCCCTTGTCTGCTAGAGTCCAATAGGTTTATTTGATAGTAAACCCACAAGCTTTCGGGGTTTGTCAGGCTAGTGGAGCGTGCACATTCTCCCCGTGTCTGCGTGGGTTTCCTCCCACAGTCCAAAGACGTGCTGGTTAGGGTGCACTGACCATGCTAAATTGTGTACCCGAACAGTGTGGATTTTCGCGGTAACTTCATTGTAGTGTTAACATAAACCTAATTGCGACACTAATTAATAGACTTTAATTTTTGTTTTAAATAGGGTAAATTAAATAAGTTGCAAATTAGATTTTACTTATAATGATCTGATTGACACAGAGGCACAAGGAAACTGCAGAAGGGTTGTGTGTATCTGAACACCACCCCCCTCTCTCTGCATCTGGCCAAGTTTCACATCATGAGCAGCGTGTGAAGGGGACTGAGTGACAGAGGGGGAGGAGTGTTAGTGAATGACATTCCTCCACACTCACTTCCGCGTTGCTGCTTTGTCTCATTTTTACTTCTGGTGTGTGTGTGTGCTTTTAAAGTTTTGTTTGTTTTTCTTTGCACTTGAGTGCGGGGCAGGGAGTTGAGTTGTGCTCCAGCTCCGGGACCATCCAGCATTATTGATTAGGAGGTGGGAGGAGGGGGTCTCTCTCTGTCTCTCCCCTCCTCTTTCAAACTCTCGGGATTGGCCTCAGTAATATGAGAAGATGGAAAAGTTGTCCAGCTTCCTGCACATTGGGGACATTGTGTCTCTGTACGCCGAGGGGACTGTCAATGGCTTCATCAGCACCTTGGGGTGAGTGAAACCAGAGAGTGTTGCAATTTTCATTCAGCTTCGGGGTTTGTGCAGAAGGAAAACGGCCCCCTCTCTTTTTGAATGCCTCTTCAAGAGTGTGACAAAAGTCGGAAGTGTGTGTGTGTGTGTGTGTGTGTGTGTGTTTTGGTGGAGGGGCCTCTAATATTACATCGTTGAGGCTGTTTCATAAGGCAGCTTTTAAACCCTTGACTTTGCTGAACTGTGTCCATGAACTTTAAAGCGGTGGGGTGGAGTGGGGAGGGGAAAGAAGCACATTTTTTACCCTCAACTGCCACCCCCCCCCCCCTCCCAAGCTGCCTCTCCCCAAAATCCAATTCATCAGTCAGAATGATTTTTGAAAGCAGAAATCTCCACTGAGAAATTAGTGTGTGTGTGTTGGGGGTTTTGCATGTACTGTGGGTGAGTTTTTTGCACTGAAACATTACTTCGACTTGTTTGCTGAGTTCCAATTCTTTTTCGTTGCAAAAACAAGTTCTCCCCCTTTGCCACTCTGCACCCACTGTCTGTGTAAAAAGTCTCTCTTCCTGCATTGACTCTTTGCTGGGTGGGTGGGTGATGTTGTAGCACTTGTTTGTTGAGATAAGCAATCTCTGTAAGCTATTTGAAATGACCCCCTCCCCTTCGCCCAGGGGAGGGGGAGGGGACGGGAGTGGGGGGGTAGGGTAGGGTGGGCGGGGGGGAAAAATCTTTGCAGATTGAAACGAAAAGTTTGCATCAGGCCCCAAGTGGTGCTGATTAGGGTGCATTGGCCGTGCTAAGTTCTCCCTCCGTGTAACCCGAACAGGCGCCAGAGGGTGGCGACTAGGGGATTTTCACACTCACTTGTTTCAATAAATAAATTTTAAACTTGCTGCACAAAAGTGGAAAAGTAGAAAGAGTTGCATTTACGTAGTGTCTTGTCTGCCCTCAAACACATTGGAGGCCCACAGAGTGCTTTTGAGCTCTTGTAACGCAGTGCTAAAACAGCAGCCAAATTATCATAGCGTTATAGAATCCCTACAGTGCAGAAGGAGGTCGTTCGGCCCATCAAGTCTGTGCTGACAACAATCCTCAGATCCCATCCCTGCAATCCCACGTATTTGCCCATCTAATCCCTCTAACCTATACTCTAAGGGACAATCAATCTAACCTGCACATCTTTGGACTGTGGGAGGAAACTGGAGGAAACCCACACAGACACGGGGAGAATGTGCACGTTCCACGCAGACAGTGACCCCCCCAAGCCAGGAATCGAACCTGGGTTCCCGGCGCTGTGAGGCAGCAGTGTGAGCCCAACTATGCTCAGCAAGATCCCACACGCAGGGCTGCGGTGATGGCGTCCAGGTTGGCCGGTGGGGAATGGGGTGCTGTTGCTAAGGATTACTGGAGAGAACGTTCCTTGCCTTTCTCGGGAGTGTGACTGAGGGAGATTCCCAGCTTTAGCTGTGGTGAGAGCTGGAGCTTGAGATTGTCCATCTCAGCGGGGAGGGGGGCGGGCAGAGGAGGGGAAGGGTCCTGGATCCTGTTTACTGACACACAGTTCCGCTTTGCCTTGTACAGTGTGCAAGCTGAGTAGTTGATATTTGTCTGAATGACCCTTCATGAAATTTAATTCAAGCGACCTGTTGTATGCTGTAAGAAATCTTTAAAGTTGGGACCTTGCTGATCTGTCTTCCCATTGCAGAGGATAACTCGTGATGCCCCCCTCACTCAACTTGTATTTGAATCCAGGCTACAACTGTAAAATTCCAAGTCCTTAACTGAGATGCCCCAGTGTTTGGACTTGGCAAGCTTTGCAAAAGGAACACTTCTGCTCTGTCTGATTACAAAACTGATCTGTCCCTGCAGACACATTCTGTATTACAATTACTCGTGTTTTGAGATCTGCCGTTCTTTTGTTTTAGTTTAAATTGGACCTAATTTAATCCATTTTGCAGCTTGTAGTCTGAGAATTCGGTGGCACGGTGGGTTAGCACGGCTGATACACCGTGCCAGGGACTTGAGTTTGATTCCCGGCTTGGGTCTCACTGAGCGCGGAGTCTGCACATTCTCCCCGTCTCGGCGCGGGTTTCCTCCGGGTGCTCCAGTTTCCTCCCACAATTCGAAAGACGCACTGGTTCGGTGTTTAAATTCTCCCTCGGTGTATCTGAGCAGGCACCGGAGTGTGGCGACTAGAGGATTTTCGCAGTAACTTCATTGCGGCGTTAACGTAAGCCTGCTTGTGACACTAGTAAATAAACTTCAGAAAGTTTGCACATTCTCCTCGTGTCTGCATGGGTTTCCTCCGGGGGCTCCGGTTTCCTCCCACAGTCCAAAGATGTGGGGGTTGGGTTGATTGGCCAAGCTAAAATTGCCCCTTAGAATCCTGAGATGTGTAGGTTTGAGGAATTTGTGGGTAAATATGTAGGGATATGGGGGTAGGGCCTGGATTGTGGTTGGTGCAGACTCAATGGGCCTCTCTCTGCACTGTAGGGATTTTCTGATCGATCTTGTCCGGGACTCAGGCGAGGGATGTTGCTTGTTGTGCCATCACTGGGTCAGGCCTGGTAGCCTGGAATGTTTCATGTATTTGAATCGCCAAGGAGGTCTGTGTTAATGGTTTGTGAATATATTGTTAAGATACGCATTGTGTAGTTAGTACTTTGAGCACAAATAAATGGGGACATTAAAGTCTTGTTTATTTTCTTGTCTGATTTTCCAGGCAATTCTGTTTCTAATAGAGTTACCCTACTTGATTATCCCGCAGAATCAACATTTAATGAGGGAGGGAGTCATTTCCACCTTCAAGAGGCTATCGCTTTGATTAATTTGTTCATTAGCTTATTAAGAGAGCGTATTGTAAGTGGGGCCACTGGGTGTTACAGTGAGGCTGGACACAGTCAATAAACTCTCTCAGTAAAGTAAAGCTCTGTGTTTGGGTTTTGACTTCACCAAACGACAGTGGCTCAATTAACAATCAGAAACAAAGGAGCAAAAGGAGGCCATTTGTTCCTTTGAGCCTGTTCTGTCATTCATTATGATCACCCAACTCAAGAGCCTGATCCTGCCGTCCTCTATATAGCATAGCATCGCGACAGTGCAGAAGGCCATTTGGCCTGTCGAGTCTGCACTACCACATTTCCATCCAGGCCCTTTTCCCCACAGCCCCACATATTTACCCAGCTAAATAGGAATGTAAGAAATAATCTTGCTCCATTTAAATAATATTCTGCTTTTCGATTTTCCCGCTGAGCTCGCATCGCCTCCTCGTTATGCTTTGAACATAAGAAATAGGAGCAGGAGTAGGCCATCTTGCCCTTCGAGCCTGCCCCGCCATTCAATAAGATCATGGCTGATCTGAAGTGGATCAGTTCCACTTTCCCGCTTTCTCCCCTTAATCCCCCTGTCTATCAGAAACCTATCTACCCGTGACTTAAATATATTTAGCGAGGCAGCCTCCACCACTTCAACGGGCAGAGAATTCCAGAGATTCACCACTCTTTGAGTGAAGAAGTTCCTCCTCAACTCTGCTAATCCCTCTGACACTAAGGGTCAATTTTAGCACCACCAATCAACCTAACCCTTTGGACTGTGGGAGGAAACCGGCGCACCTGGGGGAAACCCGTGCAGATACGGGGAGAACGTGCAAACTCCACACAGACAGTGACCACCCTAAATTGAATTCAAATTTCACCATGTGCTGTGGTGGGATTCGAAGTCGGGTCCCCAGGACATTAGCTGAGTTTCTGGATTAATAGTGAAGCAATAGTACCACAATCAAAATCTTGGAATCCCTAAAGTGCAGCAGGAGGCAATTCGGCCCATCGAGCTTGCACTGATAACAATCCCACCCAGGCCCTATCCCGTAACCCCACATAGTTACTCCACTAATCCCCTTGACACTCGGGTAATTTAGCACGGCCAGTCAAATTAACCTGCTGTCTTTGGAGTGAGGGAGGAAAGTGTAGCATCCGGAGGAAACCCACGCAGACACGGGGAGAATGTGCAGACTCCACACAGACAGTGACCTGGGTTCCTGGTACAGTGAGTCAGCAGTGCTAACCACTGTGCCATCATGCCAGCCCCAACTTTGCATCAAGAACCATTTCTAACTTGTTCTTGAAAACATTTAACGCGAATTCCGCAGTCTGATCACTCTGGGTGAAGAAACTTCTCCTCTCTGTTCTAAATGGCCTACCCTGTATCCTCAGACAGTGACCCCTGTTTCTGGGCACCACGTGCTTGTTGCATCTACCCTGCCTGGTGCAGTTAGAATTTTATAGGTTTCCAAGAGATTCCCCCCCCCCACCCCCTTCATTCTTTTGAAATCCAGCAAATCTTATCCTGACCTGGTCAATCTCTCCCCATACATCAGTCCTGCCATCCCAGGAACCTGCCTGGCAAACCTTCCCTGCACCCCCTAGAGAGAAAGGACATCCTTCCTCAGATAAGGAGACCGAAACTGCGCACAGTATACTTTGAATTGTATCTGAGATACTGTGTTCAGCGCTGGGCATGGCATCATCAGGAAGAATCCTGGTTTTGGATAATAGTTTGATTTTTTAGTAGGTTTAAATTTTGATAATAGGATTTATAAAGGGGGCACAGAGGAAATCAAATGGAGGTGTTCAAAATGATTCACGGATAATATCCTTGGAAATGAACTATATTCATGTAATGGGGGAGGTCCAGAATTAGCGTTGGGAAAAACCTACCTCAAACCTTCGGGTTTTTGGGGATGAAGGGGATTGGAAATCCAGGATTCCCTTCCCCAGAAGAATGAGATTGGCAGATTTTTTGTTGGAAAAGGTTATTAATGGTGAGGGAACCCAGTTCAGTAAATAGGAGTTAAGACGCAGATCAGCCATGATATAATTGAACGGCAGAATGGGTCCAACAGGCTGAATGGCCTCCCTGTACCTGCAGTGTCCCAGAGGCTGAGAGTGTGACAAATACAGGAAGAGATGGATTAGGAATGGGTTTGAATCCATATTGATATGCAGGATTCCTCCAAGCTTGTCACACTTGTTCTCTGCAATAGCCCATTTCGTAATAGTCAGTTTGGATTGCATATTTACCTCCTACCTGACCGAGAGTGATGTGACTCCCTCCCTCGTTAAAATTTATAAAGTTTATTTATTAGTGTCACAAGTAGGCTTACATTAACACTGCAATGAAGTCGCTGTGAAAATCCAGTAGTTGCCACACTCCGGCGCCTGTTTGGGTACACTGAGGGAGAACTTAGCGTGGCCACTGTACCCTAACCAGCACGTCTTTCGGACTGTGGGAGGAAACCCCTGCAGACACGGGGAGAATGTGCAAACTTCACACACAGACAGTGACCCGAGCCAGGAATTGAACCCTGGCGCTGTGAGGCAGCAGTGCTAACCACCGTGCCACCCACCCATATTGACGCTACAAGATAATCAATACAGCATTTCCCTTATGTGCCTGGAAAATGAGCACATTTAGAAAAAAAAAAATTGCCAAAATAAAAATCACAAGCTCTTAGGGGCGATAAGCTTATCGGCACTTCTGTTGTTTCAAGGAGTGATATTGACTCACTGGAGCTCAGTCTGAAAGCTGGGCCCCAGATTGACGTTTCCAGCTGGTTATAAACTCAGCCTAACCGGCCCAAAAAAAAACCCCCAGTAAGAAATCAAAATTCCAGCAGTGATAAGCAGCAGAGCTCTGAAATCTTGGCTAATACACTGTGCAGAAATAGCCCTTAGTTTCTGTTTAGTCTGGTGCCAGTTAATCTCTTAAAAGTGAAGCCCTTTGTATCTGCAATGGCTGAAGTTTTTCAACCCTAGTCTGTTGAGGAACCCTGCCGTGTAGCAGTGCAGGTTGGCAGAATGGGGTTATCTAATTTAGATTATGGTGGTGAGTTCTCTCCCAAAATCCTGGGCACATGCTTGAAGGAGATGGTACTTTGCATTGTTACACAGCAATGCCATTATCAGATAAAACTTTCCGAGGTATAGGGGCCGTGCTCAGTTCAACCCCTTTGTACGTGAGAGAGGCATTTACTGAGAACAGTTGATACTCCTCCTGTCAAGTGTTTTGAGACATTTTACAATTTTGACGCAAGTTGTTGCAATCGGTTTCTTGGCCGCTTATTTGCATTGTGCTAAATTTTAGCTACTTTTCTTGTCTCTCTCTCAACCCGCCTGCACAGCTGGGCACTGCTTACCTCCCATGACTGTGTGGCACCGTTTTTAAAAGTTTATTTTTTAGTGTCACGAGTAGGCCTATTTAACGCTGCAGTAAAGTGATTGTGAAAATCCCCTAGTTGTGTCACACTCCGGTGCCTGTTCGGGTACGCTGAGGGAGAATTTAGCACGGCCGGTGCACCCTAACCGGCACGTCTTTCCGACGGTGGGAGGAAACCCCCGCAGACACGAGGAGAATGTGTGAACCCCACACAGACGGTGACCCGAGCCGGGAATCGAACCCAGGTCCCTGGCGCTGAGACAGCAGTGCTGACCCAGGGCAGCAAGTAACAATCTTAACAGAAGCTGACACTGGGTGATTTCAAAAGGAGCAGTGAATTTTTAATTTGGAAAAGCCCTTGCTGGACGAGACGAAGAGGCTTGCATTTAAGTAGCACCTTTTCAGGAGTTTCTGAAGCGAGGCATTGCCAATCAGCTACTTAATCAATGCCGGCACGTAGGAAACACAGTGAGAAAGGTACAGAGAACAAAATGACACTGATCAAACTAGTTGCTTGCAGGTTGGTTGAGAGATAAATATTGGCGGGGGATGTGGTGAGACTGCTGATGGTCGAAGTAACCCCGTAGGGTATCTTAATATCCTCCTGAGACCTCTGCGAGAGAGAGAGATGCATGTTGCCTGTATATTCTATTTGCAAATACAACCCACAGACCCGTGTGAGTGATGTTGTGTGAATGTGACTGATATCACTCCCAGTGCAATGGGGAAGTGTGGGAGGATGGCCCGAATTATACTGGATTCTGTTTAATTGTGCGCTTAAGGGTGATATCATTGTGTCTATTAATGCGACCCACTGCACCTTGCCTCATATCAGGACTGTGGTGCCAAGAGGGTATCTTCTTTGAATTGCCCAGTGACTCCAATCTAGAACGTAGACCCTTCAGCCCTCAGTGTTGTGCCGAGCTGTGTCCAAACCTGGTGGGGAGGTCTTATGAGGAAAGGCCGAGGGGCTTGAGGTTATTTTCGTTAGAGAGAAGAAGGTTACGAGGTGACCGAATTGAGGCATGCGAGATGATCAGAAGGTTAGATAGGGTGGATAGCGAGAGCCTTTTTCCTCGGATGGTGATGGCTAACACGAGGGGACATAGCTTTAAATTGAGGGGTGATAATTATAGGACGGATGTCAGAGGTAGGTTCTTTACTCAGAGGGTAGTAAGGGTGTGGAATGCCCTGCCTGCAGCAGTTGTGGACTCGCCAACTTTAAGGGTGTTCAAATGGTCAGTGGATAGGCATATGGATAACATTGGAATAGTTTAGGTTAGAGGGTCATTAGATTGGTTCCACTGGTTGGCGCAACATCGAGGGTCGAAGGGCCTGTACTGTGCTGGAATGTTCTATGTTCTAAATCCAAGATCAAGCTATCCCACTCCCTATCATCCTGGAGTGCTCCATGTGCCTATCCAATAACCGCTTGAAAGTTTCTTAAGTGTCCGACTCCACTATCACAGCAGGCAGTGCGCTCCACACCCCCCTTTAGTTTACCTGAGTGATATCAAACGTGAGGGTAAATCTAACCACCCCACCCACCAGAGGAATCGGAGTGGGTGGAGTGGCGGACCATGGAAAGGTCCATTAACCCCAGGCGGGATTTTACAGTTTTGGGGGAGTGAGGCTGGAAAATCCTGCCCACGATGTGAGAACACACCTTCGTTCACACAGCAAGTGGGTAGGGTCTGGAAGGTGCTGCCTGGGAGTGTGGGCGCAATTGGGGCATTCAGGGGAGCATTAGATGATTGTTTCTATTCAAATGATGTGCCGGGATATGGGAAAAAGGCAGGAGAATGGCACTAAGTCATGCTGCTTGTTTGGAGACCCACTGCAGATGTGATGATCTCTTTCTATACCGTGACAATTCTGTAACTTGTACAGACTGAGATCGAGAGAAGGGCTGGTTTGCTCGCATCTTGAAATGAATTGTTTGTGGCTAACCCATACTTTTGCTAACTTTCACACGGGACTGTTTGAGTCCTCTGCATGCCAACTTCTCCCTTCCGCCCTTGACAAACCTGATTTGATCTCATTAGAAACTGTCCTGACCGTGTTCTAACTCGTACCAGCCCCCATTCACCTCTCACCCTTGTGCTCGCTAACCTACACCCCCCCCAGGTCTGGCAGGGCCTCCTCCACAGGCTCGCTCCTCTGGCACGCTGTAACCTCAGAACCAGGTGGTGCTACACTTCTGGCCTCGAGTGCACCAGGTCCATTTGTCCCACCGCTGGTGGCAGTCTTTAGTTGCCAAGGTCCCAACCCCAAAACATCTCTCCCCACCCATCGACCCCCTATCATTCCTTGCAAACATTCCTTAAAAAAGGTTTCTTTGCCCAACCTATCCTAATGTTTAATAATTTTGATTTTGATTTATTATTGTCACATGTATTAATATGAAGTGAAAAGTATTGTTTCTTGTGTACTATAAAGATAAAACGTACCGTTCATAGAGAAGGAAAGGAGAGGGTGCAGAATGTAGTGTTACAGTCATAGCGAGGGTGTAGAGAAAGATCAACTCAATGCGAGATCAACTCCATTCAAAAGTCTGACAGCAACAGGGAAGAAGCTGTTCTTGAGTTGGTTGGTACGTGACCTCAGACTTTTATATCTTTTTCCCGATGGAAGAAGGTGGAAGAGAGAATGTCCGGGATGCATAAGGTCCTTAATTATGCTTGGCTGCTGTGCTGAGGCAGTGGGAAGTGTAGACAGAGTCACTGGATGGGAGGCTAGTTTGTGTGATGGATTGGGCTACATTCACAACATTTTGTACTTTCTTGTGGTCTCAGGCAGAGCAGGAGCCCAGACCAAGCTGTGATACAACCAGAAAGAATGCTTTCTATGGTGTATCTGTAAAAGTTGGTGAGAGTTGTAGCTGACATGCCAAATTTCCTATGTCTTCTGAGAAAGAAGAGGCGTTGATGGGCTTTCTTAACTAGAGTGTTGGCATGGGTGAGGGGGTAGGTGCGGGGCAGGACAGGTTGTTGGTGATCTGAACACTAAAAACCTGAAGCTCTCAACACTTTGTACTTTGTAGTTAGGGGTATGTTCTCCTTTACACTTCCTGACGTCAATGACGATCTTCTTCATTTTGTGTTCACAGCTAACTTCATTGCAGTGTTAATATTAGTCTTACTTGTGACTAATAAATAAACTTTAATGTCACCTTCTTTGTCTTGGTGACAGTTTTTCTCTATGATATTGCTTTGTGATGTTTGACCGTGACTAAGACACTCATTGATAAAGTTTTTATTTATTAGTGTCACAAGTTGGCTTACATTAACACTGCAATGAAGTTACTAGTGCTAACCACTGTGCTGCCCGTATGGGGTGCTGTAAGGACTGTCAATCCACCTGGAACTGGGGAGTAGTGCACTTGGACAAGTACCTTTTTTATATCTAAGCGTGGAAAATTTGTGCAATAATACTTGTGTAAAGTATGGGATGGGCCAATCATCCCTCTGTAAATTGTTGATTCTTTTATAACTAATTCAGCATAATATCAGTAGCTATCTCATTGTAACTTAGAAAATTCTAGAAGTAGATAGGATTCTGCCCCTGGCTGCGCTGGGGGTTATAGAACCAGGGGCCAGAGTCCGAGAAAGGAGCAAGCCCTTTACCATTGAGATACGGAGGAAGCTCTTCACTCAGAGGGTGGTGAATCTTTGGAATTCTGTAAGCTCAATGACTGAGGAAGACAGAAATTGACAGATTTAGAACACTACAGCACAAACAGGCCCTTCGGCCCAAAAATTCCTCTAATGATGTTACTGATGGTTTACAATACATAACGGAATTATATGTCAAATTCCCTAGGGCAAGGATTTTTAAATGTTGGATTTGCTTCCTTTCAGACATAACTCGCTTTGTAAAAGAAATCATAACATCCCAATATCACCTTTCAAGATTTCTTTTAAAAATTATCTTTAAATCTGTGCTTTCTCAGGAGTGGGAACAGTTTCCCACTCTACTAAAACCCCATATCAAACTGTGCCCTCAAGACATGCATTTCAACCCTATTCTTGTGCAGAACCTGTCGTAGCAGTTTTACACACTCATCATAGAATCCCTACAGTGCAAAAGGTTGCCATTCGGCCCATTGAGTCTGTACTAATCACAATCCCATCCAGGCCCTATCCCCATAACCCCACATGTTTACCCTGCTAATCACCCTGAATCACTAGAATCACTCAATTTAACCTGCACATCTTTGGGCTGTGGGAGGAAACTGGAGCACATGGAGGAAACCCACACAGACCTGGGGAGAACATGCAAACTCTGCACGGACAGTGACCCGAGGCTGGAATTGAACCTGGGTCCCTGGCACTGTGAGGCAGCCACTGCGCCACCATGCTGCCACTCAAAGCCATTCTGTCATCCTGTATCATTACTGCAGCAGCATAATTGCTTGCAATGGCTAGAATCTTGGTTTTACTCTGTAATACTGTTCTGCAGTTTTCCCCTGGGATTTTGCAGAGTGGGGCTTCATTGGGATGATTGGCAGGTATGGTCATGTGACTGGGGAAGGTGGGCTTACACAGAATATTCAAGCTTAGATGCTGCTTTTGGCGTCAAGAGAGAGCAGTCTCTCTCCTTTCCCCGCTCTGAAGTTGGAGACTGGAATAAGCCAGGAGATGAGTCTCTTTTTTGGAGATTCTGTTGCGTGAGAGTGAACGTTTCCCTGAAAATTACTGCCTGCTTCTCTGAGGCAAGTGTTACTAAGCTGAAAGTCCAGCATCAGACTTGTTTTTGTGTTTACTGATACTGAAGAGGGGTATATTTATGGGGCAATATTTTAAATTGGAACAATAGAAATAGCTAGCTGTTAAGGCTCATACTTTGCCAAGTCCAAGGATTTTAATTGATAATTGTTACGCTAATTATTTTTTTGTTAGACTATAATTGTGTTCTTAAAATAACGTTGATTTTAATAAAAGCTTCCTAGTGGGTCATTGGAATCAAAACTGGGGTGAAACACCTTATGCTCATCCCATTGCCAAAATCAAATGTAAAAGTTGAAGTCTAGGCTAGCTTCATAATATACTCGGAGTTCCTGGATTAAGCCTTAACACCCATTATCTAATTTAAAAAAAACTAAAAATCAAACTCATTAACTGTTCGCTTTGTCTGATATTTAGGTGGTCAGTAATTGAAGGTACCCTGTGTAGATTGGGGTTATTAAATTTGCAGCCAAATAATATTCATTGTCCCTCTCTAATTTCCTCTTATTCAGCAGGTCTGAGGCACTCTGATGTTGCATTGCTTTATTAATTTGTTCATCTTTTGCATGGAAATACAATTGTGTGATTATCTCACTGCTGGATCTGTCTCATTTATTAACTGGCGAATTATTTTCCCCTGTGCATCAGATAGCCATGTGTGGGTGGGTTAGTGGTCTGGTTAATGGTGGGTAGATGGGTTGGAATTGGTAATGGTGAATCTTAGTATGGAGGAGCGCTGGCTTGGAGCTGGTTAACTTGGGGGAGGCGGTGGTACAGTGTTAACTATCACTGCTAGCAATCCAGAGACCCAGGTTCAACGCTCTGGGGGACCAGAGTCCGGATCCCACCACAGCAGATGGTGAAATTTGAATTCAATGAAAAAATCTGAAATCAAAAGGCTAACAATGACCATGCCGATCGTTGTAAAAAAATCTGTAATAGTGTGACACCTCTCTGATGATATCGAGGCAGTTCAGGTTTCATTAGAAACAAAAGGTATTTATTGATGAACAGAAATCAGGTTCAGGGAATTACAGCCCAGAGCTCTAGGGAAGGAGATGTGCCATCCTTACCTGGTCTGGCCTACATGGGACTCCAGACCCACAGAAATGTGGCTGTCTCTTAACTGCCCCCTGAAATGGCCTAGCTCCAAGTACAATTGGTGATAGACAACAAACCCTGGCCCAGCCAGTTGTACCATACTCCATGGTCAAATATAAAAAAACATGCAGGTTAGGTGGATTGGCCATGCTAAATTGCCCCTTAGTGCCCAAAGATGTGTGGGTTAGATGGATTGGCCATGCTAAATTGCCCCTTAGTGCCCAAAGATGTGTAGGTTAGATGGATTGGCCACGCTAAATTGCCCCTTAGTGACCAAAGATGTGTAGGTTAGATAGATTGGTCATGCTAAATTGCCCCTTAGTGACCAAAGATGTGTAGGTTAAATGGATTGGCCATGCTAAATTGCCCCTTAGTGACCAAAGATGTGTAGGTTAGATGGATTGGCCATGCTAAATTGCCCCTTAGTGTCCAAAGATGTGTAGGTTAGATGGATTGGCCATACTAAATAGCCCCTTACTGCCCAAAGATGTTCAGGTTGGGTGGATTGGCCAAGCTAAATTGCCCCTTAGTGCCCAAAGATGTGTAGGTTAGATGGATTGGCCATGCTAAATTGCCCCTTACTGCCCAAAGATGTTCAGGTTGGGTGGATTGGCCAAGCTAAATTGCTCCTTAGTGCCCAAAGATGTGCAGGTTAGATGGATTGGCCATGCTAAATTGCTCCTTAGTGCCCAAAGATGTGTGGGTTAGATGGATTGGCCATGCTAAATTGCCCCTTAGTGTCCAAAGATGTGTAGGTTAGATGGATTGGCCATGCTAAATTACCCCTTAATGTCCAAAGATGTGTAGGTTAGATGGATTGGCCATGCTAAATTGCTCCTTAGTGCCCAAAGATGTGTAGGTTAGATGGATTGGCCATGCTAAATTGCCCCTTAGTGCCCAAAGATGTGCAGGTTAGATGGATTGGCCATGCTAAATTACCCCTTAATGTCCAAAGATGTGTAGGTTAGATGGATTGGCCATGCTAAATTGCTCCTTAGTGCCCAAAGATGTGTAGGTTAGATGGATTGGCCATGCTAAATTGCCCCTTAGTGCCCAAAGATGTGCAGGTTAGATGGATTGGCCATGTTAAATTGCCCCTTAGTGTCCAAAGATGTCTAGGTTAGATGGATTGGCCATGCTAAATTGCCCCTTAGTGTCCAAAGATGTTCAGGTTAGGTGGATTGGCCATGCTAAATTACCCCTTAATGTCCAAAGATGTGCAGGTTAGATGGATTGGCCATGCTAAATTGCTCCTTAGTGTCCAAAGATGTGTAGGTTAGATGGATCGGCCATGCTAAATTACCCCTTAATGTCCAAAGATGTGTAGGTTAGATGGATTGGCCATGCTAAATTGCTCCTTAGTGCCCAAAGATGTGTAGGTTAGATGGATTGGCCATGCTAAATTACCCCTTAATGTCCAAAGATGTGTAGGTTAGATGGATTGCTAAATTGCCCCTTAGTGCCCAAAGATGTGCAGGTTAGATGGATTGGCCATGTTAAATTGCTCCTTAGTGCCCAAAGATGTGTAGGTTAGGTGGATTGGCCGTGCTAAATTGCCCCTTCGTGTCCAAAGATGTGCAGGTTAGATGGATTGGCCATGTTAAATTGCTCCTTAGTGCCCAAAGGTGTGTAGGTTAGGTGGATTGGCCGTGCTAAATTGCCCCTTAGTGCCCAAAGATGTGCAGGTTAGATGGATTGGCCATGTTAAATTGCTCCTTAGTGACCAAAGATGTTCAGGTTAGGTGGATTGGCCATGCTAAATGTGTGGATTTCAGGGAGGGGGCCTGGGTGAGATACTCTGTCAGAGAGCCGGTGCAGACTGGATGGGCCAAACGGCCTTTTGTGCACTGTATGGAATCTATGATTCCCTTTCCTCGGTCTGTGAAGGGCGATGCATAACATCGAGGCAAAACTTTTGAAAATGACAGTGTTGGACGACGTTGAGCTGTGAGTAAAGAAAAAGGATTTTGGGAGTGTTTTGCCGCCTCGATAGCTCTTTCTGGAATGCAGCCATAATCAACACACCCTCTCATTCTTGCTGATTTGTTTAAATGTGCAAACCTGTAAGATTAGTTTGTGTGCCTGTGCACACCTGGAGCGTGAGCGTGCGGTCCACAGGCAACGTTCTGGCTGGGCGTGCAACGCACTCGGGAAGACTGGTCCCTGTTAGTTATGCAGATTTGGTGACCGGTTTGTGCACAGCAAGAGCCCAGAACAAACTGAGACCCGGGGCTGGTGTTAGTTGTTCAGGGCCAGGGAGCCGATGCCGGATTGCCACAGTTAAAGATCCAGCTCATTTGCTTTTTATCTCCCTGGGGAGACGACGCTGAAATCATTGCGTCAGTCGATGAATCGACATGAGTCTCCAGACAGGATGAGGGAAACTCCAGTGACTTGCTTTGGGAACCATGGGTGTAAATTTGCTTGTTCCTGCAACACGCGCTCCAGATCATTTGTATACCGAACCCACTCCCCTTCGAGCAGCGTCACGGAGCTTTACAGCACAGGAAGAGGCCCTTCAGCCCGCGTCGCATCGTTTTGTGTCCACCCGAGAGGTCAAACCTGGTTGAGCTTCTCACCTGAATCGTGGGACTTCTGACAGCGCTGCACTCCTACAGCTCGGCACCAGGTCTCGGGTGCAGATAACTCGCCTCCCCGATCTCCAAAGCCTCACCGCTCTGGAAAATCCAGGTCCCTGGATTACTGATCCAATTGTGTGGAGTTTGCGTGTTCTCCTCGTGTCTGCGTGGGTTTCCTCCCACAGTCCAAAGATGTGCGGGTTAGGTTGATTGGCCGTGCTAAGAAATTGCCCCTTAGTGTCCTGAGATGTGTAGGTTAGAGGGATTAGTGGGTATGATATGGGGGTAGGGCCTGGGTGGGCTTGTGTTCGGTGCAGACTCGATGGGCCGAAGGGCCTCTTTCTGCACTGTAGGGTTTCTATGATTCAATGAATCCAAGTAATCCTCTCCGGTGTGTAGACCCTGACCGTAATGTGACAGAGTTTGCCAAATTATCTCTGAACTATCCCAAAATGAAGTCTGAATCTAATGTTGGTGGAGATTTTGGTTCCTAACGTGGGGAAGGTTCCAGAATTTATCCCGGCAGTGTTTCTGTGTCTCTTCAGATAGCCGCTGGGTTGGGGTGAGCTTTCTTTGCATTTGTAGGGAGGGGATTGTTTGATCTTGGGATTGGACACAGCTTGGCACGACATTGAGGGCTGAAGGGCCTGTACTGTGCTGTGATGTTCTATATCAAAGTTGTACCCCTCTTTTTAAATGGATTCATGATATTGTTTCCTAGAGTCCCTACAGTGCAGAAGGAGGTCTTTTGGCCCATTGAGTCTCTGATAGGATATCTTACCCAGGCCCTATTCTCGGTTCAGTTCACTTCCTGGTCAATGGTAACCACAGGATATTCACAAGGGGAGAATATTCAGTGATGGGTAATTTCATCAATGGGGTGATGGTTAAATTCTCTCTTGTTGGAGATGGTGTGGTGTGGATGTTATAGCTTTTATAGCCCAAGCTAGTATACTTATCTGGTGTATCTTCACGGTGCCACATTGGCTAACATTGCTGCCTCACAGCTCCAGTGAAGTGGGTTTGGTTCTGGCCTTGGGAATACTTGTCTGTGTGGAGTTTGCGTGTTCTCCCTGTGTCTGCATGGGTTTCCTCCGGCTGCTCCGGTTTCCTCCCACAGTCCAAAGATGTGCAGGTTGGGTGGATTGGCTGTGCTAAATAGCCTCTTAGTGCCCAACTGTGTGCAGGTTAGGGAGATTGGCCATGCTAAATTGCCCCTCTGTGCCCAAAGATGAACAGATTAGGTGATTTACCATGGCAAATTGACCCTTAGTGTCCAAAGATGTGCAGGTTAGGTGGATTAGTCGTGGTAAATGCATGGGGTTATGTAGGTAGGGCAGAGGGGAGGGCCTGGGTGGGATGCTATTTTGGAGAGTCGGTGCAGACTTGATGGGCCAAATGGCCTCCTCCTGCACTGTAGGAATTCCATGGTTTATGACTATACTTACCTCTTTTACTTCAGATACCCAAAATTCACAATTTCTCCTAAATCTGTTTTAGAAGCAAATGGTTAAGTTACTGTATTTGTAGGATTCTTAATGGGGTTTATTTACTGAAAAGTCAAAGAGATTTGAGCATCTTTAATAAATTCACTTATTTTTGTAAATGTAACTGCAGCAATATTATTTAAGATAATTGGATACATGTATATGAGTCATTGAAAACTTTAAAATAACCACCATACCCCATTAAATCTTTCAATTTTGGTAACTGTTTAAATCTTGACTGTTTGCAGTAAGTCTCACTCTCTCTCTGTGTTAAGTTGGCCCAGTGTTCATGGTACAGCTCAGGGGATTGCAATGCCCCACGGAAAAGCAAATTTTATCTAAATGGAAAGCAGATTCAAAATCGGAGTAATCGAGTATAAAAGTTGGAGTGTTATGGGAAGGTTATATAAGGCATTGGTGAGGCCGAATTTAGTGTTATGTACGATTTCGGTCACCTAGTTACAGGGAGGATGTAAATAAGGTTGAAAGAGTGCGGAGAAGGTTCACGAGGATGTTGCCGGGACTTGAGAAGCTGAGTTACAGAGAGAGAGATTGAATAGGTTATTCCCTGGAGTGTAGAAGAATGAGGGGAGATTTGATAGAGGTGTATAAGATTTTGATGGGTATCGATAGAGTGAATGCAAGCAGGCTTTTTCCACTGAGGCTAGGGGAGAAAAAAAACCAGAGGGCGTGGGTTAAGGGTGAAAGGAGAAAAGTTTAAAGGGAATATTAGAGGGGGCTTCTTCACGCAGAGAGTGGTGGGAGTGTGGAATGAGCTGCCAGATAAATGTGGGGTCACTTTTAACATTTAAGAAAAATTTGGATGGGTTCATGGATGAGAGGGGTGTGGAGGGATATGGTCCGAGTACAGGTCAGTGGGACTAGGCAAAAAATGGTTCAGCACAGACAAGGAGGGCCAAAAGGTCCATTTCTGAGCTGCAATTTTCTATGGTTCTAAATACGTCCGGGCAGAGGGATCTGGGCGTCTGTGTGGATGAATCGCAGAAAGTCGGTACGCAGGTGCAGCATGTAATAAAAAAGGCAAATGGGATTTATTGCAAAGAGACTGGAATATAAAAGTAGAGAAGTGTTGCTCCACTTGTTGGGTTGTAAGGTCTGTTTCCATGCTGTAAACCTCTCTGACTCTACAATTGTGTGGGGTGTTGGTGAGACCACATCTGGAGAATTGTGTCCAGGTTTGGTCTCTTTATTTGAGGAAGAATGTGGTGGCATTGGAGACAGTTCAGGGAAGGTTCACCAGATTGATTCCAGGGCTGAAGGGGTTGACATATGAGGCTTATTCTTACTGGAGTTTTGAAGGAGGAGAGGGGATCTGATCGAGGTGTATAAAATTTTAAAAGGGATTGATGATGTAAATATAGACCAAATGTTCCCTCTTGTGGGCCAATCTAGAACAAGAGGTCACAGGAGGTTTTGGTTGAGAAGCAGTGAATTTAGAACTGAGACGAGGAGGAACTACTTGTAGAGAGTGAAGAGTTTATGGAACTTGCTGCCCTGTAGCGAGATGGAGACTGAATCATTCCAAGGGGGAGATGGAGATACTTCTAATTTAAAAAAAAATGCTAAAGGGATATGAGGAGGCTGAGTAGAGACCAGGGAGAGATTAGCCATGATCTTATTGAATGGTGGAGAAGGCTTGAAAGGCTGAATTTGTCTATTTTGGCTCCAAATTTCTCTGTTTCTCTGTTAATATTTTTGCAGTAATTTTATACAGAAGTAGGATTGCCCATTCAAGGAGGTGCTTTGAGATTTTAAGGCAGAACATTGTGTTGCGATGTTGTTAGTTGAACCAGGACTCTGCTTCAGAAATCTGATACCATTGAATGTATTTTAACATCAGCTGTTTCTCCAGAGGCCCAGAACTCTCCATTCACCTGACAAAGGGAGGAAACCCTCGAAAGCTTGTGATTTACTATCGAATAAATCGGTTGGACTTAAACCTGGTGTTGTCAGATTTCTTACTCCAGACGGAGACCAGACAAGTTGTGTTCCCGTGTCTATCGGGCACCGATTATAGGCCAGTGAGCTGGTAAACCACCAGCCTGGAGCAATGCTCTGGGTTTCCAGCTCTGAATCTCACCTCGGTAAATGGTTAAATTTGAACTCTTGAGATAAGCCCCCCCACCGTGTATTCCCGATGTTACAATCCTTCAAACCTGGACGGCACAGTGATCAGCACTGCAGCATCAAGGACCCGGGTTCAATCCCAGCCTCGGGTCACTGTCTGTGTGGAGCCTGCACATTCTCCCCGTCTCTGCCTGGGTTTCCTCCAGGTGATCCGGCTTCCTCCCACAGTCCAAAGATGTGTGGGTTAGGTTGATTGGCCGTGCTAAAATTGGGGATGGGGAGAGTGGAGGGGGTGGGAGTAGGAGGGTAAGTATGCGAGGTTATGAGAATAGGGCTTAGGTGGGATTGTGGTCGGTGCAGACCCGATGGGCCAAATGGCCTCCTCCCTGCACTGTAGGGATTCTATCCTGGACATGCACTTTTCCACCTACTCCCATCGGGCAAAAGAGACAGAAGTCTGAGGTCACATAGTAACCAGCTGGAGTAGCTTCTTCCTTCTTCCCTAACATTAGGGTTAGGGTTAGGTTGAACGGTCCTATCACACATGTAATGTAGATCTTTCTCTACTCCCTTGCTGTGACTGCAACACCGTATTCTGCACCCTCACCTTTCCTGCTCCCTTTGTACTCTATGAAGGGTATGTTTTGTCTGTATTGTGCGCAAGAAACAATACTTTTCACAGCATATACATGACAAATCAAATCAAAACTGTGATCCAACAGCAGTTGGCATGAGGGTGAGTTTAGAAATAGTTTGAAAATGCGATGAACCCTTTGAATGTCCTTGCTAATCCTTTGCAGGGGGAGTTGGATTTGGATTCTCAGTTAAGAGAGCCCCTCACTTGCTCCGTAGCAGCGCTGCACAGTAACTGATAGATAACGTTTCACATTGGGTATGGAGGGGAACAAAATCCACCTCCTGGATTGGAACTTTAACTCCATATGTGGAAAGTCCCGGATGAGAAAAGCCAGGGTTATATACGAAGCACCTAACTTTCTGAGGGCGTTTGACGTGTCAGCAGTGCTTATTGTTTGAGTGTACTTGTGTGCGAATTCTGTTTAAACCTGCCCCGTGCAGTATCGCCTTGTTCAAACATTGAAGTGAATGGTGACTTGCCAAATAATTGGAAGTGGAGAATTGCGAGGAATTTAACTCTTGTGAGTGACCGCACTGCAGGATTTGAGATGTTGCAACAAGGATTGTTGCAACATCTGGATCCCACAGCCACTTAGATAATTGTGACTTATTGAATATAAAAGTAGGGAGGTCTTGCTGCGGCTGTATAGGGCATTGGTGAGGCCGCAGCTGGAGTACTGTGTGCAGTTTTGGGCGCCGCACTTATGTAAGGATATTTTGGCCTTGGAGGGAGTGCAGAGGAGGTTTACTAGGCTGATACCGGAGTTGAGGGGGTTGAGCTATGAGGAGAGGCTGAATAAACTGGGCTTGTACTCGTTAGAGTTTAGAAAAATGAGGGGAGATCTCATTGAGACGTATAAGATGATGAATGGGATGGATAGGATAGAGGTGGAGAGACTCTTCCTGCTCAAAAAGGACAGTAGGACTAGGGGGCACAGCCTCAAGATAAAGGGGGGTGCGGTTTAGAACGGAGTTGAGGAGGAACTTCTTCACTCAAAGGGTGGTGAATCTCTGGAATTCTCTGCCCGTTGAAGTGGTGGAGGCTGCCTTTTTAAGACGTGGGTTGATGGGTTTTTGATAAGAGAGGGGATTAAGGGTTATGGGGAGAAGGCGGGAAAGTGGAACTGAGCAGCGACAGATCAGCCATGATCTTATTGAATGGCGGGGCAGGCTCGAAGGGCTAGATGGCCTACTCCTGCTCCTATTTCTTATGTTCTTGCCTGTGCCAAACCATTTTTTGCCTAGTCCCACTGTCCTGCACTTGGATCATATCCCTCCACATCCCTCTCACCCATGAACCCGTCCAAGCTTTTCTTAAATGTTAAAAGTGAGCCCGCATTTATCCGGCAGCTCATCCCACACTCCCACCACTCTCTGTGTGAAGAATCCCCCCCTAATATTCCCCCTAAACTTTTCTCCTTTCACCCTTAACCCACACCCTCTGGTTTATTTTCTCCCCTAGCCTCAGTGGAAAAAGCCTGCTTGCATTCACTCTATCGATACCCATCAAAATCTTATCCACCTCTATCAAATCTCCCCTCATTCTTCTACGCTCCAGGGAATAAAGTCCTAACCTATTCAGTCTCTGTCTGTAACCAGTAAGGCAATGTTAGCCGCAGACTCACTGCATCCTTCGTCACTCTTCCGTAACTAATAAGCTTTGTGCTCAATGTTTTACAGTCATAAAACCTCGAATGACCTCTGATTAGAGTGGATTATGTGTCCATGATTAGTGACTAATGGTTTAAATTAGCTGTGAGATTTTAATCATTGAAAGATTTGATGGGGGAGGCGAGACAGAGAAATTTCTTTAGTCATTTTACTTACAGATTGTAAAGACGCACTTTCACCGTGAACTCAAAAGGTATTTATTGATGAGAATTGTTCAGCAGTGAGCTCCCCAAATATCTCATTGCCTCAGAAGACTGGGGGTGAATCCACTCACTGGGGGATCCCAGGTCAGGTGACCCTTACTCTGCTGTGTTGCCCTTAAAGGGATAATCCCCACACAGATTTGGAAGATCTTTAATCACTAACTGTGAACAGCATGTGCCAGAGAGCAGGCTGACAGCACAAGATCTTTCAAAATAATAATTACTTCTCAGACATACTCTATGAACAGTTTAAGACATCCTGAATGAGAAGTTCCTTTTTTTAAATTTTTCCCTTTTCTCTGTTTCCCTCTTTTTCTCTCTGGACTCTCTCTGCCTTTCTTTCTTTCTACACACACCCATCTGTCCTCCTCTTAAATATTTTGCTGAAAATTCTAGCACTTCCATTGAACGGGGGGGGTGACAGACGCCTATTGTAAATACCATTGCACTCACCACTCGTGGTGGTGGCTTTTACACATCCCCTATGTCAGTGAAGCAAATCTTTAGACTTAACCCAGTCTGATGTCTCTGTAATTTTGCTTTGTTTAAGTTTAAAAAAAAAATTATTTCTTAGTGTCACAAGTTGGTTTACATTAACACTGCAATGAAGTTACTATGAAAATCCCCTTGTCGCCACACTCCGGCAGCCGTTTGGGTGCACTGAAGGAGAATTTAACATAGCCAGTGCACCTACCCAGCACGTCTATCGGACTGTGGAAGGAAACCCACAGACACGGGGAGAATGTGCAGACTCCGCACGGACAGTGATCTAAGCCAGAATCGAACCCGGGTATTATTGTTCCCTAAAGAACCTTATTTGATTTGATTTATTTTTGTCACATGTATTAGTATGCAGTGAAAAGTATTGTTCCTTGCACGCTATACAGACATAGCCTACCGTTCATAGAGAAAGAAAGGAGAGAGTGCAGAATGTAGTGTTACAACCAAAGCTAGGGTGTAGAGAAAGATCAACTTAATATAAAGTAGGCCCATTCAAAAGTCTGACGGTAGCAGGGGAACATAGAACATAGAACATAGAACATTACAGCACAAACAGGCCCTTCGGCCCTCGAGTTGCGCCGATCGCATCAACCCCACCAATCTATAGACCTATCTATAACCCCCAATCCCATTAAACCCCATATACTCATCCAGAAGTCTTTTAAAAGACCCCAGCGAGTTCGCCTCCACCACCGACGACGGCAGCCGATTCCAATCACTCACCACCCTCTGAGTGAAAAACTTACCCCTAACATCACCTCTGTACCTCCCTCCCCGCACCTTAAATCTGTGTCCCCTCGTAGCGACCATTTCAACCCGGGGAAATAGCCTCTGAGAGTCCACCCTATCTATTCCTCTCAACATTTTATAAACTTCTATCAGGTCGCCTCTCAACCTTCGCCTCTCCAGGGAAAAGAGTCCCAGCTCCCTCAACCTATCTTCATAAGGCATGCCTCCCAGTCCAGGCAACATCCTTGTAAATCTCCTCTGCACCCTTTCAATAGCTTCTACATCTTTCCTATAGTGAGGCGACCAGAACTGCGCACAGTACTCCAAATGAGGCCTGACAAGGGTCCTGTAAAGTTGCAGCATTACCTCCCGACTCCTAAACTCAATCCCTCGATTAATGAAGGCCAGTACACCATACGCCTTCTTGACCACCTCCTCCACCTGCGAGGCCGATTTAAGAGTCCTGTGAACCCGGACCCCGAGATCCTTCTGCTCTTCAACGCTACTAAGACCCCTGCCCTTAATAGTGTACTCGTTCATCCCGTTGGTTCTGCCGAAATGGACTACTACACATTTATCCGCGTTGAAGTCCATCTGCCACTTCTCCGCCCATTCCTGCATCCTATCTATGTCCTGCTGCAACTTTTGACATCCTTCCAGACCATCCACAACACCGCCGACCTTCGTGTCATCAGCGAACTTGCTAACCCATCCCTCCACTTCCTCATCCAGGTCATTTATGAAAATGACAAACAACAAGGGTCCCAGAACAGATCCCTGGGGCACCCCACTGGTGACTGACCTCCATTCCGAAAAAGACCCATCCACAACCACTCTCTGCCTTCTGCAGGCAAGCCAGTTCTGGATCCACAAGGCCAAAGGCCCTTGGATCCCATGCCCTCTCACCTTCTCAAGAAGTCTTGCATGGGGGACCTTATCAAAAGCCTTGCTGAAGTCCATGTACACTACGTCCACGGCACTTCCTTCGTCAATGTGTTCAGTCACATTATCGAAGAACTCAACTAGGCTCGTAAGGCACGACCTGCCCTTGACAAATCCATGCTGACTATTCCTGATCATGTCAAACCTCTCCAAATGGTCGTAAATCTTGTCCCTCAGAAGCCTCTCCATCAGCTTACCAACCACTGAGGTCAGACTCACCGGGCGGTAATTTCCCGGGCTATCTCTGTTCCCTTTCTTGAAAATAGGGACTACATCCGCAATCCTCCAATCTTCCGGAACCTCTCCCGTCTCCATTGACGACGCAAAGATCATCGCCAAGGGCTCTGCAATCACTTCCCTGGCCTCCCACAGTATCCTGGGGTACATCCCATCTGGTCCCGGCGACTTATCTACCTTGATAGAATTCAAAAGTTCTAACACATCCTCCTCTCTAATGTCCACGTACTCAATCTTTTCCACCTGCTGCAAGTCCATAGCAAGATCTCCCAAATCAGCTTCCACTGTGAATACTGATGCAAAGTACTCATTAAGCACCTCCGCCATTTCTTCTGGTTCTACACAGACCTTTCCCCCTTCATCTTTTATAGGTCCTATCCTTTCCCTTCTCACCCTTTTACCTTTCACATACTTATAGAAGGCCTTGGGATTTTCTTTAATCTTACCCGCCAAGGTCTTCTCATGACCCCTTCTGGCTCTCCTAATTTCCCTTTTAACCTCCTTTCTACAGTCCTTATATTCTTCAAGATCCTTAACCTCTCCTAGTTCCCTGAACCTTTTGTATACCTTCCTTTTCCTCCTGACTAGGTTCAACACAGCCTTCGTGCACCACGGTTCCCGTGACCTACTAAAACCCCCTTGTCTCATCGGAACGTTGTCACGCATAGCTCCAGACAAACATTCCTTGAATATCCGCCACCTTCCTTCGGTACTTTTCCCTAAGAATGCCTCCTTCCAGTTTATTTGTCCAAGTAACTTCCTGACTTCTTCATATCTCCCCTTACTCCAGACAAACACCTTCCTAGCCTGTCTGATCCTATCTCGTTCCAATGCAATTGTGAAGGAGATAGAATTATGATCTCCATTCCCAAGATGCTCCCCTACCGAGAGATCCATCACCTGCCCTGGTTCATTCGCCAGTACCAGGTCAAGTACAGCCTCTCCCCTCGTAGGCTTGTCCACATACTGTGTCAGGAAACCTTCCTGAACACACCTAACACACCTAAGTTGTTCTTCAGTCGGTTGGTACGTGACCTCAGACTTTTGTATCTTTATCCTGATGGAAGAAATCATAGAACCTTACAGTGCAGAAAGAGGCCCTTCGGTCCATCGAGTCTGCACCGAACACAATCCCACCCAGGCCCTACCCCCATATCATATCCACTAATCCCTCTAACCTACACATCTCAGGACACTAAGGGGCAATTTTAACATGGCCAATCAATCTAACCCGCACATCTTTGGACTGTGGGAGAAAACCCACATAGACATGAGGAGAATGTGCAAACTCCACACAGACAGTGACCCGAACTGGGAATCGAACCGAAGATCCTGGAGCTGTGAAGCAGCAGTGTTAACCCACTGTGCTAACGTGCCGCCCAATCGGAGAGAATGTCTGGGGTATGTGGGGCCCTTGATTACACTGGCTGCCTTTCCGAGGCAGCGGGAAGTGTAGACAGAGTCAATGGATGGTTTGCATAATGGGTACATTCATGACTTTATAGTTTCTTGTGGTCTCGGACAGAGCAGGAGGTATGCTGAAGGGCCTGTTCTGCGCTGTAATGTTCTATGTTCTATGTTCTATGTATAACAAGCAGTGATACAACCAGAAAGAATGCGTTCTAGGTCTATCTGTAAAAGTCGGTGAGAGTAGTAGCAGATTCCAATTTTCCTTTAGTCTGCTGAGAAAGTAGAGGTGAACGAGATGGAGTTTTTTCCTGACAATTGTCAATTGTTTCATGGTCGTCAGCAGATTATTAATTCCAGGTTTTTTTCTGTTGAATTCAAATTTGCCCAATTGCCAGAACATTAGCTGAGTTTCTGGATTAATAGTCTTGTGAGAAAGCCAGTAGACTATCATCTTTGAATAAGGTCACCCGTCATTCTTCTAAACTCCAAGGAATACTATTGAATCTCTCCTGATGGGACAGACCTTTTATCCATGAATTCGCCTGGTGAATTTCCAAAGTTACCTTTTCAAGATAAAGGAACTGAAACTGTACACAGGCTGAGTGTCTTTATTGTTTTACGTTACGATTGTCGACCTTTTACAAGAATGAGGACTTTGAGGTTAATGGAGGCACATAAGGTACATGGAGGCTGATATATGGAATCAAAAGTGGGGGTGAAATCCCATTGGAAATCTCTGTACAAGTTGGTCAGATCGACTGTGTGTGTGTGTGTGTGTGTGTGTGTGTTAGCTGCCGGGAATGTGTGGGTGTATGTGTTTTCTTTCTCAAAACAAGCTTGCTTGGACACATCTCTGAAATACCTTGCTCACTTGTGTGTGTGAGCGAATGTGCGTCTTCCCACACGAGGGGGAGTGAGTGCGGCGTTAGCACAGGCACGCACCCACATGAAAGACAGAGAGCTGCCAGCCCATGTGGAATGGGGGGGCAGCTCCGAGACTTCCACCCCACAGTGTTAGTGACGGATTGTAACATTGCTTCCCGAGTGCTATCTCGTACTGCTTTTGTGTAGCACAGTGTGTTTGCTTTTTATTCTGCATACGTAGGATCTCAAATTATTCCTCATTTCCGAGAGTATTGAGCATTTTTCAGGTGAATGGGTAGCACTTAAGTTTATTTATTCATCGTCACAGGTAGGCTTACATTAACACTGCAATGAAGCTACTGTGAAAATCCCCGGGTCGCCACACTCTGGGCTAGTTCTAGAACATAGAACATTCCAGCGCAGTACAGGCCCTTCGGCCCTCGATGTTGCGCCGACCAGTGGAACCAATCCAATGACCCTCTAACCTAAACTATTCCAATGTTATCCATATGCCTATCCACTGACCATTTGAATACCCTTAAAGTTGGCGAGTCCACAACTGCTGCAGGCAGGGCATTCCACACCCTTACTACCCTCTGAGTAAAGAACCTACCTCTGACATCCGTCCTATAATTACCACCCCTCAATTTAAAGCTATGTCCCCTCGTGTTAGCCATCATCGTCCGAGGAAAAAGGCTCTCACTGTCCACCCTATCTAACCCTCTGATCATCTTGTATGCCTCAATCAGGTCACCTCTTAACCTTCTTCTCTCCAATGAAAATAACCTCAAGTCCCTCAGCCTTTCCTCGTAAGACCTTCCCACCATACCAGGCAACATCCTGGTAAACCTCCTCTGCACCCTTTCCAATGCCTCCACATCTTTCTTATAATGCGGCGACCAGAACTGTATGCAATACTCCAAGTGCAGCCGCACCAGAGTTTTGTACAGTTGTAACATGATCTCACGGCTCCGAAAGTCAATCCCTCTACCAATAAAAGCTAACACACTGTACGCCTTCTTAACAACCTTATCAACCTGGGTACCAACTTTCAGGGAGCTCTGCACATGTACCCCGAGATCCCTCTGCTCGTTGACACTACTAAGAGTCCTTCCATTAGCCCTATATTCTGTACTCCTGTTACTCTTACCAAAGTGAATCACCTCACACTTTTCCACACTAAACTCCATCTACCACCTCTCGGCCCAGCTCTGCAGCTTATCTATGTCCTTCTGCAAACTGTAACATCCATCCTCACTGTCTGGAGTACTTCTGAAACTGAGGGAGAATTTAGCACGGCCAATGCACCTAACCAGCACGGGAGGAAACTGGAGCACCCGGGGGAAACTCGCACGGAGAATGTGCAGACTCCGCACAGACGGCAACCCAAACCGGGAACCTGGATCCCTGGCGCCGTGAGGCAGCAGTGCTAACCCACTGTGTCCCCGGTCGCCCGAAGGTTCTAACTGTGATTAAATGGAAGTTCCATCATCCGACCTCACCCCCACACTCGCCCATTTGCTTTAGTGCAATGAAAGTTGAAGGATTATTGGTCATTGGAAATTCTCATGTCTGGAACCAGGGGCTCTCCCTGTAATCCCACATATTTAGCATGGCTAAACTCTCTAACCTACACATCCCTGGACCCTAAGGGACAATTTAGTATGGCCAGTGTGTCTAACCCGTACATCTTTGGACTGTGGAAGGAGACTGGAGCCCCCGGAGGAAATCCAGGCAGACCCTGCACAGACAGTGACCCAAGTCGGGAATCGAACCCACTGGCGCTGTGAGGCAACCTTGTGCCACTGTTCTGCCCGGGAATGTGCTTCCTTTAGAATACCGTGAACTTTCAGGCAACACTTTAACAAACCAGTCTATTAAAATTATCACGGAAAACTATATGATCTTTAGCATTCTAAGCCAGAATTCAGGACCATCCAGGGAATTCACACATCCCATTTATTAAGGATGGAGTAAAACAAACAAACATTCCAGCCAATTTGTCTTTCTGTTTGACCTTGGACAAATGTGTTGGACAAATGTGAAAGTGATTCCGTTGGCCTGCTATTGTGTTCTGCTGGTTTCCCCCATCAAGACAGGATGTGTTGAAGGCCAAAATGTGGAGTAGCAGCATGGGATGTGTAATCGACACACCACCCCTCTCTGGGCAAAGACATTTTGAACTTGTACAAGTCACATGATGAGCACCGCCATGTTTTCTAGCTGTGAGTTGAGACTGAGGGGTGGATATGAGGTATTGTTTACACAAGAGCATAGAACCTGCGTGGATACAAGACTTTTCAAAACCTAGAGAGCCTCACTGCTAGTAAAGCTCTCCTGAAGTGACACAGTGGGTTAGTACTGCTGTCTCACAGCATCAGGGTCCTGGGTTCGATTCCCGGCTCGGGTCACTGTCTGTGTGGAGTTTGCACATTCTCCCCGTGTCTGCACGGGTTTCCTCCCACAGTCCAGAGAGGTGCATTGGCCTCACTAAATTGTCCCTTTAGTGTCAGTGTAAATATATTGGATTATGGCGATAGAGCCTGGATGGGATTGTTGTCGGTGCAGACTCGATGGGCTGAATGGCCTCTTTCTGCACTGTAATGATTCTATGAAGTGTAGCCACTGTTGCAACGTAGGAGACACAACAGCCAACTTGTGCACAGCAATCTCCCACAAACAATGATGGGATAAGTGACCGGATAATCCATTCCAGTGGTGTTGCTGAAAGATTAAATGTTAAACGGGAAATGGGTGATAATTCCTCTGCATCTCAGTGGCACAGTGGTTAGCGTCGCTGCCTCGCAGAGCCAGGGATCCGGGTTCAATTCCCAGCTTGTCTGTCTGGGGTCTTTACGCTCTTCCCGTGTCTGCGTGGGTTTCCTCCGGGTGCTCCGGTTTCCTCCCACAGTCCGAAAGACATGCTGGTTAGGTGCACTGGCTAAATTCTCCTTCAGTGTAACCCGAACAGGTGCTGGAGTGTGGGGATTTTCACAGTAACTTCATTGGGGTGTTAACGTAAGCCTATTTGTGATACTGGTGAATAAACTTTACACTTCTATATAATAAAAAAAAACTCACAATGAAATGTTTGTCCAATGAAGAATAAAATGTTTGCTACTCTGTAATCAAATTTGAAAATTAGTTGCCTTTTAATTTGGGTATTAAATTAAATAGATTTGCGTTTGCCATTGTACTTTGAAGGTGTGATGTGGGTGTAATTTGGATAGAGTTTTGCAGTGCGGAAGAATCTGGGTAAATTTTGTCAGTGGGAGTGTTGCAGCGATAATGTGGGCAGGATGGGAATTGCCCTTCACACTGCAGCTCAGAACAGAAGCACTATCACCGTGTGCTGCTCCGTGGGAGCATCCATTCAAAACTTTTCTCATTAGCTAATCATAAGTAGTGGATAAATGGGAGCAGGGCAGCGTGGTGATTAGCACTGCTACCTCTCCGCGATGCGGGGATGCCGGCGTTGGACTGGGGTAAACACAGTAAGAAGTCTGGCAACACCAGGTTTAAGTCCAACCGATTTTATTTGTGAGTAAACTCACCAGCTTTCGGGATTTGCCCCTTCACCTGACAAAGGGGCAAACCCCAAAAGCTTGTGGGTTTATTCTCCAATAAATCGGTTGGACTTTAACCTGGTGTTGCCAGACTTCTTACTGCCTCTCAACGCCAGGGACCCGGGTTCAAATCCCAGCTTGGGGGTCACTGTGCACATTCTCCCCGTGTCTGCATGGGTTTTCTCCAGGTGCTCCGGTTTCCTCCCGCAGTCCAAAGATATGCGAGTTAGGTGCATTGGCCATGTTCAACTGAGCGTTTCTGTCCCAGGATGTGAAGGTTAGAGGGGCAAATATGTGGGGTTAGGCCCTGGGTCGGATTGTTGTCGACTCAGACTCAATGAGCTGAATGGCCTCTCTCTCTGTGCTGTGGGCTTTCTATGATTCTATGACTAAACGATCGCAGTGCTGATGTGAATTTGAACCTTTCCGCCTACTTGTTGGCAAAGAAAAGCAGGAAGGGCACGTGTTCATTGAGTGTTTTACTTCCCTGGTTACCAGAGGATAGGAGCAGCACTCCCTCTTATCCGCAGAGGCCTCACAGCAACCTCGAACTCCCTGCGCTGGTTACCAATAAATTGGCCCCTTTCAAATAACTGGACACATGGGGCTGGGCAGAAAAATTCAGAGGGACAGTCACTCCAAAAACTACGGAGAACTTCATTGGGCAGTTTGGTAGTGAGCTGTGTGACGTGTCGATTTGCTGCGCATGGTGACACATCCGTCACCCCAGCCTCACCTCCGACGGCTGGAGGGTTTCCACAGAACAACACGGAACTCACACAGCAACCTGTTGGAGTAACTGGCTTTCCCTTCCTGCTCAGCCTGCTGTAACTAGCTATACTGTCCTTGAACCTTATCACCGCCCTGTACAAGGACCCGGAGCCGCTTTGGTGTCGAGGCAGCAACACAGCTCCGATCTCAGATTGCAGGGTTCAAAGGAAAGTCGTTTGCCTTCCTGATTATTTCCAGGAAACTTGCGACTGTTTTGCAAATGTTGACAAGTCGAATCCTTGCGTTGGCAAACTCAAGGTCACCCAATAGCGTGATATTTCTCCTCTCCCTCAGGACCAAGCCCCTCCTTTTAGACATTTAGAACAAAGAACAACACAGCACGGGATGAGCCCGCGCCGCCATTTTAACATTACGAGTCCCCTCTCCCACCCATGACCCATGTCTATGCTTATGGCACTCCACATTGGAAACCAGATTGAGGGGAGAATAATTTAGGGACAATTTGTTAACACCAATCAGCCTAAGAGCACATCTTTGGGGCGTGGGAGGAAACCGGAGCACCCGGAGGAAACCCACGCAAGCACGGGGAGAATGTGCAAACTCCCACAGACACCGGCCCATGTGTCTGCACAGCAAACAGTGATAGTCACTGAGCTGTTGTGGTGCCCATCAGCTGGTCCAGTTTTAAGCACACACAAATGATGCGAAGTACTAGACAACTCTCGAAACGTCCAAGAGCAGCCCACGCACGACCCACCGTGTGTGTACGCCCCTCGTTAGACAACAAGGTGGACCTACGCATCTGTGGAGTAAAAGAGAAAAACATCAAACCATGTAACAGTTGATTTCCAGGAATGTCCCAAGGCTCTGATCCTTATTTAAAACAGTCTCCTAAATCCCTCCATCCCTGTTTCGCTCATGTGTCTATAGATATATGAACAATAATGGGCGATAAAGATACTTGGATCCATATATATTGGGCCGCGCAATTATCACGATGTACATTCCCACGCTAAACTCTGTGACCTCCTGGGAGGGGAACTAAACCCCAGACTAAAACAATTTGGCTGAAAACATCTGGAAAATTCCTTTCTAACTCGTCGAGATGATTGAAATGTGATCACTTTGGTCCCCCAGTGCCCTAAAGTAACTCCCTTCAGTAAGAGGTGAAGTCTATTAATGCTGCAACTTTATAAGACCCTTGTCAGGCCTCATTTAGAGTATTGTGCGCAGTTCTGGTCGCCTCACTATAGGAAAGATGTAGAAGCTATTGAGAGGGTACAGAGGAGATTTACAAGGATGTTGCCTGGACTGGGAGGCATGCCTTATGAAGATAGGTTGAGGGAGCTGGGACTCTTTTCCCTGAAGAGATGAAGGTTGAGAGGCGACCTGATAGAAGTTTACAAAATGTTGAGAGGAATAGATAGGGTGGACTCTCAGAGGCTATTTCCCTGGGTTGAAATGGTTGCTACGAGAGGACACAGATTTAAGGTACAGGGAGGGAAGTTCAGAAGTGATGTTAGGGGTAAGTTTTTCACTCAGAGGGTGGTGAGTGAATGGAATCGGCTGCCGTCAATGGTGGTGGAGGCGAACTCGCTGGGGTCTTTTAAAAGACTTCTGGATGAGTATATGGGGTTTAATGAGATTGAGGGTTATAGATAGGTCTGTAGGTTGGTTGGTGTTGATGTGATCGGCGCAACTTGTGGGCCAAAGGGCCTGTTTGTGCTGTAGTGTTCTATGTTCTATGTTCTAACTTGAGGCTGAATAATAGGAGTCATGGCAAAATATCTGATTTCTTTAGTTGGAACGGATTCAATCCTCCCCAATAGGTTTGATGTAAATGATAGGGAAGTGTAGCCCCTTGCACTCTCATTTCCTTCTCTATGATCAGTATGCTTTGTATAGCGTGCAAGAAACATTATTTTTCACCGTATGTTAATACATGTGGCAATAATAAATCAAATCAAAATCAGACTGTGGCTACCAGAGCAGCTCAGAGGTTTGGAATTCTGCAGAGGGGAACTCACCTCCTGAATGCCACCACCCCCCCCCAGCTCCAAAAGCCCATCCTTCTTTCACAGGACCTTCCAAAATGCTAGGTAGGAGGTTCACTAGGCTGATACCGGAGATGAGGGGGTTGGACTATGAAGGGAGACTAAATAGACTGGGTCTGTACTCGTTGGAGTTTAGAAGGATGAGGGGGGGTCTTATAGAGACGTATAAGATAGGTAGAGGTAGAGAGATTCTTCTCACTCAGAAAGGACAGCAGGACTAGAGGGCACAGCCTCAAGATAAGTGGGGGTCAGTTTAGATCAGAGTTGAGGAGGAACTTCTTCACTCAAAGGGTGGTGAATCTCTGGAATTCTCTGCCCGTTGAAGTGGTGGAGGCTGCCTCGCTCAATATATTTAAGTCACGGGTAGATAGGTTTCTGATAGACAAGGGAATTAAGGGGAGAAAGCGGGAAAGTGGAACTGATCCACTTCAGATCAGCCATGATCTTATTGAATGGCGGGGCAGGCTCGAAGGGCTGGATGGCCGACTCCTGCTCCTGTTTCTTAAAACTGCATCCCTTACAAAGAACAAAGAACAACACAGCACGGGAAACAGGCCCTTCGGCCCAACGAGCCCGCGCCGCCGTGTCATTACCTCTGGGAAGGGACAAGGACAGTAACTACCTGTAGGCTCCCTTTGAAGCCACTCACCATTCCGGCTTGGAAATATATCGGCTGTTCCTTCACTGTCGCTGGATCGAGTGGGTGTAGTTTTCGATGTGTTTTTTCGATCCGTTATCTGGAATGCCTCCCAACATCGGAGATGAATTGTTGAGTGGTGCCGGTTGTCTGTGTTAACTGATTTGGAAAGAGGGAGCGGACTGGTTTCGCCCAGACTGGGTCTAAGCTGAGTTCCAAGTGTGCAGCAGTGTAACCATGTGCCGGTAACGATGCGTATTGCGTTCCTGGAGCTGGCATGTGTTCAGCGTGAAACTGAGTCAAGCCAGTGGGCTTAGTGGTACTGGAGATTTGAGATGATTTCTGCTGTGTAATGTAACCTGTCAACAGTGCAAGCCTCTGAAATTGACGGGGCATCTGTTGACTTTGAGTAAAGTAAGCTGTAGCGTCAAAGAACAAGATACTAGTGAAGGAGTCAAAGACTAGGAATTGTTAGATTATAAGGGAAAATGTTGGTGTAGTGGGAGTGTCCCTGGATTAGTCACACAGAGGCTCAGGTTAATGTTCTGGGACATTAACCCACCACAGCCAATGGGAGGATCTTGCTGTACATGGTCCTTGTTCCAATTTCATCTATTAACACGATTCTTAATATTTCAGTAAGGCATAATTGAGGCATCTAAGATGGTAATTCTGGGTCCACTTAACTCTTGAGATCACTAGACTATTGTTGGGGATGGTGTATGGAACAACAGCGGGTAAATGGAGATAAGACATGGATTAGCCATGATCTAACTGAATGGTCTAGCAAAAGCTTGATGGGCTGAATGGCTTCTGCTATTTTCTATGTATGTTTGAATTTATTCATGACTCCTCCAATACTGAAACAGCCCATGTCTAAATGCAATAAGACATGGACAGAATCCAATCTTGGGATGATAAATGGCAAGTAAGGAAGTTCCCAGGATCTAACTGGCACAGATACACAGCATTACCATCCCCCACTGTCAATATCCGGGGGTTACCATTGACCAGAAATAAACTGGACTAGCCATATAAATACTTCCCACTGCCTCGGCAAAGCAGCCAGCATAATTAAGGACCCCACGCACCCCGGACATTCTCTCTTCCACCTTCTTCCTTCAGGAAAAAGATGCAAAAGTCTGAGGTCACATTCCAACCGACTCAAGAACAGCTTCTTCCCTGCTGCTGTCAGACTTTTGAATGGACTTATCTTGCATTAAGTTGATCTTTCTCTAGCTATGACTGTAACGCTATACTCTGCACTCTCGTTTCCTTCTCTATGAATGGTATGTTGTGTAGCATGCAAGTAACAATATTTCCCTGTATGTTAATACATGTGACAATAATAAATCAAATTAAATTAAACAGAGCAGCTCAGAAGTTTGGAATTCTGCAGAGAGGAACTCCCCTCCTGAGTGCTTCCCCCCCCCCCCCCGCCCCCCAGCCCCAAAAGTCCGTCCTTCACCCTCCTTTCACAGGACCTTCCAAATCTGCATCCTTTACCTCTGGAAAGGAACGAGGGTAGCAAATGCCTGGAAATTCCCTTACAAGCGACTCACCAGGGCGGCACGGTGGCACAGTGGGTTAGCACTGCTGCTTCACAGCTCCAGGGTCCTGGGTTCGATTCCCGGCTCGGGTCACTGTCTGTGTGGAGTTTGCACATTCTCCCCGTGTCTGTGTGGGTTTCCTCCGGCTGCTCCGGTTTCCTCCCACAGTCCAAAGATGTGCGGGTTAGGTTGATTGGCCGTGCTAAGAAATTGCCCCTTAGTGTCCAGGGATGTGAAGGTTAAGAGGGATTAGTGGATAAAATACGTAGGGATATGGGGGGGTGGGGCCTGGATGGGATTGTGGTCGGTGCAGACTCGATGGGCCGAATGGCCTCTTTCTGTGCTGTAGGGTTTCTATGATTTCTATCCCGACTTGGAAATATATCGGCTGTTTCTTCACTGTCGCTGAGCCAAAATCCTGGAGCCCTCTCCCTGACTGCACTGTGGGTGTACCTACACCTCGGGGACTGCAGTGGTGCAGGAAGCTCACCATCACCTTCCCCAGGGCAATTAGGGATGGGCAATAAACGTTGGCCCAGCAAATGTTGCCCACATCCCGTGAAAGAATTGTTAATAATTAAAAAATTTTCCTCCAATACGTGGAGGTGTAAAATAGTAATCTGATTCAATTGTTTATTGTTTGGAATTTTATTGAGATAGTGCTGTCACAATTCTTGTAGAGATTAATAATTTTAGAAAGTGATGTACATTTTTCTGTGATCGATGCAGCAGAATTACACGATGAGGTTTTAAGACTTGAACTGTAGCAAACAAACTAAAATTAACCTTGACTAACATTCCTTAGCAGGAATTCATTTTGTAAATTACAGAAAAGTTATACACATCCACTCCCTCCTGCAAATGAAACTTCCCCCCCCCCCCCACCGTGTTAAGATGTTACACCGCACTCCCCACAGAATTGTAGCCTTTACATAAACTAGTCATAGTTACTCCTAGCGTCCAATAGAGCCGCTTCTCTCCCTTTCACTGAGTCATATAGAAACTCATAACAAAAGCATCCTTTCTGGTTGTATCACAGCTTGGTATGGGCTCCTGCTGTGCCCAAGACAGCAAGGATTGTGAATGTAGCCCAATCCATCGCTCAAACCAGCCTCCCATCCATTGACCCTGTCGACACTTCCCGCTGCCTCGGCAAAGCAGCCAGTATAATTAAGGATCCCACGCGCCCCGGACATTCTCTCTTCCGCCTTCTTCCATCGGGAAAAAGATACAAAAGTCTGACGTCACGTACCGACCGACTCAAGAACAGCTTCTTCCAAGACTTTTGAATGGACCTACCTTGCATTATGTCGATCTTTCTCTACACCCGAGCTATGACTGTAACACTACATTCTGAACTCTCTCCTTTCCTTCTCTATGAACAGTGTGCTTTGACTGTATAGCGCGCAAGAAAGAATACTTCTCATTCTATACTAATACATGTGACAATAAATCAAATCAAAATAGTTAGTTAGTGTCCTGAAATCAACTTATCTCAGTCTTTTGAAAATCCCTGAATCGAATTCTAGCAGCGATGTCCTCCCAGCCACCAAATGCCAGGACAGGTCTTCCAGTGCCTCATTCTTCACAGGGCTTGTCTTCTCAACCAGAGAACCAACTCCCACCAGCATCCTGCCTGGTGGTGAACAGAAATTCTAAAAATGCAGCAGCTGCAGATTTCCTCACTCTCAGCAGGAAATATTCTCTCTAATCTGCGTCCCTGAGTCAATAGGCCTGGCAGCAATAAAGTCAGTTGCAGTATCCTTTGTTTCCAGGTATTTAATATCTGGTGCCTTGCTTTCAATAGTACCCGATCTAACATAAGAACATAAGAAATAGGAGCAGGAGTAGGCCATCTAGCCCCTCGAGCCTGCCCCGCCATTCAATAAGATCATGGCTGATCTGTCGTGTCTCAGTTCCACATTCTCGCCCGCTGCGAGGTAGCCTCCACCACTTCAACGGGCAGAGAATTCCAGAGATTCACCACCCTTTGAGTGAAGAAGTTCCTCCTCAACTTCGTTCTAAACCGCCCCCCTTTTATCTTGAGGCTGTGCCCCCTAGTCCTACTGTCCTTTCTGAGCGGGAAGAGTCTCTCCACCTCTATCCTATCCATCCCTTTCATCATCTTATACGTCTCAATGAGATCTCCCCTCATTCTTCTAAACTCTAACGAGTACAAGCCTAGTTTATTCAGCCTCTCCTCATAGCTCAACCCCCTCAACTCCGGTATCAGCCTAGTAAACCTCCTCTGCACTCCTTCCAAGGCCAAAATATCCTTGCGTAAGTGCGGCGACCAAAACTGCACACAGTACTCCAGCTGCGGCCTCACCAATGCCCTATACAGCTGCAGCAAGACCTCCCTACTTTTATATTCAATCCCCCTCGCTATGAAGGCCAGCATCCCATTCGCCTTCCTGACCACCTGCTGCACCTGCAAGCTGGGTTTTTGCGACTCATGCACAAGGACCCCGAGGTCCCTCTGCACCGTCGCCTGCTGCAGTTTTTCGCCATGTAAGTAATAGTCCTTCCGACCATTATTCCTACTAAAGTGGACCACCTCACACTTGCCAACATTAAATTCCATTTGCCATTTCCTGACCCATTCGCCCAGCCTACCTAGATCCTTCTGCAGACTCTCCACACCCTCCGCGCAATTTGCTGTTCCACCAATCTGAGCCCCCATTCCAAAGGCAACCAAGTTACACAAGTTTGACGCTGGGCAAAATCAACAGGAGGTCCACATTTCTGCCTCTACGACTCAGTTTTGTTTTGATTTAAAGGAGGCAGTTTAAAACATAACCACCTTATGAACCCGTGCATCTATAACTGCAAAGTACAGCTTTTCCTTTAAGTATTTAAATTGAGAGCGGGAAGCATTCTTCGGAGGAAATGGACGAAAGTACAGTAAGAAAAGCTGCTTTCCCATGTGGAGCAGTGTGTGTGAGAAACGGCTTTGGATTCAGACCTCAGTCACGTGTCTGAAAGAGATTTAGAAAGAAATTGAGACTGGTGGTATTTATTTTGGGATTCCAGGACATCTGAAAGTACATTCCAGACAGTGCGGTACTGCTGATGTGTGGCCACATTGTAAAAAAGTGAGCAGCCAATTTACCCACAATAAGATTCCACAATAGCCTGTTGACTGCAGATCAAATATTGGTGCGAGGAATGTTAGACTGCTACCTTCTGCACCATGAATGGAGTGGCTTACTTTCCCTTTGTCTCATAATCCTGTTGCTAGCAAAATAATGTGGGAGAATGCAGAGCTGCTTTGTAATCCACCTGATTGTTGAAGTGTTTAACCTATTGTTCTTAATCTCTCTATAGTGCATCTTACAGTTTGGAGATGTTTGTTTTGACAATACTACGTTAAGATTAAACTCGTACGTCAATCTTTTATCTGATTGAAATGTCTTTCTCCTTACAGATTGGTGGATGACAGATGTGTGGTTCAGCCGGAAGCTGGAGATCTGGCCAACCCGCCAAAGAAATTCCGGGGTAAGCTAACTGGGGGGGGGGGGGGGCAATATGTTTCTCTTCAAGTATTTTGTGAGGATGGGAGGAACCTCTGGCTGTCTGCCCCGTCAGCAGAAGTATTTCCAAAGTCTTCTTGATGTTGGCTGTGACAGGTCTTCCCATGCCCTCCGTTTGTGAGATCCAGTTTAATATTAACTTGCGGCAAACCTACATGATCAACTCAGAGGGTTAGTTTATTGACATTCGAACCCAATGGTGATGGAGTGGGGAAGTGCGCGCGTGTAGAGGAGGAAGATTCATAAATCCAGGCGACAGCAATAATTGAGCTGTGGACATGAATGTAAGGGCGGCACAGTGGTTAGTATTGCTGCCTCACTGCACCAGAGACCGAGGTTCAATTCCAGCCTATCTGGAACAGGTGGCTTTCTCTGCGGAGCTTGCATGTTCTCCCCATGTCTGCTTGGGTTTCCTCCCAGGCTCCAAAGATCTGCAGCTTAGGTGGATTGGCCATGCTAAATTGCTCTTGAGTGTCAGGGGGGCTAGCTGGCTAGGTAGATGATGTCACCAGGGTGGGATTGTTGTTGGTGTAGGCTCGATGGGCCAAAAGGCCTCCTCCTGCACAGTAGGGATTGTACGATTGCATTATTTCCGATGTGTGAGAAGTCCGATGAGGAATAGTTTCACCATTGGAGCGAGCGTTCAGCTGACTGAAGACTGAGATTGGAGGATTATCTTTACACTTGGTGCTGATACCACAAAATACAGTTGGTGCACAGAGACTGAGTCAGTTCTGGAGGCTACGATCGGAATATCTTTTAGCAGAGACCAGCCTCGAGGAGCAGGCTGTAGTTGATGCTGGCGTTCTGTTTCTTGGTTCCCTGGTTCATAGCAGACCTGGGGGAGGGAGGGTTTTAGTTCTGAAAAGAATATTGAGATTTCAAAATGGTCATTCGAGCCACGTGATATTTTGATTGAGAAATGTTGATCGAAAGTCTAGAACTGGTTTTGATTTCAGGATTGATAAGGTCCCAGCCGTTAGCTCTTGAAGAGTTCCCGTCTGTATTGAGGTCTTTCCAGTTGAGAAGCCTAGGCTCTGCTAGAGGGATGAGCTTATCAAGGTGCAAATGGCAACCGTTACCCCCTGAATGGCCCCCTTTTGAAATGGACCTCAATAGTCCCAGGTGATCCAGTCACAACTCCGCAGGAATAAGAAATTTTGAGTTGA
>CM075739.1:6733308-6792648 GCA_037974335.1 Prionace glauca | reverse complement strand
TCACGTGCTCACTGTGTGTAGTGTAAGGATTGATGCTGAACTACTCGCTGATATGTGGCATTGATTTCCCCGCAGGTTCTTGGATTACTTGTCAGATCTTTGTGTGTCCAACAACATCGCGATCCCAGTCACTCAGGAACTTATCTGCAAATTTATGTTAAATGCATCGAATGCTGACATTCTCATTCAGACCAAGTAAGCAGTAATGTTTTTTACAGGATTGCATATCTGCTAACTGGATGGTTCAATATTACCCCTGCTGGGGCTGTATTCCTTTTAATCGGTGTGTCACCAGTCTGTAAGGTTATCGATACATTCTGATTTTGCTAAGTTGTGCATTTATCGGTGTTAATTCTCAGATTTATTGGAAAAGTCCAGAGTTATTATTTGCATGCCAGAAACCTGTTAGATTTTAACTGAAATTACACAGGATAATGGTACAACAGTGCAGTTAACCCAGAATTAATTCAGAAACTCATCTGGGGGCCTGGGTTCGAATCCTGCCACAGCAGATGGTAGAATTTGAACTCAATTAAAAAACATCTGGAATCAAAATCTACTGACGACCGTGCAACCATTGTCAATTGTCAGAAAAACCCATTGGGTTCACTAAAGTCCTTTAGGGAAGGAAATCTGCCATTTTTACCCAGTCTGGCCTACATGTGGCTTCACAGCAATGTGATTGACTCTCAGCTGCCCTCAAGGGCAACTGGGGGTGGGCAATAAATGCTGGCACTGCCACCGACTCCCATGTCCCCTGAATGAATAACAAAAAAAGTTGAAACAAAAAGTCTAGAACATTGGAAATCTGAAGTAGAAAATATCAGAAGCACCTTGGCTGTTGGAGCAGTGACTCTATCTCTCTCCACAGCCTGAATTTCCAATATTTCCCCGCTTTTTTTGTTGCACAAGGCAACTATTTGGACAGCCATGAATTGGGCCTTCCTTGCAAGGAATCATGGGTGATGATTTTTGGACTGTTGTAAAGTTTATTGTTTTTTTGGAGGGGTTAAAGGTTATGGGCCCATGTGAAACAACTCCTGTGAAGTTATTTCAAAGGAACATAGAACCCTACAGTGCAGAAACAGGCCCTTCGGCCCATCGAGTCTGCACCGAACACAATCCCACCCAGACCCTATCCCCATATCCCTGCTAATCCCTCTAACCTACACATCCCAGGATACTAAGGGGCAATTTTTAGCATAGCCAATGAACCTAACCCGCACATCTTTGGACTGTGGGAGGAAACCGGAGCACCCGGAGAAAACCCACGCAGACACGAGGAGAATGTGCAAACTCCACACAGGCAGTGACCCGAGCCGGGAATCGAACCCAGGACCCTGGAGCTGTGAAGCAGCAGTGCTAACCACTGTGCTACCATGCCGCCCACGGGAAGAGTGGGGGGGGGGTCCAGTTGGCTTGTGGGAATGTTTTGTCCCTTTACAAACGTGCAGAGGTTCATAAAAAATATGGCGGTAAAGATGCCCCCATTGGCTGATGGGAGTAGGGACACAGATTTGGGATAGGAGGGTGCCAGGAGGGATGTTTTACGCAGTGAGCGGTTGTGACCTGGACTTGGCTGCCTGAGAGGGGTGTAAAGAATCAGAAGAGGCCCTTCTGCCCATCGACACTGACATGCAAGGAGCATGTGGCCTCCCACCTCATCCCATTTCCCAGCACCTGCCCCCTAGGCCCGAATGTTAGGACGTGTCAAGTGCTTGTCCAGGTTCTTATTAAAGGATGTGAGGCATCCCGCCTTCTCCCAGGCACTGCATTCCTGATCGTCACCACGCTCCGGAAAAGCTTTTCCTCACATCCACACGCGCCCCCCCCCCCCCCCAAATCTCCTGCCATCTTGAATCTCATGACTGACCCTTCAAGTAAAGGGAAACAGCTGCTCCTTATCCACTATGTCCATGTCCCCCCACGCCGCCAATCTCGCACACCTCGATCAAGTCACCCCTTAGTCTTCTCTGCTCCAACCCAAACCCTTCCGACCCCTCCTCACGGCATCCTGGAAGAGAAAACGCTGGAAAATCTCAGCAGGTCTGGCCGCACCTGGGAGAGGGAGGAGCTGACGTTTCGAATCCCGATTTACCCCTTGTCCGAGCTGATTCCAGCAGCCTGGCGCATCTCCCCTGCGCCCGCTCCAGTGCCGTCACGTCCTTCCTACAACGCGGCACCCTCGCCGTGGTCTCACCAGAACTTCGGCATGACCTTCCCCCCCCCCGGAAGGAAACTCGGAGTTAGATGGGGGGGGGGGGGAAGTGGGACGGAGAGACTTCCTCTACAAACAGCCGCGTGGGATGCTCGGCTCCTCCTGCGCTCCAGTTTGTCATTCCCTTTTTTCTCGTGACGTCGCTGTTTTCCGTGTTCTGCTTTGGGAAGGTTGTTATCGAACCGAGGGGATTTCGGAATGGAGAGCTGCTTACTGGAAGACGATATCGATGATGACGAGGTTTGGTTATACTGGATTGACGGAGACAAGGAACCCCACGGCAAGTCTATCCGGCACCTCGCTCAGGAGGCAAAGGAGGGAAATAAAGATGACAAGGATATTTTGACGTACTACAGGTAATTTTTTCCCGCGGGAACTATTAAAGCAAGTTTTTGAAATTGTTCTCTTATGATGTGGGCCAAACTGGTGGGGCAGCATTTATTATCCAGCCTGGGTTCCCCTCGGGTGGGGGGGGTAGGAAGTGCCTACAACAACGACTTGCATTTACGTAGCTCCTTTAACATAGCAAAACTTCCCAAAGGTCTCCGGGAACCGCAATGCAAAGCACTGACATCGAGTCAAAGAAACTGACAACAGGACTGGCGCTCGGTCAGAGAGAAGCTTTAAAGAATGTTACGGTGAAGGAGGGAGAGGTGGGGGGATTCTGGAGAGGATTAGAGCCATCCAGGAGGGTTGTGAGAATAAAATGGATGAACAAAACAGAGAGAACACAAAGCCATGGAGAGATTTGAAAGCAAGGATAAGAAATAACAGATGGGTGTTGCTGGAGAGGGAGTGATTGGGGTGATGTGTGAGTGAGACTATGTGTGAGTCAGGCTGGAGGAACATGAAATCCGTATGCGGTGCTGATGGAGGCCATTTGGCCCATTGATATTGTACCAACTCTCCGAAAAGAGCATCTTACCAAGGACCATGCCCCCCATCCTATCCCCATTAACCTGAGTGTTCGTCATGGCCAATCCACTAACCCTGAGTATTTTTGGACACCGAGGGGCAATTTAGCATGGCCAATCCACCCTAAACTGTGTATCTTTGGACACTAAGGGGCAATTTAGCATGGCCAATCCATCTAACCTACACATCTTTGGACACTAAGGGGCAATTTAGCATGGCCAATCCATCTAACCTACACATCTTTGGACACCGAGGGGCAATTTAGCATGGCCAATCCATCTAACCTACACATCTTTGGACACTAAGGGGCAATTTAGCATGGCCAATCCATCTAACCTACACATCTTTGGACACTAAGGGGCAATTTAGCATGGCCAATCCATCTAACCTACACATCTTTGGACACCGAGGGGCAATTTAGCATGGCCAATCCACCCTAACCTGTGTATCTTTGGACACCGAGGGGCAATTTAGCATGGCCAATCCACCCTAACCTGTGTATCTTTGGACACCGAGGGGCAATTTAGCATGGCCAATCCATCCTAACCTGTGTATCTTTGGACACCAAGAGGCAATTTAGCATGGCCAATCCATCTAACCTACACATCTTTGGACACTAAGGGGCAATTTAGCATGGGCAATTTAGCATGACCAATCCACCTAACCTGCACATCTTTGGACACTAAGGGGCAATTTAGCATGGCCAATCCACCTAACCTACACATCTTTGGACACTAAGGGGCAATTTAGCATGGCCAATCCACCTAACCCGCACATCTCTGGACTGTGGGAGGCAACCAGAGCGCACAAAGGAAACCCACGTAGACATGGGGAGAACATGCAAACTGTACATAGATAGTGACCCAAGCAGGGAATCACACCCAGTTCCCTGGCTATGTGTGAGGCAGCAGTGCTAATCATAGGACAGCAGAGTTTTCCATGACCTCCTGTTGAACTTGGAGGGATGATTGCACTGGAGAATTTCTTGTTTCCCGAGTTGCGATAATTAAACTTAACAATGTTTGCTTTTCTAAAAATCGGCTAGTTTTTATTATCATAAAACTGCATGCAGTATACGGCTGAATCTTGGAAACAGAGAGCAGTCCACACTAACTGCTAATTCTATCCCTAGACTGCGCCCAGTAAAAGGATCAATTCAATAATTATACATTTTCTTATCAGCTTGCATGATTTTAGTAATACAAGCAGTGGTACAGCGAACAAAACAAATTCTGTGACTCCCTCATCCCCGACCTTGGTTCTGTGACTCCTTTATGCCTTATTTTCTGTAATAAACAAATTCCCTCCTTCCCAACTGTATTTAATGTCTTATATGTTATCACGGTATATGGAGTCACCCGTGTTAAGACATCTTTCATGGTGTTAATCATGTCTCACTCAGACTGTGTGAAGTCAACCTTATCAAGACAGACTGAGCCAAGCATTTGACCTTCACCAGTTGTAGTCATTTCCTTGTTCAGTCAGTCAGGGGTCTGGCAATTTGAAATGGCTTGGTCTCCTGTCCTGTACTAGAACAAAGAACAACACAGCCTGGGAAACAGGCCCTTCGGCCCAACGAGCCCGCGCCGCCATTTTAACAATGTGTTTTTCCTCCACCACCCTTGACCCGTGTCAACGCTTATGGAACCCCCATTGGAAACCAGATTGAGGGGAGAATAATTTAGGGACAATTTGTTAGACCAATCAGCCCAAGAGCACATCTTTGGGGTGTGGGAGGAAACCGGAGCACCCCGACTTGACCATTTTTCTCATCATGCCACTGCTCCATTTGTACGCTATCACAGGACGATTTGACCGTGACCTCACTCACTAACTTTTCTGTCTGCCCCACTCTCCTCTTTCCTCTCTCCAGGTACCAGCTGAACCTGTTTGCGAGGATGTGCCTCGACCGCCAGTACCTGGCTATCGACCAGATCTCGAAGCAGCTTGGCGTGGACCTCATCCTTCGCTGCATGTCCGACGAGAGCCTCCCTTACGATCTCCGGGCCTCCTTCTGCCGGCTCATGCTGCACATGCACGTGGACCGAGACCCCCAGGAGTCGGTCACCCCGGTGAAATACGCCAGGCTGTGGACGGAAATCCCCACCAAGATCACCATTCACGAGTACGTCTCCTTTTCTCCATTCATAAGAACATAAGAAATAGGAGCAGGAGTAGGCCATTCAGCCCTTCGAGCCTGCCCCGCCATTCAATAAGATCATGGCTGATCTGTCGTGGCTCAGTTCCACTTTCCCGCCCTCTCCCCATAACCCTTAATCCCCTCTCTTATCAAAAACCCATCAACCCGCGTCTTAAAAATATTTAGCGAGGCAGCCTCCACCACTTCAACGGGCAGAGAATTCCAGAGATTCACCACCCTTTGAGTGAAGAAGTTCCTCCTCAACTCCGTTCTAAACCGCCCCCCCTTTATCTTGAGGCTGTGCCCCCTAGTCCTACTGTCCTTTTTGAGCGGGAAGAGTCTCTCCACCTCTATCCCATCCATCCCATTCATCATCTTATACGTCTCAATGAGATCTCCCCTCATTCTTCTAAACTCTAACGAGTACAAGCCTAGTTTATTCAGCCTCTCCTCATAGCTCAATCCCCTCAACTCCAGTATCAGCCTAGTAAACCTCCTCTGCACTCCCTCCAAGGCCAAAATATCCTTGCGTAAGTGCGGCGACCAAAACTGCACACAGTACTCCAGCTGCGGCCTCACCAATGCCCTATACAGCTGCAGCAAGACCTCCCTACTTTTATATTCAATCCCCCTCGCTATGAAGGCCAGCATCCCATTCGCCTTCCTGACCACCTGCTGCACCCGCAAGCTGGGTTTTTGCGACTCATGCACAAGGACCCCGAGGTCCCTCTGCACCGTCGCCTGCTGCAGTTTTTCGCCACGTAAGTAATAGTCCTTCCTACCATTCTTCCTTCCAAAGTGGACCACCTCACACTTGCCAACATTAAATTCCATTTGCCATTTACTGGCCCATTCGCCCAGTCTATCTAGATCCTTCTGTTTTAGCAGACACCCTGATAGAACAAAACCTGCTTCTCCCAATATCAGTGTTAGAGATTTACAGCAGGGAAACAGACCCTTTGGCCCAATTTGTCCACGCCACCCAGCTTTTACCATTAATCGAGCCCCTCCACACCCGCCTTACCCATGTAGCTGTCTAAACGCCTTTAAAAAGACAAAATTGTACCCATCTCTGGGGATCTGGGTTCGAATCCTGCCAGAGCAGAATTTGAATTCAATAAAATCTCTGGAATTAAGAATCTACTGATCGTGAAATCATTGTCGATAGTTGGAAAAACCCACCTGCTTAATGCCCTTTAGAGGGGGAGATTGCCACCCTTACCCAGTTTGGCCTACATGTGACCCAAGACCCAGAGCATTGTGGTTCTTACTTAACTGCCCTCTGGCAATTAGGGATGGGCAATAAATGCTGGCCAACTGGCAACACCCTTGTCCTATCAACGAATAAAATAACTAATTGTGTTTGTTTAAATTTGGTTATGATCAGGGGCTGTCTCAGGTGGCAATTATCATAGGACTAGTCATCCAGAGGCTCATGGAACAAGGGTTCAAATCCCACCATGGCAGCTGGGGGAATTTAAATTCGGGTTGTAAAGATCTGGAATTGAAGAAAAAAATAGCAACAATGACAGAGAATGCCATCAGATTTGCGCTATGTACTTCAGAAAAAAATCTGCTATCGTCTGACCCAAGTGCAGTTAGAACATAGAACATAGAACACTACAGCACAAACAGGCCCTTCGGCCCACGAGTTGCGCTGATCACATCAACACCTACCAACCTACAGACCTATCTATAACCCTCAATCTCATTAAACCCCATATACTCATCCAGAAGTCTTTTAAAAGACCCCAGCGAGTTCGCCTCCGTCACCACTGACGGCAGTTGACTCTTAATGGAATAGAACAGAGAAAAACTACGGCACAAACAGGCCCACAGTCGCAAAAGCCCAGTCTGCTGGTGGTCAGGAAGGTGAATGGGATGCTGGCCTTCATAGCGAGGGGGATTGAATATAAAAGCAGGGAGGTCTTGCTGCAGCTGTATAGGGCATTGGTGAGGCTGCAGCTGGAGTACTGTGCACAGTTTTGGGCACCGCACCTGCGCAAGGATATTTTGGCCTTGGAGGGAGTGCAGAGGAGGTTTACTAGGCTGATACCGGAGATGAGGGGGCTAGACTATGAAGAGAGGCTGAATAGACTGGGTCTGTACACGTTGGAGTTTAGAAGGATGAGGGGGGATCTTATAGAGACGTATAAGATAATGAAGGGGATGGATAGGGTAGAGGTAGAGAGATTCTTCCTGCTTAGAAAGGACAGCAGGACTAGAGGGCACAGCCTCAAGATAAGAGGGGGTCAGTTTAGATCAGAGTTGAGGGGGAACTTCTTCACTCAAAGGGTGGTGAATCTCTGGAATTCTCTTCCCATTGAAGTGGTGGAGGCTGCCTTGCTAAATATATTTAAGACGCGGGTAGATAGGTTTCTGATAGACAGGGGAATTAAGGGGAGAAAGTGAGAAAGTGGAACTGATCCACTTCAGATCAGCCATGATCTTATTGAATGGCGGGGCAGGCTCGAAGGGCTAGATGGCCGACTCCTGCTCCTATTTCTGATGTTCTTATGAACATGTCCCTACCTACTTGGCTTACCTATAACCCTCTATGTTACTAAGTTCCATGTACTTATCTAAAAGTCTGTTAAAAGACCCTATTGAATCCGCCTCCACCATCGTTGCCAGCAGCCAATTCCACTCACCCACCACCCTCCTGAGTGAAAAACGTACCCCTGCACCTGGTCCTCAGCACCTTAAATCTGTGTCCTCTCGTAGTGACCATTTCTGCCCTGGGAAATGGCCTCTGAGAATCCACTCAATCTACACCTGTATAATATCTTATACATCTCTATCAGGTCACCTCTCTTCCTTTGTCTCTCCAGGGAGAAAGGACTGGGCTCTCTCAGCCTATCCTTGTAAGGCATGACACCTAATCCAGCTCAGAAAGCTACACGTTTCCATCTAACTATGCCTAAAAATGAGTTCCCTTCCTAACAGCACTCTAGGTGTACCAACACCACATGAACTGCAGCAGTGCGTACCATCTACAAGATGCACCGCAGCAACTTACCAAGGCTCCTCAGGCCATGCCTTCCTAATCCACAACCTCTACCGTCTAAAAGGACAAGGGCAGCAGATGTATGGGGATATGACCACCTGAAGATTCCCCTCCCTTTCATTGTTTGCTGGAGCAGAGAGAAAGCTAAGAATTTACCTGTTAAAAACCTGTTTAAAATAAGTTTAAAGCACTTTGTTCTTTGTAGAACTGTTTAAAGCATTTATTTTATTGTATTTACTGCTTTAAGATTTCTGAGGGAGTGTTTAGAAAAGAGTTGTGGACGAGCCTGCTTCAAATCAGCGCCAGGTTTAAAAGGAGGCCTGGTGTAGACAGCGGGCAGCGTCTGAGCGGGCAGCAGAGTGAGTGGGAAGCAGAGTGAGTTAATAGGGCTTAATATCAAAAAAGGGCTTGAAGGAAAAAAGGCCAGGTGATTTTCTTTGAAAAAACAAAGAAAAAAAATTTTTTTTTCTCAAACCTACTACTGTGAATAATGGAGGGGCATGTGATGTGTGGTTTCTGTATGATGTGGGAACTGGTGGACCCCAGGGTCCATCCCAGTGACCATGTCTGCAGTAAGTGCAGGTTGCTGGAGGAGCTCCAGCTCAGGGTAAATGAGCTGGCCTCTGAGCTACAGACACTGAGGCTCATCAGGGGGAGAGAGGGTGCCATTGTCAATGGGGTGCAAGTGACATCCACCCCCCCTAGACTGGCTAACTCTAAGGGTCAGGGACAAGAGGGGGCTGCTGGGAGGAGGAAGGGGGGTGAGGAGCGGAGGCCTCAGCCTCTTAATCTGCATAACAGGTTTGAGGTTCTTGCTTCCAGTCTGGATGAGAACAAGGCAGGTGAGGTTGGTGAGCAAACTGCACACGGCACAGTGATGCAGCAGGACATAGGCAAAGAGAAGGGGAAAAGGAACGTAGTAGTGATTGGGGATAGTGGGGTGAAGGGTATTGACACTGTCCTTTGTCACAATGACAAAGTGCACAGAAGGGTGTGTTGTCTGCCTGGTGCTCGGGTACAGGATGTCGCAGCTGGGCTGCAGAGGAACCTGGAGTTGGAGGGTGAGAACCCGGTCATTGTGGTGCATGTGGGTGCCAATGACGTAGGCAAAGTGCGGACTGAGGATCTGGGGAGGGAGTATGAGAAGTTGGGAATGGAATTAAAAAGTAGAACCGACAAGGTGGTCGTCTCTGGGCTACTGTCTGAACCGAGTGCAGACGGGCGTAGGGTTGATAGGATTAAGGAAATGAATGGGTGGCTCAGGGATTGGTGTGGGAGGAATGGGTTTGAATTTATGGGGCATTGGCACCAGTATTGGAGTAGGTGGGACCTGTTCGGGCGGGATGGGGTTGGTCTGAACTGTGCTGGGACCAGAGTGCTGGCGAATCGAGTAAAGAGGACTGTAGACAGGGCTTTAAACTAATTGGGGGAGGGAGGGTGCGAGGGTAGGTGACCTTACGAGGTCTAAAGTTAAGGAGAGGGTACAGGTAAGGGAAGAGGCTGAGGATGTCCCAATAATAGAGGGAGTAGGGGGCGTGAGTAGGGTTGGTGGCGTTACGGCAAATAGGGTCCAGGTGAAGGCTGGGATGAAAGCGCTGTATCTGAATGCACGAAGCATTCGGAATAAAGTGGATGAGCTGGTGGTGCAGATCAACACAAATCTGGTGGCCATTACAGAGACGAGGCTGCAAGGTGACAGGGACTGGGAGCTGAATGTCCAGGGGTATCAAGTGTTTAGGAAGTACAGGCGGGAGGGAAAAGGGGGGAGCGTAGCTCTGCTGATTAAGGATAGCATCACGGTGGTAGCAAGGGATGATATTGGAGCCAAGGAGCAGAAAGTGGAATCGTTGTGGGTGGAGATTAGGAACAGCAAAGGGAGGAAGACGCTGGTGGGTGTCGTCTATAGGCCTCCGAATAATGATCTGGAGGTGGGGCGGGCTGTTAACGCGCAAATAAGTGTGGCGTGCAGGAATGGGACGGCAGTAGTTATGGGGGATTTCAATCTGCATATTGATTGGTCGACCCATGTTGGATACGGTGGGCTCGAGGAGAAGTTCTTGGAATGCTGCCGGGATAATTTCCTTGAACAGTGTGTGTTGGAGCCGACGAGGGAGCGAGCTATCTTGGATCTGGTGCTCTGTAATGAGGCGGTTAGAATTAGGGACCTTGAGGTGAAGGATCCTCTTGGAGAGAGTGATCATTGTATGGTGGAGTTTCTGGTGCAGATGGAGGAGGAGAAAGTGACTTCCCGGACACACGTCGTTTGTTTGAATAGAGGGGAGTACTGTAGGATGAGAGAAGAATTGGCGAATATGGACTGGGGGAGTGCGTTGGAGGGAGGGTCTGCTGAGGAGCAGTGGAGGATCTTTAAGGAGATCTTTCTTGGTGCTCAGCAGAAATTTATTCCGATGGTCAAAAAGGACTGTAGGAGGAGATAAGCTGTGGATAACGAAGGAGGTGAAGGAAAGTGTTAAATTAAAAGCGGAGGCATTTAGAGTAGCGAAGAGGAGTGGGCGAGAAGAGGATTGGGAGAGGTTTAAATGTCAACAAAGATTGACAAAGAAGTTGATAAAGGAGGGTAGGAGAAACTATGAAGCTGGGCTAGCGCTTAATATAAAAAAGGATAGCAAGAGTTTTTATAAATATATAAAAAGGAAGAGGCTGGCTAGGGTGAATGTTGGTCCTTTAGAGGATGAGAAAGGGGACCTAGTGGTAGGGGATGGGGATATGGCTCAGGTATTGAATAACTTTTTTGTTTCCGTCTTCACGGAGGAGGATGTGAATAATTTGCCGGGTGTTAGCGATGGAAAGGTGGTAGGACTAGAGGGTCTTAATGACATTACTGTTACGAGAGAGGCGGTGCTCGACAGACTGGAGGGGCTGATTGTGGACAAGTCCCCAGGACCGGATGGAATGCATCCGAGGGTTCTGAAAGAAATGGCGGAGGTTATAGTGGATGCCTTGGTGGTTATTTTCCAGATGTCACTGGATTCCGGGGAAGTGCCGGAAGATTGGAAAACGGCTAATGTTACGCCGTTGTTTAAGAAGGGTGCCAGGCAAAAGGCAGGGAATTATAGGCCGGTTAGTTTAACATCTGTGGTAGGTAAAATGTTAGAATCCGTCATTAAAGAGGAAATTGCGAGGCATCTTGAAGGGAATTGCTTGATAGAGCAGATGCAGCACGGTTTCATTAAAGGGAAGTCGTGTCTGACAAATTTACTGGAGTTCTATGAGGATGTGTCTAGGGCGGTGGATAGAGGAGAGCCGGTGGATGTGGTCTTTCTGGATTTTCAGAAGGCGTTTGACAAAGTACCTCATAAGAGGTTATTGCAGAAGGTCAGGGGACTTGGAGTTGGGGGTAGGGTGTTAGCGTGGATAGAGGATTGGTTGTCAAATAGGAGGCAGAGAGTGGGGGTCAACGGGTGCTATACGGATTGGCGGATAGTGACTAGTGGAGTGCCCCAGGGATCGGTGCTGGGGCCTCAGCTATTTACCATTTATATAGATGATCTGGAGGAGGGAACCGAGTGTAGGGTGTCGAAATTTGCGGATGACACCAAGATTGGGGGAATGGCAAATTGTGCGGAGGGTGTGGAGAGTCTGCAGAAGGATCTAGATAGGCTGGGCGAATGGGCCAGGAAATGGCAAATGGAATTTAATGTTGGCAAGTGTGAGATGGTCCACTTTGGAAGGAAGAATGGTAGGAAGGACTATTACTTACGTGGCGAAAAACTGCAGCAGGCGACGGTGCAGAGGGACCTCGGGGTCCTTGTGCATGAGTTGCAAAAACCCAGCTTGCAGGTGCAGCAGGTGGTCAGGAAGGCGAATGGGATGCTGGCCTTCATAGCGAAGGGGATTGAATATAAAAGTAGGGAGGTCTTGCTGCAGCTGTATAGGGCATTGGTGAGGCCGCAGCTGGAGTACAGTGTGCAGTTTTGGGCGCCGCACCTGCGCAAAGATATTTTGGCCTTGGAGGGAGTGCAGAGGAGGTTTACTAGGCTGATACCGGAGTTGAGGGGGTTGAGCTATGAGGAGAGGCTGAATGAACTAGGCTTGTACTCGTTGGAGTTTAGAAGAATGAGGGGAGATCTCATTGAGACGTATAAGATGATGAATGGGATGGATAGGATAGAGGTGGAGAGACTCTTCCCACTCAAAAAAGACAGTAGGACTAGGGGGCACAGCCTCAAGATAAAGGGGGGGGCGTTTTAGAACGGAGTTGAGGAGGAACTTCTTCACTCAAAGGGTGGTGAATCTCTGGAATTCTCTGCCCGTTGAGGTGGTGGAGGCTGCCTCGCTAAATATTTTCAAGAAGCGGGTTGATGGGTTTTTGATAAGAGAGGGGATTAAGGGTTATGGGGAGAGGGCGGGAAAGTGGAACTGAGCCACGACAGATCAGCCATGATCTTATTGAATGGCGGGGCAGGCTCGAAGGGCCAGATGGCCTACTCCTGCTCCTATTTCTTATGTTATGTTCTCCCAGCCGCATACCATCCCGACTTAGAACTGTATCACCGTTCCTTCACTGTGGCTGGGTCAATGTCCTGGAACTCTAACACTGTGGGTGTGCCAAAATATTCACAAGGCGGCTAGATACAGCACTTGGGATGGGATGAGAGATTACGGGGGAAACAGCAGGATTAGGTTACTGAATTGGACAATGAGCCATGATCTTAATGAATGATGGAGCAGGCTCAGAGGGCCCAATGGCCACCTCCTGCTCCTATATTTCTGTTTCTCGAGGGCAGTTAGGGATGAACAATGAACGCTGGACTGGCCTGTGGCACCCACACCCCATGGACAAATAAAACGTGTCTTTACAAGGTTGGTTTCAGAGCAGTGTGTTCGCACAAATACTCCTGAATAAGGAGGAGAAATGTTTCCAAGGCAGTGCATAGCCGTTAATATTAGAACGGGGGTTCAATAGAGGTTCAATGCTGTATAGAGAAACTGTACCCACTCCTTTGTGTATCCAGAACAAGGTACGATTGTCAGAGGTGTGGGGAGGGGGAATGATTCGGGGGGAGGTGGTTTCAGAGAGAGGCCAGTATCATAGTTAGCCAGGAGTTAGAAGTGGTTTTAATTGATTGATTATTGTCACATAGCATACAGTGTTCCTTGCACACTCTACAGACAAAGCATACCCTTCATAGAGAAGGAAAGGAGAGAGTGCAGAATGTGGTGTTACAGTCATAGCGAGGGCATAGAGAAAGAGCAACTCAGTGCGAGGTAGGTCCATTCAAAAGTCTGACAGCAGCAGGGAAGAAGCTGTTCTTGAGTCGGTTGGTACGTGAACTTAGACTTTTCTTTGTCCCAGTGGAAGAGAAAATGTCTGAGGTACATGGGGCCCTTGATGAGGCTGCCTGCTTTCCTGAGGCAGCGGGAAAATCCTTTTCCTGGGAATAAGAATATAAGAAATAGGAGCAGGAGTAGGCCATCTAGCCCTTCGAGCCTGCCCCGCCATTCAATAAGATCATGGCTGATCTGAAGTGGATCAGTTCCACTTTCCCGCTTTCTCCCCTTAATTCCCCTGTCTATCAGAAACCTATCTACCCGTGACTTAAATATATTTAGCGAGGTAGCCTCCACCACTTCAACGGGCAGAGAATTCCAGAGACTCACCACCCTTTGAGTGAAGAAGTTCCTCCTCAACTCCGATCTAAACTGCTCCCCCCTTATTTTGAGGCTGTGCCCTCTAGTCCTGCTATCCTTTCTAAGTGGGAAGAATCTCTACCTCTACCCTATCCATCCCCTTCATTATCTTATACGTCTCTATAAGATCCCCCCTCATCCTTCTAAACTCCACCGAGTACAGAGTTGTACGAGTTCAGGATCTCTTCATAGTCCAACCCCTTCAACTCCAGTATCAGCCTAGTAAACCTCCTCTGCACTCCCTCTAAGGCCAATATATCCTTGCGCAAGTGTGGAGCACACAGTACTCCAGCTGCGGCCTCACCAGTGCCCTGTACAGTTGCAGCAAGACCTCCCTACTTTTATATTCTGGATGGTAAGGGATTGGTTTAGGTTAGAGGGTTAATGTTTTGTAACTGGTCGGCGCAACATCGTGGGCCGAAGGGCCTGTTCTGCGCTGTAATGTTCTATGTGCTATGTTCTATCCCCCTCGCTACAAAGGCCAGCATCCCATTTGCCTTCCTGACCACCTGCTGCACCTGCAAGCTGGGTTTTTGCGACTCATGCACAAGGACCCCGAGGTCCCTCTGCACCGTAGCATGCTGCAGCTTTTCACCTTTTAAATAGTAATCCCTCCGACTATTATTCCTGCCAAAGTGGATAACCTATAGATGATCTGGAGGAGGGAACCGAGTGCAGGGTGTCGAAATTTGCTGATGACACCAAGATTGGGGGAAAGGCAAATTGTGCGGAGGGTGTGGAGAGTCTGCAGAAGGATCTAGATAGGCTGGGCGAATGGGCCAGGAAATGGCAAATGGAATTTAATGTTGGCAAGTGTGAGGTGGTCCACTTTGGTAGGAGGAATGGTAGGAAGGACTATTACTTACGGGGCGAAAAACTGCAGCAGGCGACGGTGCAGAGGGACCTCGGGGTCCTTGTGCATGAGTCGCAAAAACCCAGCTTGCAGGTGCAGCAGGTGGTCAGGAAGGCGAATGGGATGCTGGCCTTCATAGCGAGGGGGATTGAATATAAAAGTAGGGAGGTCTTGCTGCAGCTGTATAGGGCATTGGTGAGGCCGCAGCTGGAGTACTGTGTGCAGTTTTGGGCGCCGCACCTGCGCAAGGATGTTTTGGCCCTGGAGGGAGTGCAGAGGAGGTTTACTCGGCTGATACCGGAGTTGAGGGGATTGAGCTATGAGGAGAGGCTGAATAAACTAGGCTTGTACTCGTTAGAGTTTAGAAGAATGAGGGGAGATCTCATTGAGACGTATAAGATGATGAATGGGATGGATAGGATAGAGGTGGAGAGACTGTTCCCGCTCAAAAAAGACAGTAGGACTAGGGGGCACAGCCTCAAGATAAAGGGGGGGCGGTTTAGAACAGAGTTGAGGAGGAACTTCTTCACTCAAAGGGTGGTGAATCTCTGGAATTCTCTGCCCGTTGAAGTGGTGGAGGCTGCCTCGCTAAATATTTTTAAGAAACGGGTTGATGGGTTTTTGATAAGAGAGGGGATTAAGGGTTATGGGGAGAGGGCCGGAAAGTGGAACTGAGCCACGACAGATCAGCCATGATCTTATTGAATGGCGGGGCAGGCTCGAGGGGCCAGATGGCCTACTCCTGCTCCTATTTCTTATGTTCTTATGTTCTAATGTCATGTACTGAGAGAGCTGGTCGGCACATCCTCTTGCCTCTGATTTAAATCTGAATATCGGACGGTTCTACGCACTAGGTACCTGTCTGGGAATCCCTGTGTGCTGTTGGGATATTCCAGGAGCTATCCGCTAGGGAATGCAACCCCAACATTAGACGTTATGCAATACAGGAGGGTAACTTTTGGCCAACTCAGGATTTGCCAATTAAGCCAACTTCAGAACTTTTCCACCTACTGACCCCAGTAAGATCTAATCGGGCAGGATTTCTGAGTGAGGTGTACAACCCCATCACTGCCGTCAACTCTTTCTACTCCCGGCTGCTTCCCAGTGAACGAAGGTGTTGTAAAATGATGATTCCCTATGATTCAGCATCCTGCGGAAGAGATTTGATTAGCGTATCGTAGAAATCATAGAACCCTACAGTGCAGAAAGAGGCCATTCGGCCCATCGAGTCTGCACAATCCCACCCACACCCTACCCCCCATATCCCTACACATTTACCCACTAATCCCCTCTAACCTACTCATCCCTGGCCACTAAGGGGCAATTTCTTAGCACGGCCAATCAACCCAACCCGCACATCTTTGGACTGTGGGAGGAAACCGGAGCACCCAGCGGAAACCCACGCAGACACGAGGAGAATGTGCAAACTCCACACAGACAGTGACCCGAGCCGGGAATCGAACCCAGGACCCTGGAGCTGTGAACCAGCACTGTGCTAATGGACAGATCTTGGCTGCTGTGTTATGGGCCTTCCCTCCCAGCCATTTGTCCCTGTGCGTTGTGTCTCTGACTGATGACGCGTAGCTTCATAGGAATGCAGATGGCGAGGGCAGGTTTCAGTCCGCCTTTTGAAGTAGTTTTTGAGACCAGCGGGTGTGAACTTTCATAGGCCCTTTTGCCCTGGCATTCCTAATTGTGGTCTGCGACGGAACCTTCCAGAATCTGACCAACGCTGATGTGTCAGGTGACCCGTGGCAGCCATCTTAAGCCTGCCTCTTGGTGAGGCACAGGTCTTGATAAAGGAGTTCGCTTATAAATCTGACCAACCCATGAACAAAATTCCATTTTGTACACGGCACATCATTGTGACGAGAGAGTATTTTATTGGTTAATCCGTGTCTTTTTTTTGGAAGAAAGAAATAGAATCTCGGGTTCACGGTGAGAGGTTTTTAAATGCTTTTTCGTGACGTACGTTGGATGTTAAAGTTAATTTGCATTTGTACTTGCATTTGCATTTTTGCTGATGTGGTGACGGTTGTGTAACCCTAGGTTGGGTTTCTGTCTGACGAAGGTTCTCTGCTAATCTTTGGTCAGGTACGACTCATTCACTGACTCCTCGCGCGATGACAAGAAGCACAAGTTTGCTCTTACGGTGGACTTTGTGGAAGACTACCTGAAGGATGTTGTGACTCAGCCGTTTCCCTTTGGGAACAAGGAGAAGAACAAGCTGACCTATGTGGTGCGTAACAGAACGTGGAGTAATCGTGCGCTGCTGAGAGTACGCCATTCCCCATTTTTTTTGTCAACACGGAGCCGCGATCCGGCAGTTGGAGTGGGCCGACCCCGATCTGTTGGAATGCCCACTTCGCGTTGACGCTGTTGGTTGGCTAGTCGACTGACCCAATGCTCCTGTTGCTATTCCAGGTGGTGAATCTGGCTCGGAACCTGATCTACTTTGGGTTTTACAGCTTCAGCGAGCTTCTGAGACTGACCAGGACGCTGTTGTCCATTCTGGATTGCGTCCAGAATCACCCACCCTCCTATTTGGAAAGACTGAGCAAGTTCCAAGATGGAGGTAGGTTTTGAGCTCTGCGGTGTTGTGGTGCAGGGCCAGTAGTTAAATAAAGATTAAATGTGTGAAGTGATTGAACTTTGGCAGGAATAATGGTAGGAGGGATTACTATTTAAAGGGCGAAAAGCTGCAGCATGCTACGGTGCAGAGGGACCTCGGGGTCCTTGTGCATGAGTCGCAAAAACCCAGCTTGCAGGTGTAGCAGGTGGTCAGGAAGGCGAATGGGATGCTGGCCTTCATAGCGAGGGGGATTGAATATAAAAGTAGGGAGGTCTTGCTGCAGCTGTATAGGGCATTGGTGAGGCCGCAGCTGGAGTACTGTGTGCAGTTTTGGTCGCCGCACTTACGCAAGGATATTTTGGCCTTGGAGGGAGTGCAGAGGAGGTTTACTAGGCTTATACCGGAGATGAGGGGGTTGGACAATGAAGAGATCCTGAACTCGTACAACTCTGTACTCGTTGGAGTTTAGAAGGCTGAGGGGGGGATCTTATAGAGACGTATAAGATAATGTAGGGGATGGATAGGGTAGAGGTAGAGAGATTCTTCCCGCTTAGAAAGGACAGCAGGACTAGAGGGCACAGCCTCAAGATAAGGAGTGTGCAGTTTACATCAGAGTTGAGGAGGAACTTCTTCACTCAAAGGGTGGTGAATCCCTGGAATTCTCTGCCCGTTGAAGTGGTGGAGGCTGCCTCGCTAAATATATTTAAGTCACGGGTAGATAGGTTTCTGATAGACAAGGGAATTAAGGGGAGAAAGCGGGAAAGTGGAACTGATCCACTTCAGATCAGCCATGATCTTATTGAATGGCGGGGCAGGCTCGAAGGGCTAGATGGCCTACTCCTGCTCCTATTTCTTATGCTCTTAACCATATAAATCCTCACTTGACAATTTGTATTCATGCCCATGCCTCCCACCGCTCCATCACCGTCATCTAAAACAAACTTCATAACAAGTTTCACATCACAGCCTTTTTTTTAGTTTATTTGTTTTAGTCACAAGTAACACTGCAATGAAGTGACTGTGAAAATCCACACTCCGGCACCTGTACACTGAGGGAGAATTTAGCACGGCCAATGAACCGTGTCTTTGGGACTGTGGGAGGAAACTAGAGGAAACCCACGCAGACATGGGGAGGATGTGCAAACTCTGCACTGACGGCCACCCAAGCTGGGAATCGAGGCCAGGTCCCTTGGGGTGTGAGGCAGCAGTGCTAACCCACTGTGCTACCGTGCCGCTGTGTAACACTGACAGCCTTCACATAGCTTCACTAAGCTGATGCCGGAGTTGAGGGGGTTGAGCTATGAGGAGAGGCTGAATAAACTAGGCTTGTACTCGTTAGAGTTTAGAAGAATGAGGGGAGATCTCATTGAGACGTATAAGATGATGAATGGGATGGATAGGATAGAGGTGGAGAGACTCTTCCCACTCAAAAAAGACAGTAGGACTAGGGGGCACAGCCTCAAGATAAAGGGGGGGGCGGTTTAGAATGGAGTTGAGGAGGAACTTCTTCACTCAAAGGGTGGTGAATCTCTGGAATTCTCTGCCCGTTGAAGTGGTGGAGGCTGCCTCGCTAAATGTTTTTAAGACGCGGGTTGATGGGTTTTTGATAAGAGAAGGGATTAAGGGTTATGGGGAGAGGGCGGGAAGGTGGAGCTGAGTCACGACAGATCAGCCATGATCTTATTGAATGGCGGGGCAGGCTCGAAGGGCCAGATGCCCTACTCCTGCTCCTATTTCTTATGTTCTTATGTGCGTAGGAGCTGGGCACGATGCATCGCAACACAAACCTCTGATAGTAATTATTCATGTTGCACCTTGAGGTGTGCTTGGTCCATTAGACAACGATGAGCTGGCCTTCTGTGGGTTAGTTTTGAGCGGATTAAAATTGCGTTGGAGGCAGCGTTACTCCAGAATATCTTAACCCCTGAATTTAGGAAGAGCAGAGTGTGTTGTGTACGCTCTAACTGATCACTACTGCAATGAGTTTACTCTGAGCCACTTCCTTCCACGATCCACATTGAATACTGCGTTACTCGCTGTGCCGTGTGACTTGCAGACTTGTTTGGAAATCAGGAAGAACGTATCCCAGATCGGATTCTTACTCCAGAGATCACTCGTTTGGGATCTGACTGGAGCCGCGTCCCAGGGTGATGTTCAGTTGAGTTCTCTGATTCGATTGTAAACGATTGGGCGGCACGGTAGCACAGTGGGTTAGCACTGCTGCTTCACAGCTCCAGGGTCCTGGGTTCGATTCCCGGCTCGGGTTCACTGCCTGTGTGGAGTTTGCACATTCTCCTCGTGTCTGCGTGGGTTTTCTCCGGGTGCTCCGGTTTCCTCCCACAGTCCAAAGATGTGTGGGTTAGGTTCATTGGCTATGCTAAAAATTGCCCCTTAGTGTCCTGGGATGTGTAGGTTAGAGGGATTAGCAGGTAAAATGTGTAGGGATATGGGGATAGAGTCTGGGTGGGATTGTGTTCGGTGCAGACTCGATGGGCCGAAGGGCCTGTTTCTGCACTGTAGGGTTCTATGTATATTAGGGTCAGAGTTTTGAGTGATGGCGGGGGAGGCTGTGGGTTCCTGTCCCCTGACCTGGAATTTCCTGGGGACAGGGAAGTAAAGGGGGGCGGGGGTGGGGGTGGGGGTGGTGGTGGGGCCTGCCAATATCGATCTTCGTTCGCACGGCTGGGATCTTGTCAGCCTGCCTCCAGGGGGCGCACTGTAAGCTGTGTCTCAGCGGGCAACACTCTCGTCTCGGAGTCGGGAGGTCACGAGTTCAAATCCCACATCCGAGACCCGAGCGTGTCTGGTGCCCCAGTGCCGAGCCGAGCAGGTGCCACACTGTCTTGGGTGCCACCCTACAGATGGGCAGTTTCCTGGAACCTCCGACCCTACCTGCGGCTGGGATTTTCCAGCGCTGCTGTAGTGACTGGAGTCTTGGCTGAGTTCCAAATTCTCCCTCCTCACTGGCAGCGAGACCGGGATGGGCGAGATGGGGGAATCTTGTCCGGAAACACCAGTGGCGGTTCCGGAGAAGTCATGATGTGGAGATGCCGGCGTTGGGCTGGGGTAAACACAGTAAGAAGTCTCACAACACCAAGGTTAAAGTCCAACAAGTTTATTTGATTGTAAACGCCACAAGCTTTTGGAACTCGCCACTCACCTGACGAAGGATCAGCGTTCCGAAAGCTTCTGGGTTTACTACCAAATAAACTTGTTGGACTTTAACCTGGTGATGCGAGATTTCTTACTGTGGTTATGGGGAAGAGCTGGGGTTCTGCCCTCAGTGCCCCAGCCAATAATTATCCCTCAGTCCAAATCACAAAAATCAGCTCGTTCGCCATGATTGCACTGCTCCATGTGGGAGCTTACTGTGCACACACTTGCTGCCATCACACCAGCGACAATTCTTTTTACTTCACTGACTGGGTAGCATTCAGAAATGTCCTAAGGTTGTGAGAGGCACAATGCAGGTCCAATGTGATGCAGGAGTATAATATCAAGGGCAGGAGTCTTAGTAGCGTTGAAGAGCAGAAGGATCTCGGGGTCCGGGTCCACAGGACTCTTAAATCGGCCTCGCAGGTGGAGGAGGTGGTCAAGAAGGCGTATGGTGTACTGGCCTTCATTAATCGAGGGATTGAGTTTAGGAGTCGGGAGGTAATGCTGCAACTTTACAGGACCCTTGTCAGGCCTCATTTGGAGTACTGTGCGCAGTTCTGGTCGCCTCACTATAGGAAAGACGTGGAAGCTATTGAAAGGGTGCAGAGGAGATTTACAAGGATGTTGCCTGGACTGGGAGACATGCCTTATGAGGATAGGTTGAGGGAGCTGGGACTCTTTTCCCTGGAGAGACGAAGGTTGAGAGGCGACCTGATAGAGGTTTATAAAATGTTGAGATGTATAGATAGGGTGGATTCTCGGAGGCTATTTCCCAGGGCTGAAATGGGCACTACGAGAGGACACGGGTTTAAGGTGCTGGGGAGCAGGTACAGAGGAGATGTCAGGGGTAAGTTTTTCACTCAGAGGGTGGTGAGTGAGTGGAATTGGCTGCCGTCGGTGGTGGTGGAGGCGAACTCGCTGGGGTCCTTTAAGAGACTTCTGGATGAGCATATGGGGTTTAATGGGATTGAGGGTTATAGATAGGTCTGGTAGGTAGGGATGTGATCGGCGTATCTTGTGGGCTGTTTGTGCTGTAGTGTTCTATGTTCTAAGGCAGAATTTTTCTTCTCTTCCCTGTGGTTCATGCTTTGCCCAGTCAATTCCCAGTATAAGGGCTGGAAAATCCTGCCCCGCTCCCCCAATTATCCCACCTCCCTCCCTCCCCCATGCACAGGACACCACGGTGCTGATGTGTACTCTCTGTTCAGTATTGCCACACTGAAAATGCCCCTTGGGGTCCCGTGAGGGGCATGAGAAAAGGCAAAACTGTGTGAGCTCTCCGTCCGTTCCAGCAAAGCACCCCCCATTCCACCCCCTCTCAGTTTAAAAATTACTTTATTAGCGACACAAGTAAACCAATTTACCATTGCAATGAAGTTACTGTGAAAATCCCCCTGGTTGGTGCACTGAGGGAGAATTTAGCACGGCCAATGCACCCCTAACCAGTGCGTCTCCCCGACAGTCGGAGCAAACCCACCCGGACAGTGACCAAAACCGGGAATCGAACCCAGCCCCCCACCCCGGTGCAGCCCCCACCCCCATCTCATCCCTTTCCGTCATTTTTTTTCCCCAGGGAACAATGTGATCCGGACCATCCATGGAGTGGGCGAGATGATGACGCAGATGGTCCTGAGTCGCGGGTCGCTGCTGCCGGGGGTTCTGCTGGAGAGTCCGGACACCCCATTGGGCGCGTTGCCCGGGAAACAGGCGCCCGCCTCGGAGAACGAGGACGTGACTGTCATGGACACCAAGCTGAAAATAATCGAGATCCTGCAGGTATGCTGCAATGGGGAATCAGCCCGCTGTCGGAATGTGGGTTGACGTGTACTCCCAGGGGAATGACATCCTGCCATTGGAGCCCTGTACCGTGTGGGCAGGAGAGAGTCGAATTGGAGAAGAAATTCAATTTTACATCCACAGGAGATTCAGTCCGCCTTGTTACCCAACGAGGGGGATACACGCGGTGGGTCGTGTGAGGGCTGCTCTTGGATGTTGCTTCGAGAGTTGCCCAGTGCTTCACATCGTTAGTGTGCGCTTAAACTGGACCAACTGACGGGCAACACGACAGCTCAGTGACTATCTGCTCGGGTGGCACAGTGGGTTAGCACTGCTGCTTCACAGCTCCAGGGTCCTGGGTTCGATTCCCGGCTCGGGTCACTGTCTGTGTGGAGTTTGCACATTCTCCTCGTGTCTGTGTGGGTTTCCTCCGGGTGCTCCGGTTTCCTCCCAGACTCCAAAGATGTGCGGGTTAGGTTGATTGGCCGTGCTAAGAAATTGCCCCTTAGTGTCCAGGGATGTGTAGGTTAGAGGGATTAGTGGGTACAATATGTAGGGAGATGGGGGTAGGGCCTGGGTGGGGTAGCATTCGGTGCAGACTCGATGGGCTGAAGGGCCTCTTTCTGCACTGTAGGGTTCAGTGATTCTAACCTACACATCTTTCAGACTGTGGGAGGAAACCAGAACAGACACAGGGACGTACGGACTTTGCAGAGAGAGTTGCCCGAGGACGGAATTGAACCCAGGTCCCTGATGCTGTGAGGCTAACCGCTGTAAGAACATAAGAAATAGGAGCAGGAGTAGGCCATCTGGCCCCTTGAGCCTGCCCCACCATTCAATAAGATCATGGCTGATCTGAAGTGGATCAGTTCCACTTTCCTGCTTTCTCCCCTTAATTCCCCTGTCTATCAGAAACCTATCTACCCGTGACTTAAATATATTCAGCGAAGCAGCCTCCACCACTTCAACGGGCAGAGAATTCCAGAGATTCACCACCCTTTGAGTGAAGAAGTTCCTCCTCAACTCCGTTCTAAACTGCACCCCCCTTATCTTGAGGCTGTGCCCCCTAGTCCTACTGTCCTTTCTGAGCGGGAAGAATCTCTCTCCCTCTATCCTATCCATCCCCTTCATTATCTTATACTGTGTCACCGTGCCGCCCATATGAGCCTTTTGATTTAGTTTCCCTCTCGAATGGGAACTTCTCTGTGTCTACCCCAGCAAGCGCTTTGGGGGAAAAAGGAGATGGTTTTGTTGGATTTTAGCTGTGACTATTTTAAAATGCACCCAGACCTGTTTAAAGCTCCCCCCCCCAAACCCCTTCTCTCTTGTGTTGCTATTCTGCCTGGAATTGTGAAACCGGTTTTTATTTTGCAGTTCATCCTCAGCGTCAGGTTGGACTATCGCATTTCCTATATGCTGTCAATCTACAAGAAGGAATTTGGCGAGAACAACTCTGTGGATTCCTCGGCAGGCTTATCGGTGGATGTAGCAGGTGTGTGTCCACTCGCTGTGTGTTCAGCCGTGTTCGCTGGGTTCACAGCCCTGACCTTTGACCTCGAGCAGTATCGGGGGGCGGGGAAACTCAACAAATCACTGTCCGTTTTAACTTCTCCTTCGCCATCGGAAGTGTGAATCCTTTAGTTTCTCCAAAACAGCGAGGGTGCATTTTGGGGGCTGCTACTTTAGTGTTTTAAAGTTTATCTATTAGGGTCACAAGTAGGCTTACATTAACACTGCAGTGAAGCTACTGTGAAAATCCCCTGGTTGTCGCACTCTGGTGCCTGTTCGGGGTACACCTGAGAGAGGAGAATTCAGCCTGACCCAACCCGCACGTCATTCAGACTGTGGGAGGAAACCGGAGCACCCGGAGGAAACCCACGCAGACACGGGGAGAGTGTGCAAACTCCACGCAGACAGTGACCCGAGCCGGGAATCGAACCCGGGTCCCTGGTGCTGTGAGGCAGCAGTGCTAACCCACTGTGGTCCTAGGTTATTTATAACCCAGCTCAGAATCCTGCAAGTAAGAATATACTGCCAAAGGAGCGGTGTATATAATGTGAAGTACGCTTGGCGAACAGTGCTGGTTTTTGGTATGTGCTGTTTTTGAATGATGGAATGAAATCTCTGCTTCTCTGGGCTCTCGGGGTCACGAACCTCTGTCAGAGTGGATCGCCTATTCCAAAGCTTCCATCGCCAGGGAGGAGGAGGATTGGAATGAGGCACTCACTGAGCAGTGGGGCCGAAGGGCCTCTTTCCTGTGCTGTGTTGTTCTTTGTTAACACACCTCAGCTGACTTAGACAAAGCGACAATAGCCCTTTTCTTTATCCTCTCTGCTGAATCTTCCCCCCCCCCTCTCCTCCGCTCTCATCTCACTTTTTTCTCCTCTCTCCCTCTCTCCTTTCGTCCTCTCATTGTGTCTTTGTCTCTTTTTTTTTTAACTCCGTTCTGAAGCTCACAAAGTCAGTCTGTGAGCAAAGTCCTGAATCCACCCCCCTCGCTCGCCCCCAAAATCAACTAAAATTCCGATTGAATCCAAATCACGGTCCCCACGAGAGAGACAAACACGATCCGAGCTGACAAGAGAAGGCGTTATTACCCCATCTTGTCTTGATCTGATTCTTGGTTTTAGCCAAAAGGCCAAGAAGGGATTCTCCATCTTCCTCGCTGTCTTGTCTCTGCCCTCCCCCCCGCCCCCCCCCCCCCTCCCTTCCTTTCCTCACCTATCATCGCCTCTTCACATTCTTAAAAGTGCAATGTGGGGGTCGCTGGCTGGGTCAAAGGACAAGAACCAAGAACAACCCAGTCCGGGAAACAGGCCCTTCGGCCCAACGAGCCCGCGCCGCCATTTTAACATTACCGTCCCCCCCTCCACCCATGACCCTTATCTATGCTTATAAGAACATAAGAACATAAGAAATAGGAGCAGGAGTAGGCCATCTAGCCCTTCGAGCCTGTCCCGCCATTCAATAAGATCATGGCTGATCTGTCGTGGCTCAGCTCCACCTTCCCGCCCTCTCCCCATAACCCTTAATCCCTTCTCTTATCAAAAACCCATCAACCCGTTTCTTAAAAATATTTAGCGAGGCAGCCTCCACCACTTCAACGGGCAGAGAATTCCAGAGATTCACCACCCTTTGAGTGAAGAAGTTCCTCCTCAACTCCGTTCTAAACCGCCCCCCCCCTTTATCTTGAGGCTGTGCCCCCTAGTCCTACTGTCTTTTTTGAGCGGGAAGAGTCTCTCCACCTCTATCCTATCCATCCCATTCATCATCTTATACGTCTCAATGAGATCTCCCCTCATTCTTCTAAACTCTAACGAGTACAAGCCTAGTTTATTCAGCCTCTCCTCATAGCTCAATCCCCTCAACTCCGGTATCAGCCTAGTAAACCTCCTCTGCACTCCCTCCAGGGCCAAAATATCCTTGTGCAGGTGCGGCGCCCAAAACTGCACACAGTACTCCAGCTGTGGCCTCACCAATGCCCTATACAGCTGCAGCAAGACCTCCCTACTTTTATATTCAATCCCCCTCGCTATGAAGGCCAGCATCCCATTCGCCTTCCTGACCACCTGCTGCACCTGCAAGCTGGGTTTTTGCGACTCATGCCATCCACATTGAGTGAAACTGATTTAGGGACAATTTATTACCTCCAATCAGCCTAAGAGCACATCTTTGGGGTGTGGGAGGAAACCGGAGCGCCCGGAGAAAACCCACACAAGCACGGGGAGAATGCGCAAACTCCCACAGACACCGGCCCAAATCCATGTATCTGCACAGCAAACAGTGATAGTCACTGAGCTGTCGTCTTGCCCAGTATCTGGTCCAGTTTAGGCACACACTAACGACATGAAGCACTAGGCAACTCTCGAAACATCCAAGAGCAGCCCCAGTACGACCCATCGTGTGTAAGCCCCTCGTTGGACAACAAGGCGGACCGACTTAAAATCTGTGAATTAAAAGAGAAAAACATTATTATCATACCATATCCTTATACATTACCAGGGACGTCCCAATGCTAATGAACCTTATTTACAACAATCTCCTATATCCTCCCATCTCCAACCCACTCATGTGCCTGTCTAAGTAACTCTTAAACAACTCCAGCATGCCTGCCTCCACCACCTTACTTGGCAGAGCATTCCATACCCCCACTACCCTCTGTGTGAAAAACCTCCCTCTAATATCTGTGTTATATCTCTCCCCCCTCACCCTAAGCCCGTGGCCCCTCGTACTGTGTGCCTCTAACATAGAGTAAACAGTGGCAAGCTATTTCCTATCTATAACCTTATATACCTCTATTCAATCCCCCCTCAGTTGGCGTCTTTCAAGGGAAAACAGCCCCAATTTGCTCAATCTTTCCTCATAACCCGGTCCTTCCATACCAGGCTAGGTCGTACCCAGTTGCCCTCGAGAAGATGATGGTGAGCGGCCATCTTGAACCACAGTGGTCCGTGCAGCGTAGGTACACCCACAGTGCTGTTAGGGAGGGTGATCCAATATTTTGACCCAGAGCCAGTGAAGAAACATTCACCACAGTATAACTGAGGTGGAGAGTGGGCAGTCGCGGTTCTCTGTGATTCATTATATCCTGAAACAGCGCTTGGCTTACAGACTTTTCACCTGGGATTTAACCCTGGCAGACTTCAGCACATAATAATCCTTTCTGAGCTATCTTGTTGGTTATTTTGAGACGAAAACTGTGAGCATGAGACTGCGTTGAAATTTAAACTCTACAATGTGAGTTTGCGGGGGTTACTATTTTTAAAATCACTCAAAGAGTGGTGAATCTCTGGAATTCTCTGCCCGTTGAAGTGGTGGAGGCTGCCTCGCTAAATATTTTTAAGTCACGGGTAGATAGGTTTCTGATAGACAGGGGAATTAAGGGGAGAAAGCGGGAAAGTGGAACTGAGCAGCGACAGATCAGCCATGATCTTATTGAATGGCGGGGCAGGCTCGAGGGGCTAGATGGCCTACTCCTGCTCCTATTTCTTATGCAAAATAACAAAAAATATAAATACACCAGAGCCATCAGTGTGTGAGTGAAGAATTTTGAAACAATTTGGCTTTGTTCTGCCACAGTAGCGATCGTGATATGGGTGCACGCGAGTGAATGTACACGTGAATGTGTGTGCACACGGTATATTTTAATGGGAGTCCTTTTAAATGGTGCGATTAAACTCCCAAGTTTTTAGTCTAATAACCTAAGAGAGTTTGAGTCTGGATAGAGAAATCAGTAACCGATCACTGGTGTTTAGCACTGAACAGACTGGGGGTACTTTAGTACTATTGGTGTAAATGTTTATACATCTCTGCTGATCCTCACTGACGAGGAACCTGAGCCAGTCCGCTGATGCTGTACGACCCCAAGTCGCACTTACCTGCTGCTTAATATTATGACTCACTAAGGAGGGGCTACCTGACAGCGCCAGGGACCCGGGTTCAATTCCGGCCTTGGGTCTGTGCGGAGTTTGCACATTCTCCCCGTGTCTGCGTGGGTTTCCTCCCACAGTCCAAACGATGTGCAGATTAGGTTGTTTGGCCACGCTGAAAGAGCCTTGGGACGCCCCTGGGGAAATATTGATTCCTAAGGACCTTCCATCGTGTTTCATGGCTCACTTGCTTTATTTCTGCGCTTCTGGGGATTCCGTAAATGTCTGTCTAAGTTTTGCATGTTTATTGATGTCTTTTCTTTTACTTCTCGGGCGATTCGGTCCACCTTGTTGCCCAACGAGGGGCATACACGCGGTGGGTCATGCGAGGGCTGCTCTTGGATGTTGTTTCGAGAGTTGCCTAGTGCTTCACGTCGTTAGTGTACGCTTAAACTGGACCAACTGACGGACAATATGACAGCTCAGTGACTATCACTGCTGTGTAGATACATGGATTTGGGTTGGTGTCTGTGGGAGTTCGCACATTCTCCCCGTGCTTGCGTGGGTTTCCTCCGGGTGCTCCAGTTTCCTCCCACACCCCAAAGATGTGCTCTTAGGCTGATTGGTGTTAACAAATTGTCCCTAAATTAGTCTCCCCTCAATCTTGCCCAATAGACGTTGACAAAGGTCATGGGTAGAGGAGGGCACTCAATGTTAAAATGGCGGCGCGGGCTCGTTGGGCCGAAGGGCCTGTTTCCTGTGCTGTGTTGTTCTTTGTTCTAAACCGCCCCTCAATGTCAGGGGGGTCAGCAAGGTAAATATGTGGGGTTTTGGCAGATGGGTGGGATTGTGGTCTCTGCAGACTCAATGAGCTGAATGGCCTTCTTGCACTGTTGGGATTCTGTGAGCAGGAGGTGGAACTTGATCAATTAACACAGTGAGCACGTGAGATAATATGTTTGCATCTTTTGCCCAGTCCCAGATCTTGAAGCCATTGGAGAACAGGCGGAGACTATGTTTGCAGGAAGGTAAGAATTGCTTTCCAACATTTTATAGTTTAAAAAGAAATGGTTGAGGTGAGTTTTGGCTCTGATATTGTAAAATAATCGACATTTCATTTGCATCTCTTGAAGCTGACACCCATATCACCAAGTTTATACAGGAGACTATATCATGTGAGGGATAAAATTCTTAGCAGAGAGAGCTGGGTTCCTAGATCATTAAAAAGGTGTGGGACAGATGGAGAAAATAGTTAATAAAGGATATAATATTCTGGGCTTTATTAAAAGGAGCGTAGAGTACAAGAGGAAGAAAGTTACATGACACTAGACCTCAACCTGAACAGAAAATGCTGGAAAATCTCAGCAGGTCTGACAGCATCTGTGGGGAGAGAATAGAGTCGATGTTTCGAGTCTGGATGACCCTTTGTCAGAGATGAGAGCGTGGGTCATCCAAGCTTAAAATGTTAACTCTGTTTCTCTCTCCACAGGTGCTGTTATCTATGCTGAAACCGTTTGATGGGTTGACAGAGAACATAGAACCCTACAGTGCAGAAACAGGCCCTTCGGCCCATCGAGTCTGCACCGAACACAATCCCACCCAGAACCTATCCCCATATCCCTACACATTTTACCCGCTAATCCCTCCAACCTACACATCCCAGGACACTAAGGGGCAATTTTAGCATAGCCAATGAACCTAACCCACACATCTTTGGACTGTGGGAGGAAACCGGAGCACCCGGAGAAAACCCACGCAGACACGAGGAGAATGTGCAAACTCCACACAGGCAGTGACCCGAGCCGGGAATCGAACCCAGGACCCTGGAGCTGTGAAGCAGCAGTGCTAACCCACTGTGCTACCGTGCTGCCCACGAGGTGGGCAAAATTGTGAGGGAGGGGGGGGGGCCACTGGACAGAGTAGATCGGGAGAAACTGTTCCCGCTTAATAAAGGATCGAGAATGAGAGGGCACAGATTTAAAGTGATTCGCAAAAGAAGCAAATGGGATGCGAGAGAAACGGTAGCACAGTGGTTAGCACTGCTACTTCACAGCTCCAGGGTCCTGGGTTCGATTCCCGGCTCGGGTCACTGTCTGTGTGGAGTTTGCACATTCTCCTCGTGTCTGCGTGGGTTTCCTCCGGGTGCTCCGGTTTCCTCCCACAATCCAAAGATGTGCGGGTTAGGTTGATTGGCTATGCTAAGAAATTGCCCCTTAGTGTCCAGGGATGTGTAGGTTAGAGGGATTAGTGGGTATAATATGTAGAGATATGGGGATAGGGCCTGGGTGGGATTGTGTTCGGTGCAGACTCGATGGGCCGAAGGGCCTCTTTCTGCACTGTAGGGTTTCTATGGAAACCATTTTCACTCAACAAGTGGTTTGGGTCTGGGATGCACTGCCTGGAAGTGTGGTGGAGGCACTCAGGAGAGCATTAGATGGTTCCAATGTACGGGGGAACGGCACTGAGTCATACTGCTTGTTTGGATTGCAGATGCAGCAGGTTGAATAGCTTCACGTGATGTGCAAACCATTTCATTCTCTCCCACAGCCAAGAAAGAAACCCAGTGGAGCTGGACAATGATGGAGGAAGGACGTTCCTCCGAGTTCTCATACACCTGATTAAACATGACTACCCCCCGCTGGTGTCTGGAGCTCTGCAGTTACTCTTCAAACACTTCAGCCAAAGAGCAGAGCTTCTGCAGGCCTTTAAACAGGTAACCGGCCCTCGTCGGTTCTCTGGCATCTCGCTCTCTCCTTCAATTTTCACTCCCACCCCATTCTCTTTCTCTCCCCTTGGCTCACGTATGCAGGAAGTGGACCATTCAGCTCTCCCTGTCTCTTCTCAATGAATTCGTCTGGGATTTTGAGGCAATTATCCAAGGTTGGAGGTCAAACCCTGACCTCCACGTCTAATTTCATTCCAAAAATAAACCCTCTGTGTACAAATCTTGCAATCCTTTTGCGCGATAATGTTTTAACTCTCACTTCCTCTGGCACTCCAGCCTCGCACTGAGGGAGTGCCGCACTCCCAGAGGGTCGGTTCTTGGTTTAGACATTAAACTGTTGCCGTAAGGAAAGGATTGGGACCAGCGCTCGAAACTTCATGACATTCCACGGTCCAGGACCAATGCTGGAGAATGGGATTAGAGTGCCTTTAGTGGGAGTTACTGACGATACAGACTGGATGGGACAAAGGGCCTTTAGAACATAAGAACATAAGAAATAGGAGCAGGAGTAGGCCATCTAGCCCCTCGAGCCTGCCCGCCATTCAATAAGATCGTGGCTGATCTGTCATGGCTCAGTTCCACATTCCCGCCCTTTCCCCATAACCCTTAATCCCCTCTCTTATCAAAAACCCATCAACCCGCTTCTTAAAAATATTTAGCGAGGTAGCCTCCACCACTTCAATGGGCAGAGAATTCCAGAGATTCACCACCCTTTGAGTGAAGAAGTTCCTCCTCAACTCCGTTCTAAACCGCCCCCCCCTTTATCTTGAGGCTGTGCCCCCTAGTCCTACTGTCCTTTTTGAGCGGAAAGAGTCTCTCCACCTCTATCCTATCCATCCCATTCATCATCTTATACGTCTCAATGAGATCTCCCCCTCATTCTTCTAAACTCTAACGAGTACAAGCCCAGTTTATTCAGCCTCTCCTCATAGCTCAACCTCCTCAACTCCGGCATCAGCCTAGTAAACCTCCTCTGCACTCCCTCCAAGGCCAAAATATCCTTGGCGGTGGGGAAAATTCCACGGAATTGTTCTGACGACGAAAAGGGGAGCTTGTCCCGGTGACCTGGCCAATATCTTCGTCCACCATCGCTGACCATCTTTGGTCATTTAAGCCATTATGTGGGAGCTTGCTGTGCATAATTTGCCTTCCACATCTACATTGCAGCAAAGTCTAATTTTTTTCCTTTCCGTTTCCCTTCCTTTATCTTCCTCTTATTTTTGTTATTTTCTTTCAGTTCACATATAAATATAAAGGTTTCGGATTGTGTTATCCACCAAGAGAATTAAAAGGAAGGACAGCACCTTATTTCGCAGAATCATAGAGTCCCTACAGTGGAGAAGGAGGGCCATTCAGCCCATCGAGTCCTTGCCAACCACATTCTCATCCAGGCCCTATTCCTGTAACACCACATATTTACATTACCCCTGCTAACCTCCCTGACACCAGGGTCAGTTCATCATATCCAATCCACCTAACCCGCACATCTTTGGACTGTGGGAGGAAACCGAAGGAAAGCCACGCAGACACGGGGAGAATGTGCAAACTCCACACCCGTGGCTGGAATTGAACCCGGGTCCCTGGTGCTGTTGGGCAACAGTGCTAACCACTGTGCCATCCTGCCACCCCCAAAAAGGGAGAGGCCTACCATAGAGCCCCACAGCATAGAAATAGGCCCTTCGGCCATCGAGTCTGCACCGAACACAATCCCACCCAGACCCTATCCCCATATCCCTACACATTTACCTGCTAATCCCTCTAACCTACACATCTCAGGACACTAAAGGGGCAATTTCTTAGCACGGCCAATCAACCTAACCCGCACATCTTTGGACTGTGGGAGGAAACCAGAGCACCCGGAGGAAACCCACGCAGACACGAGGAGAATGTGCAAACTCCACACAGACAGTGACCCCGAGCCGGGAATCGAACCCGGGTCCCTGGAGCAGTGAAGCAGTGGTGCTAACCACTGTGCCACCCAAACCGTAGAACCCTACAGATGGATTGTTGGGAAACAGCAGATAATAATGTTGGGAAGGAACGAGGTTCATTCATCGAATCCCAGCAGTGGAGAAGGGGGCCATTCGGCCCATCGAGTCTGCACTGATCACATTTTCACTCGGGCCCTATCCCCGCGACCCCCTGTAGTTATCTTGCTAATCCCCCAGTGGAAGGGACACTGGAAGCTCAGCGCTCAGTTGGATGGAGGCTAATGAATGGAGGGAGGGGCTGGTTATCCAAGGTCCGTATTGCTTGGGGAGGGGCAGTGGTGACTGTGTGCCCGTTGGTGGGCAGGCAAGGGGGTCGCTGTGGAAAAGCAGAGGGGGCATCTCCAATTTACAAACCTTACCCGCTGACAATGGTTCCCATTCACTCCCTGTTCCTACAACAACAACCTGCATTTACATTGCACCCTTGGCGTAATAAAGCAGGCAAAAGTGCTCCTGAGGAAGATAGATGTTAATCAACGACTTAAAGAGGTGAGCAGTGCGTAGCCAGGAGGGCACTGGGGGTGAAGGAGGCAAAGCGTTTTGGAGAGTGAATGCCAGAGCTTGGGGCGTAGGTGACTGGCACCATGGCCAGTCACCTTTTAGCGTTTATTAACAGGGGGTTTGAGTTTAAGAGCCATGGGGTGATTTTGCAACTATACCAGATCTTGGTGAGACCACATTTGGAATATTGTGTTCAGTTCTGGTCACCTCACTATAGTGGAAGCATTGGAGAGAATGCAGAGGAGATTTACCAGGATACTGCCTGGTTTGGAGGGTAGGTCTTATGAGGAAAGGTTGAGGGAACTGGGGCTTTTCTCTTTGGAGCGGAGGAGGATGAGAGGGCGACTTAATAGAGGTTTATAAGATGATGAAAGGGATTGATAGAGTGGACGTGCAGAGACTATTTCCTCGGGTGGATGTAGCTGTTACATAATTATAATTATAAGGGGGCATAATTATAAGGTGGGAGATATAGGAGGGATGTCCGAGGTAGATTCTTCACTCAGAGAGTGGTTGGGGTGAGGAATGCACTGCCTGCTGTGATAGTGGAGTCGGACACTTTAGGAACTTTCAAGCGGTTATTGGATAGGCACATGGAGCACTCCAGAATGATAGGGAGAGGGATAGCTTGATCTTGGATTGGACAGGGGTGGCACGGTAGCACAGTGGGTTAGCACTGCTGCTTCACAGCTCCAGGGTCCTGGGTTCGATTCCCGGCTCGGGTCACTGTCTGTGGCGTGGAGTTTGCACATTCTCCCCGTGTCTGCGTGGGTTTCCTCCGGGTGCTCCAGTTTCCTCCCACAGTCCAAAGATGTGCGGGTTAGGTTGATTGGCTGTGCTAAGAAATTGCCCCTTAGTGTCCAGGGATGTGTAGGTTAGAGGGATTAGTGGGTATAATATGTAGGGATATGGGGATGGGGGTGGATAGTGGTCGGTGTGGACTCGATGGGCCGAAGGGCCTCTCTGCACTGTAGGGTTCTACGATTCTATGACATAGCTCGGCACAACATTGAGGGCCGAAGGGCCTGTACTGTTCCAAGTTTCTATGGCCTCCGATTGGAGGGCAAAGCAAGAATGAGGGACCAGAATTAGAGGAGCACAGAGACCCCAGAGTGGCTGGCGTGTAGAGACTTAGAGAGAGGAAGGGGGGAGCCCCAAGGAGGGATTTGAATGGGGATAAGGACGTTAAGTTTGAGATCTTGCCTGGACAGGAGTGAAGGTAGGTCAGAGGCCATGGCTAAACATTAGGCCCCAACGGCAACAAAGGATTGGAAGGGTTTGTAGAGGGCAATGATTAATTGTGATCCTTTTAATCCTTTCGAATAAAATAGGAAAGATCTTTGATTGAAATGAGATCTTTAAGCAGTATTGATGCCCTTTCCTTTGAAATATTATTCAGGTCCAGCTACTGGTTTCCTCTCAGGATGTAGACAACTACAAGCAATTAAAGCTGACCTCGACATGTTGCGATTAATCGTAGAAAAATCGGAACTGTGGGTGGAGAAAAAAGGGAGCTACGGCAGCAACGAAACCCAGGCTGAAGGGACAGATGATGTGAAGACTGAGGTTTGTTGAAGAGACGGGCATTTCCACCCAGTTACTCAGCTCAATTTACCTAAATTTAGAACATAAGAACATAAGAAATAGGAGCAGGAGTAGGCCATCTGGCCCTTCGAGCCTGCCCCGCCATTCAATAAGATCATGGCTGATCTGTCGTGACTCAGCTCCACCTTCCCGCCCTCTCCCCATAACCCTTAATCCCTTCTCTTATCAAAAATTTGGTATTGTTATGAAGCAAAGTTTGACCGTCCCTTTGAGAATTAACACCGAATCACTCAGAGGAGTACCTCACCCAGTAATCTGTCAAAGTGAGTGTGAAGTGGGGTGATCTGCGTTTCAGCAACTTTTAGTAGTTCAATAAAAATAACTCTCTGACATTCTCTCTAAATTCTCTCCAAAATTAACATGTAACACTTTATCTAACTAACAACGAATAGGTTAACTAAACTATTAATAAACTGAATAAAACACGATTCCAATGGAATGCTGTGTCGATAAATACAATTTCCATTTATTAACAAAATAAATAGAAATTTTGTCACTCTCTAAATTACAACCAGGTTTTGTGCCTTCTGTAACATTCTGGGTCTTCTCTGTTGATTCTAAAGTAAATAAAATTTATTTATTTGTCACAGTTAAGAATTACATTAACACTGCAATGACGTTATGTTACTGTGAAATTCCCCTACATTCTACATTCCAGCACCCGTCCAGGTCAATGCACCAAACCAGCATGCAAAAGGAAACCCACGCAGACATGGGGAGAATGCGTGCAGACTCCGCACAGACAGTGACCCAAGCTGGGAATCGAACCCAGGTCACTGGCACTTCTTTCTTCTTTGGTATCTTTGCTATCTCCATGCAGCTGTGGCAGGGGGCCAGTTGGTCTCTCCCTCCTTGTCCCACTGCCCCCTCGCTTTTATTACCTGTGCGCAGATCGACACAAATGGATACGATCTGGTGGCCATTACAGAGACATGGCTGCAAGGTGACAGGGACTGGGAGATGAATGTACAGGGTTATCAAGTGTTCAGGAAGGATAGGCAGGAGGAAAGAGGGGGTGGAGTAGCTCTGCTGATTAAGGATAGTATCAAGGTGGTAGCAAGGGATGATATCGGAGCCAAGGAGCAGAAAGTGGAATCGTTGTGGGTGGAGATTAGGAACAGAAAAGGGAGGAAGACGCTGGTGGGTGTCGTCTATAGGCCCCCGAATAATGATCTGGAGGTGGGCGGGCTGTTAACGCGCAAATAAGTGCAGCGTGCAGGAATGGGACGGCAGTAGTTATGGGAGATTTCAATCTGCATATTGATTGGTCGACCCATGTTGGACGAGGTGGGCTCGAGGAGGAGTTCTTGGAATGCTGCCGGGATAATTTCCTTGAACAGTGTGTGTTGGAGCCGACGAGGGAGCGAGCTATCTTGGATCTGGTGCTATGTAATGAGGCGGGTAGAATTAGGGACCTTGCGGTGAAGGATCCTCTTGGAGAGAGTGATCATTGTATGGTGGAGTTTCTGGTGCAGATGGAGGAGGAGAAAGTGGGTTCCCAGACACGCGTCCTTTGTTTGAATAGAGGGGAGTATGGTAGGATGAGAGAAGAATTGGCGAATGTGGACTGGGGGAACGTGTTGGAAGGTAGGTCTGCTGAGGAGCAGTGGAGGATCTTTAAGGAGATCTTTCTTGGTGCTCAGCAGAAATTTATTCCGATGGTTAAAAAGGACAGTAGGAGGAGAGGTAATAAGCCGTGGATAACGAAGGAGGTGAAGGAAAGTGTTAAATTAAAAGCGGAGGAGTTTAGAGTAGCTAAGAGCAGTGGGCGAGAAGAGGATTGGGAAAGGTTTAAATGTCAACAAAGATTGACAAAGAAATTGATAAAGGAGGGAAGGAGAAGCTATGAGGCTGGGCTAGCACTTAATATAAAAAAGGATAGCAAGAGTTTTTATAAATATATAAAAAGGAAGAGGCTGGCTAGGATAAACGTTGGTCCTTTAGAGGATGAGAAAGGGGAGCTAGTGGTAGGGGATAGGGATATGGCTAAGGTCTTGAATAACTTCTTTGTTTCTGTCTTCACGGAGGAGGACGTGAATAATTTGCCGGGTGTTAGCGATGGAAAGGTGGTAGGAATGGAGGGTCTTAATGACATTACTGTTACTAGAGAGGTGGTGCTCGACAGACTGGAGGGGCTGATTGTGGACAAGTCCCCAGGACCGGATGGAATGCATCCGAGGGTTCTGAAAGAAATGGCGGAGGTGATAGTGGATGCCTTGGTGGTTATTTTCCAGACGTCGCTGGATTCCGGGGAAGTGCCGGAAGATTGGAAAATGGCTAATGTTACGCCGTTGTTTAAGAAGGGTGGCAGGCAAAAGGCGGGGAATTATAGGCCGGTTAGTTTAACGTCTGTGGTAGGTAAAATGTTAGAAACCGTCATTAAGGAGGAAATAGCGAGGCATCTTGAGGGGAATTGCTTGATAGGGCGGACGCAACACGGTTTCATTAAAGGGAAGTCGTGTCTGACAAATTTACTGGAGTTCTATGAGGATGTGTCTCGGGCAGTGGATGGAGGAGAGCCGGTGGATGTGGTCTTTCTGGATTTTCAGAAGGCGTTTGACAAGGTACCTCACAAGAGGTTATTGCAGAAGGTCAGGGGACATGGAGTTAGGGGTAGGGTGTTAGCATGGATAGAGGATTGGTTGTCAAATAGGAGGCAGAGAGTGGGGGTCAATGGATGCTATTCGGATTGGCGGTTGGTGACTAGTGGGGTGCCCCAGGGGTCGGTGCTGGGGCCTCAGCTATTTACCATTTATATAGATGATCTGGAGGAGGGAACCGAGTGCAGGGTGTCGAAATTTGCTGATGACACCAAGATTGGGGGAAAGGCAAATTGTGCGGAGGGTGTGGAGAGTCTGCAGAAGGATCTAGATAGGCTGGGCGAATGGGCCAGGAAATGGCAAATGGAATTTAATGTTGGCAAGTGTGAGGTGGTCCACTTTGGTAGGAGGAATGGTAGGAAGGACTATTACTTACGGGGCGAAAAACTGCAGCAGGCGACGGTGCAGAGGGACCTCGGGGTCCTTGTGCATGAGTCGCAAAAACCCAGCTTGCAGGTGCAGCAGGTGGTCAGGAAGGCGAATGGGATGCTGGCCTTCATAGCGAGGGGGATTGAATATAAAAGTAGGGAGGTCTTGCTGCAGCTGTATAGGGCATTGGTGAGGCCGCAGCTGGAGTACTGTGTGCAGTTTTGGGCGCCGCACCTGCGCAAGGATGTTTTGGCCCTGGAGGGAGTGCAGAGGAGGTTTACTCGGCTGATACCGGAGTTGAGGGGGTTGAGCTATGAGGAGAGGCTGAATAAACTAGGCTTGTACTCGTTAGAGTTTAGAAGAATGAGGGGAGATCTCATTGAGACGTATAAGATGATGAATGGGATGGATAGGATAGAGGTGGAGAGACTGTTCCCGCTCAAAAAAGACAGTAGGACTAGGGGGCACAGCCTCAAGATAAAGGGGGGGCGGTTTAGAACAGAGTTGAGGAGGAACTTCTTCACTCAAAGGGTGGTGAATCTCTGGAATTCTCTGCCCGTTGAAGTGGTGGAGGCTGCCTCGCTAAATATTTTTAAGAAACGGGTTGATGGGTTTTTGATAAGAGAAGGGATTAAGGGTTATGGGGAGAGGGCGGGAAGGTGGAGCTGAGTCACGACAGATCAGCCATGATCTTATTGAATGGCGGGGCAGGCTCGAAGGGCCAGATGGCCTACTCCTGCTCCTATTTCTTATGTTCTTATGTTCTTACAATAGGATTGGTCCCAGGTTGCTAAAACCATCAGATTTAAATCTAGTAGGTTGCTGGTATCTCATTGCCTGATTCAAGTTGATTGGCTAAATCCAAAAGCCTTTAATTCTGTTGCCTTTTGATACAAATGTTGAATTTTGGGCACTTGGCCTTTTAATCTCCTAAGCACAAAAAAGTCACTTTTTACCAGAACCACGCAATGCTTTCTCCTGTTAGCTGTGAATAATTTTCCAGACGCCAAATTCCAACATCCTACTTTTCAGTCAACAATGGCTCTCCTCAACTTCACCAAAAGGATCAGGGAATTTTAAGTTTGTTGTATTTTGCTGATCTTTTGCATTAGTTTTGGAAACAATCTGTTTCCCTGGCCTCACCCCCAGAATGAATAGATCGCCAATGGGGAGTTCACGATATTTGGCCTCATTTTTCGGCTTACAGGAAGGCCCCAAAAGTTAAGATGGATCAACTGGGCCAATGGGACAATTAATTAATTATGTTTTACAAGCCTTTAAATTCAAATTTTTAAAAAGTGAAAGCGGGTAACTGTTTACTTGGAATGTGATGATGATTAAATGTATATTTTGAATCATTTTCAGTCGTTTAATTTTGGGTGCTGCCAGATGGTGCGTAGAAACTGCTTTTAAAAATACTTTTTTATTTTCAGTTATGTTAATCAAAGTCCCAATTTCTCAATCTGTGTATCAAAAATGTTTGTGAAGAGAAGATTTTTTTTTTAAATAACATTTTAAAATAGGATTCTGCCCCTTCAGTTTACCACTGATGTACAGTCCACGGTGTATCGCGTCTATAAGACGCACTCAGCAACTCACCAAAGCTCAAAGAAACACAAAGAACAAAATCAGCCCGGGAACATAGAACATAGAACATTACAGCGCAGAACAGGCCCTTCGGCCCACGATGTTGCGCCGACCAGTTACAAAACAATGACCCACTAGCCTAAACCAATCCCTTTTCATCCATAAACCTATCCACAGATCTTTTAAACGCCCCCAAACTAGGTGCATTTACAACTGCAGCTGGCAGGGCATTCCAGTCCCTCACCACCCTCTGGGTAAAGAACCTACCCCTGACATCTGTCCTATAACTACCCCCCCTTAATTTAAAATCGTGCCCCCTCGTGTTAGCTTTCTCCATCCTAGGAAAAAGGCTATCACTATCTACCCTGTCTAAACCTCTAATCATCTTATATGTTTCAATGAGATCCCCTCTTAGCCGCCTTCTTTCCAGCGAAAACAACCCCAAATCTCTCAATCTCTCCTCATAGGATCTCCCCTCCATACCAGGCAACATCCTGGTAAACCTCCTCTGCACCCTCTCCAAAGCCTCTACATCCTTCCTGTAATGTGGGGACCAGAACTGCACACAAAACTCCAAGTGCGGCCGCACCAGAGATGTGTACAGTTGCATCATGACGCTGCGACTCCTAAATTCAATCCCCCTACCAATAAACGCCAAAACTCCGTATGCCTTCTTAACAACTTTATCTACTTGATTCCCAACTTTCAGGGATCTATGTACACATACACCTAGATCCCTCTGCTCCTCCACACTATTCAAAGTCCTCCCGTTAGCCCTATACTCAACACATCTGTTATTCCTACCGAAATGAATTACCTCACACTTCTCCACATTAAACTCCATCCGCCACCTCTCAGCCCAGCTCTGCAACCTTTCTAAGTCATCCTGCAAACTATGACACCCTTCCTCACAATCTACCACACCTCCGACTTTGGTGTCATCAGCAAACTTACTAATCCACCCAACTATACCCTCATCCAGATCATTAATAAAAATTACAAACAGCAGTGGCCCCAAAACAGATCCCTGAGGCACACCACTCGTAACCGAACTCCATGATGAATATTTACCATCAACCACCACCCTCTGTCTCCTATCTGATAGCCAATTCCTGATCCAATTACCTAGATCACCCCCAATCCCATACATCTGCATTTTCTGCAGAAGCCTACCATGGTGAACCTTATCAAACGCCTTGCTAAAATCCATATACACCACAGAACATAGAACATAGAACATAGAAACAGGCCCTTCGGCCCAACGAGCCCTCGCCGCCATTTTAACACCACCAGTCACCGCCCCCCCCCTCTCCATCCATGACCCCTGTCTAATGTTTTATGGCATTCCACATTGAGGGAAACTGATTTAGGGACAATTTGTTAACACCAATCAGCCTAAGAGCACATCTTTGGGGTGTGGGAGGAAACCGGAGCACCCGGAGAAAACCCACGCAAGCACGGGGAGAATGCGCAAACTCCCCCAGACACCGGCCCAAATCCATGTATCTGCACAGCAAACAGTGGCAGCACCTTCCAAACCCACCATCTCTTCCATCGAGAAAGACAAGGGCAGCAGGTGGGGGCAGCACCTCCTGCAAGTTCCCCTCCGAGTCGCTCACCATCCGGCTGTGGAAATAACCCTCTGTTTCATCACGGTCGCTGTGTGAGATCGTTAACGGTGTCGCTACGAGGCATTTGCTGGGTTGAAACGTCCATCGTACTCGGACTCCTCCCCCCCGTTTTGTAAGCGACCCCCTCCCCCTCACCAAGCTCCCCTCTGAGAAAGTGATTGAGGCCTTGGCTCAGCCCCCTGACCATGGCCCGGATGGGATTGTGGTTGGTGCAGACTCGATGGGCCTCCTTCTGCACTGCGGGGTTTCTATGCTGTCCCCATTAGTGCCTTCCCCCTAGCCCTTGTCCCATTCACCCCCTCCCCTCCCCCCCAGGCTCTTACTGCCTTCCCCCTGAGACCTTACTGCCCCCCCCCAAGGGCTCTACTACCTCTCCAGTCCCTTACCTACCCCACCAGATGTTATTATCGTCCCCTACATCCTCTCGTACCCTTTAGTGTCTCCTCCTGTGCATCTGGTCCAGCTCTCTCTTGAGTTGAACTCTCAAATCGGCTAACTCCGTCTTTGAATCAGAGGAGGAGTGGGTTTTTTTCTTGGTGAATGAGTCGACCGCGAGGTTTTCCTTTCCCTGCCTTACTGTTCATTTCTTCCATCCTTTTCCTGAAGGATCCGGGAATTTTGAGCCCTGTGCAAGATGGCAACAAGAAACCGCAAATCGACAGTAACAGCAGCAACAACTACAGGATTGTGAAAGAGGTGCGTTAAAGCTCGAGCCCCACTTTGTCAGGGGTCCTGGTCTGCTTCAGCGTAGGTTTGATCCGTCCGCGGAAAGTTCACCGCCCTCTCTATCATCGCTCCCCGTCTGAAAATGTTGGGAATGGGATCAACAGTTGGTTCATCAAGCCAGCCCCCCGTGTGTCTCTGATAATGCTGAGAGAATTGTGGTGGTGATACTCCCAACTTCACGTCCATACCCACCCAGGGCCCATACACAGTTAAGAACAGCAGATTGCCTGCCTGAAAGGACATTCGTGAACTAGATGGCTTTTTATGATAATGGTTTCATTTTTGACTCCAGATTTTTACTGAATTCATCATCTGCTACGATGAGATTTGAACTGGGGTTCCCAGAGCATCACTCTCGGTCTCCGGATTACTAGTCCGGTGACAATACTGCTCCCCCGAACTGTTCAAACACTTGCTTCCCACACGATGCCCCAGAGAAGAATCGTCCCAGCTTGCTTTCGAAGATGAACTGGAGTCAACGCCCACCCACAGCACCAGCTGCAACCCTTTCCAGAGGCTCCACTCTCTCTGACAGAGCAAGAACTACCCAACTTTCAGACTTAGAAACTCTCCCTTCCACCCCGCTCTTCAATAATCTGTCCGGATTCTGGGAATTGCTGGCCTAATGGGAATACAACCAGACTAACAATCGAGATACCAAGTGGGCGGCACGGTAGCACAGTGGTTAGCACTGCTGCTTCACAGCTCCAGGGTCCCGGGTTCGATTCCCGGCTCGGGTCACTGCCTGTGCGGAGTTTGCACATTCTCCTCGTGTATGCGTGGGTTTCCTCCGGGTGCTCCGGTTTCCTCCCACAGTCCAAAGATGTGCAGGTTAGGTTAATTGGCTAAGAAATTGTCCCTTAGTGTCCAGGGATGCGTGGATTAGAGGGATTAGTGGGTATAATATGTAGGGATATGGGGGTAGGGCCTGGGTGGGATTGTGTTCGGTGCAGACTCGATGGGCCGAAGGGCCTCTTTCTGCACTGTAGGGTTTCTATGATTCTAGGATTCTAATGCTTTGGGGCCATGGGAAATCCCACCACAACAGCTATCGGAATTTCAATTAACAAATCTGGGTTTAATCTCAGTAATGACCATGAAACCATCATCGATAGTCGTGAAGACCCACCTTGTTCACTAATGTCCTTGAGGGGAGGAAATCTGCAGTCCTTACCCAGCCTGGCCCACATTTAAGGGCATTCAGATGGTCAGTGGATAGGCATATGGATAACGTTGGAATAGTTTTGGTTAGAGGGTCATTGGTTCCACCAGTCGGCGCAACATCGGGGCCTGAAAGGCGCTGGAATGTTCTACGTACATGTGATTCCAGAGCCACTGCAATGTGGTTTGCTCTTAACTGCCCTCTGAAATGGTCTGGCAAGCCATTCTGTTTAGGGGCAATTAGGAAGCTGGCTCAACCAACCATGTAGGAATAAAGTGCAGTCTTTTCATTATTTTGTAAGCTTCTTTCCAATCGTTTCACTGCCGAGGTTGTTCTGAGGGGACACACCCGGCTCTTTTAACCTATCCTCGTAACCAAACTCCTCAAGGTAGGAACCATCTTGTGAAGCTCTTTTGTTTTAAGAAGAGAGTCCTTTTTCAGACGGGGACACGGCTGCGCGATGGTCAGTACCGCTGCCTCGTGGCACCAGGGACCCGGGTTCAATTCCGGCCTCGGGTCACTGGCTGTGTGGAGTTTGTATGTCCTCCACGTGTCTGCGTGGGTTTTCTGCAGTTTCCTCCCACAGTCCAAAGATATGCGGGTTAAGTTGATTGGCAGTGCTAAATTGACCCTTAGTGTCAGGGGAATTGGCAGGGTAAATGCGTGGGATTACAGGAATAGGTCTGGGTGGTATTGTGGTTGGCAGAGACTTGATGGGCTGAATGGCTTCCTTGTAGGGATTCTATAAGAGATAGGAGCAGGAATAGACCATCTAGACCTTCCAGCCTGCCCCGCCATTCAATAAAATCATGGCTGATCTGAAGTGGATCAGTTATTCTCTGAAGTGCCTCGCTAAATATATTTAAGTCACGGGTAGATAGGTTTTTGGTAGACAGGGGAATTAAGGGGAGAAAGCAGGAAAGTGGAACTGATCCACTTCGGATCAGCCGTGATCTTATTGAATGGCGGGGCAGGCTAGATGGCCTACTCTGTATAAAGTGCTGGTGAGCCACAGTTGGAGTACTATGTACAGTTTTGATCTCTTTCCTTGAGAAAGGATATACTGGCACTGGAGGGGGTGCAGAGGAGATTCACTAGGTTGATTCCGGAGTTGAGAGGGTTGGCTAATGAGGAGAGACTGAGGAGACTGGGGCTAGACTGGGGCTGGATGAGTATATGGGGTTTAATGAGATTGAGGGTTATAGATAGGTCTGTAGGTTGGTAGGTGTTGATGTGATCGGCGCAACTCGTGGGCCAAAGGGCCTGTTTGTGCTGCAGTGTTCTATGTTCTATTTCTTATGTTCTTATATAGTTCCACTTTCCCTTAATTCCCCTGCCTATCAGAAATCTGATTATATATACACAGATGCTCAGATACGATGTGCCGCACTTTTCCATGTTGGCCTCTCAAGATTGTGACAAAGTTTTAAGTTTTGGTTTGTAACGAGCACTGAGGCACTGACATTCTGTGTTATAGATCTTAATCCGACTGAGTAAGCTGTGTGTTCAGAGTATGAGGAGGAGTCGGAGTCAGCAGCAGCGTCTATTGAAGAATATGGGGGCTCACGCTGCAGTGTTGGACCTTTTACAAATCCCGTACGACAAGGTAATCTTTCCGATTCCACCCGGCCAAGGCCGCTGGCTCCCCCCCCTCCACTTTACATATGCCAGAAGATAGACCCTTGTTGTCATCCCATCAGGGGCTAACTCGGTTTTGTATTTCCCGCTTGACTGCAGACGGACAACAAAATGAACGAAATCATGAACCTGGCCCATGGCTTTGTGCAGAATTTCTGTGCGGGAAATCCGCAGAATCAGGCCCTCCTCCACAAACATCTCAACTTGTTCCTCACACCCAGGGTGAGTACACTCCCAGCACAATCTTTATCTGATATCCTGATGCTCAGAATGCTCCTTGCTTTGCCGTTTAGCCCGGGTTCGATTCTCGGCTCGGGTCACGGTCTGTGTGGAGTCTGCACATTCTCCCCGGGTCTGCCTGGGTTTCCTCCGGGTGCTCCGGTTTCCTCCCACACTCCAAAAACGTGAAGGGTTAGGGGGCATGGCCATAGTAAATTACCCATTAGTGTCCAAAGATGTGTGGTTTGGAGGATTGGACATCGTAAATTGTCCAAAGGTTAGGCGGATCAGTGGGGTGAATGTGTGGAGTTATGGGGATAGGGTGGGGGTCCGGGTAAGATGCTCTAACAGGGAGTCAGTGCAGACTTGATGGGCTGAATGACCTTCTTTTGCACTGTAGGGATTCTGAGATTCAAGTGCTGTAACCTGCAGGGTTTTAGAACCCAATGCTGGAAAGTGGGGGGTGGGGGGTGCCTCCTCCAGTGAGGTAAACTCTCCGTGCCCCTAAACGTCGGGGATCCTGTGACAATGACGGAGCTGAGGCCTGGGCCTTGTTCGGTTTAATTGGCTGTGAAGGTGGCGAGCCGGGTGCTGCACCTTGCTGACTCTGTGTCCCTCTGTGAAGGTGGCGAGCCGGGTGCTGCACCTTGCTGACTCTGTGTCCCTCTGTGAAGGTGGCGAGCCGGGTGCTGCACCTTGCTGACTCTGTGTCCCTCTGTGAAGGTGGCGAGCCGGGTGCTGCACCTTGCTGACTCTGTGTCCCTCTGTGAAGGTGGCGAGCCGGGTGCTGCACCTTGCTGACTCTGTGTCCCTCTGTGAAGGTGGCGAGCCGGGTGCTGCACCTTGCTGACTCTGTGTCCCTCTGTGAAGGTGGCGAGCCGGGTGCTGCACCTTGCTGACTCTGTGTCTCTCTGTGAAGGTGGCGAGCCGGGTGCTGCACCTTGCTGACTCTGTGTTCCTCTGTGAAGGTGGTGAGCCGGGTGCTGCACCTTGCTGACTCTGTGTCCCTCTGTGAAGGTGGCGAGCCGGGTGCTGCACCTTGCTGACTCTGTGTCCCTGTGTGAAGGTGGCGAGCCGGGCGCTGCACCTTGCTGACTCTGTGTCCCTGTGTGAAGGTGGCGAGCCGGGTGCTGCACCTTGCTGACTCTGTGTCCCTCTGTGAAGGTGGCGAGCCGGGTGCTGCACCTTGCTGACTCTGTGTCCCTCTGTGAAGGTGGCGAGCCGGGTGCTGCACCTTGCTGACTCTGTGTCCCTCTGTGAAGGTGGCGAGCCGGGTGCTGCACCTTGCTGACTCTGTGTCCCTCTGTGAAGGTGGCGAGCCGGGTGCTGCACCTTGCTGACTCTGTGTCCCTCTGTGAAGGTGGTGAGCCGGGTGCTGCACCTTGCTGACTCTGTGTCCCTCTGTGAAGGTGGCGAGCCGGGTGCTGCACCTTGCTGACTCTGTGTCCCTTTGTGGAGGTGGCGAGCCGGGTGCTGCACCTTGCTGACTCTGTGTCCCTCTGTGAAGGTGGCGAGCCGGGTGCTGCACCTTGCTGACTCTGTGTCCCTCTGTGAAGGTGGCGAGCCGGGTGCTGCACCTTGCTGACTCTGTGTCCCTCTGTGAAGGTGGCGAGCCGGGTGCTGCACCTTGCTGACTCTGTGTCCCTTTGTGGAGGTGGCGAGCCGGGCGCTGCACCTTGCTGACTCTGTGTCCCACTGTGAAGGTGGCGAGCCGGGTGCTGCACCTTGCTGACTCTGTGTCCCTCTGTGAAGGTGGCGAGCCGGGTGCTGCACCTTGCTGACTCTGTGTCCCTCTGTGAAGGTGGCGAGCCGGGTGCTGCTCCTTGCTGACTCTGTGTTCCTCTGTGAAGGTGGCGAGCCGGGTGCTGCACCTTGCTGACTCTGTGTCCCTCTGTGAAGGTGGCGAGCCGGGTGCTGCTCCTTGCTGACTCTGTGTCCCTCTGTGAAGGTGGCGAGCCGGGTGCTGCTCCTTGCTGACTCTGTGTTCCTCTGTGAAGGTGGCGAGCCGGGTGCTGCACCTTGCTGACTCTGTGTCCCTCTGTGAAGGTGGCGAGCCGGGTGCTGCACCTTGCTGACTCTGTGTCCCTGTGTGAAGGTGGCGAGCCGGGTGCTGCACCTTGCTGACTCTGTGTCCCTCTGTGAAGGTGGCGAGCCGGGTGCTGCACCTTGCTGACTCTGTGTCCCTCTGTGAAGGTGGCGAGCCGGGTGCTGCACCTTGCTGACTCTGTGTCCCTCTGTGAAGGTGGTGAGCCGGGTGCTGCACCTTGCTGACTCTTTGTTCCTCTGTGAAGGTGGCGAGCCGGGTGCTGCACCTTGCTGACTCTGTGTCCCTCTGTGAAGGTGGCGAGCCGGGTGCTGCACCTTGCTGACTCTGTGTCCCTCTGTGAAGGTGGCGAGCCGGGTGCTGCACCTTGCTGACTCTGTGTCCCTCTGTGAAGGTGGCGAGCCGGGTGCTGCACCTTGCTGACTCTGTGTTCCTCTGTGGAGGTGGCGAGCCGGGTGCTGCACCTTGCTGACTCTGTGTCCCTCTGTGAAGGTGGCGAGCCGGGTGCTGCACCTTGCTGACTCTGTGTTCCTCTGTGGAGGTGGCGAGCCGGGTGCTGCACCTTGCTGACTCTGTGTCCCTCTGTGAAGGTGGCGAGCCGGGTGCTGCACCTTGCTGACTCTGTGTCCCTCTGTGAAGGTGGCGAGCCGGGTGCTGCACCTTGCTGACTCTGTGTCCCTCTGTGAAGGTGGCGAGCCGGGTGCTGCACCTTGCTGACTCTGTGTTCCTCTGTGGAGGTGGCGAGCCGGGTGCTGCACCTTGCTGACCCTGTGTCCCTCTGTGAAGGTGGTGAGCCGGGTGCTGCACCTTGCTGACTCTGTGTCCCTCTGTGAAGGTGGCGAGCCGGGTGCTGCACCTTGCTGACTCTGTGTCCCTCTGTGAAGGTAGCGAGCCGGGTGCTGCACCTTGCTGACTCTGTGTCCCTCTGTGAAGGTAGCGAGCCGGGCGCTGCACCTTGCTGACTCTGTGTCCCTCTGTGAAGGTGGCGAGCTGGGTGCTGCACCTTGCTGACTCTGTGTCCCTCTGTGAAGGTGGCGAGCCGGGCGCTGCACCTTGCTGACTCTGTGTCCCTCTGTGAAGGTGGCGAGCCGGGCGCTGCACCTTGCTGACTCTGTGTCCCTCTGTGAAGGTGGCGAGCCGGGTGCTGCACCTTGCTGACTCTGTGTCCCTCTGTGAAGGTAGCGAGCCGGGTGCTGCACCTTGCTGACTCTGTGTCCCTCTGTGAAGGTGGCGAGCCGGGCGCTGCACCTTGCTGACTCTGTGTCCCTCTGTGAAGGTGGTGAGCCGGGCGCTGCACCTTGCTGACTCTGTGTTCCTCTGTGAAGGTGGTGAGCCGGATGCTGCACCTTGCTGACTCTGTGTCCCTCTGTGAAGGTGGCGAGCCGGGCGCTGCACCTTGCTGACCCTGTGTCCCTCTGTGAAGGTGGCGAGCCGGGTGCTGTACCTTGCTGACTCTGTGTCCCTCTGTGAAGGTGGCGAGCCGGGTGCTGCACCTTGCTGACTCTGTGTCCCTCTGTGAAGGTGGCGAGCCGGGTGCTGCACCTTGCTGACTCTGTGTCCCTCTGTGAAGGTGGCGAGCCGGGCGCTGCACCTTGCTGACCCTGTGTCCCTCTGTGAAGGTGGTGAGCCGGATGCTGCACCTTGCTGACTCTGTGTCCCTCTGTGAAGGTGGCGAGCCGGGCGCTGCACCTTGCTGACCCTGTGTCCCTCTGTGAAGGTGGCGAGCCGGGTGCTGTACCTTGCTGACTCTGTGTCCCTCTGTGAAGGTGGCGAGCCGGGTGCTGCACCTTGCTGACTCTGTGTCCCTCTGTGAAGGTGGCGAGCCGGGTGCTGCACCTTGCTGACTCTGTGTTCCTCTGTGAAGGTGGCGAGCCGGGTGCTGCACCTTGCTGACTCTGTGTCCCTCTGTGAAGGTGGCGAGCCGGGTGCTGCACCTTGCTGACTCTGTGTCCCTCTGTGGAGGTGGCGAGCCGGGTGCTGCACCTTGCTGACTCTGTGTCCCTCTGTGAAGGTGGCGAGCCGGGTGCTGCACCTTGCTGACTCTGTGTCCCTCTGTGAAGGTGGCGAGCCGGGTGCTGCACCTTGCTGACTCTGTGTCCCTCTGTGAAGGTGGCGAGCCGGGTGCTGCACCTTGCTGACTCTGTGTCCCTCTGTGAAGGTGGCGAGCCGGGTGCTGCACCTTGCTGACTCTGTGTCCCTCTGTGAAGGTGGCGAGCCGGGTGCTGCACCTTGCTGACTCTGTGTCCCTCTGTGAAGGTGGCGAGCCGGGCGCTGCACCTTGCTGACTCCGTGTCCCTCTGTGAAGGTGGCGAGCCGGGCGCTGCACCTTGCTGACTCTGTGTCCCTCTGTGAAGGTGGCGAGCCGGGTGCTGCACCTTGCTGACTCTGTGTCCCTCTGTGAAGGTGGCGAGCCGGGTGCTGCACCTTGCTGACTCTGTGTCCCTCTGTGAAGGTGGCGAGCCGGGTGCTGCACCTTGCTGACTCTGTGTCCCTCTGTGAAGGTGGCGAGCCGGGTGCTGCACCTTGCTGACTCTGTGTCCCTCTGTGAAGGTGGCGAGCCGGGCGCTGCACCTTGCTGACTCCGTGTCCCTCTGTGAAGGTGGCGAGCCGGGCGCTGCACCTTGCTGACTCTGTGTCCCTCTGTGGAGGTGGCGAGCCGGGTGCTGCACCTTGCTGACTCTGTGTCCCTCTGTGAAGGTGGCGAGCCGGGTGCTGCACCTTGCTGACTCTGTGTTCGTCTGTGAAGGTGGCGAGCCGGGCGCTGCACCTTGCTGACTCTGTGTCTCTCTGTGGAGGTGGCGAGTCGGGTGCTGCACCTTGCTGACTCTGTGTCCCTCTGTGGAGGTGGCGAGCCGGGTGCTGCACCTTGCTGACTCTGTGTTCGTCTGTGAAGGTGGCGAGCCGGGCGCTGCACCTTGCTGACTCTGTGTCTCTCTGTGGAGGTGGCGAGTCGGGTGCTGCACCTTGCTGACTCTGTGTCTCTCTGTGAAGGTGGCGAGCCGGGTGCTGCACCTTGCTGACTCTGTGTCTCTCTGTGGAGGTGGCGAGCCGGGTGCTGCACCTTGCTGACTCTGTGTTCCTCTGTGAAGGTGGCGAGTCGGGTGCTGCACCTTGCTGACTCTGTGTCTCTCTGTGGAGGTGGCGAGTCGGGTGCTGCACCTTGCTGACTCTGTGTCTCTCTGTGAAGGTGGCGAGCCGGGTGCTGCACCTTGCTGACTCTGTCCCTCTGTGAAGGTGGCGAGCCGGGTGCTGCACCTTGCTGACTCTGTGTTCCTATGTGAAGGTGGCGAGCCAGGTGCTGCACCTTGCTGACTCTGTGTCTCTCTGTGGAGGTGGTGAGCCGGGTGCTGCACCTTGCTGACTCTGTGTCCCTCTGTGAAGGTGGCGAGCCGGGTGCTGCACCTTGCTGACTCTGTGTCCCTCTGTGAAGGTGGTGAGCCGGGTGCTGCACCTTGCTGACTCTGTGTCCCTCTGTGAAGGTGGCGAGCCGGGTGCTGCACCTTGCTGACTCTGTGTCCCTCTGCAGCTCCTGGAAGCGGAAACTGTGCGCCACATCTTCCTGAACAACTACCACATCTGCAACGAGATCAGTGAGAGGGTCATCCAGCACTTTGTCCACTGCATCGAAACACACGGTCGCCACGTCCAGTACCTTAAATTCCTGCAGACCATCGTTAAAGCGGAGGGGAAGTACGTGAAAAAGTGTCAAGACATGGTCATGACAGAGGTAAAAGCAATGGGCGCTCAGGATGAGATTGTCACGAAGCAATCCTGGGGGAATCTCCTGGACAATCGGAGAATGCTAGCTCTTTTAATTAGTTGGTGGCTGTCTCTAAATTGATACCAGCATTTGGACTCGCACCAAAACATAAGAAATAGGAGCAGGAGTGGGCCATCTAGCCCTTCGAGCCTGCCCCGCCATTCAATAAGATCATGGCTGATCCGAAGTGGCTCAGTTCCACTTTCCCGCTTTCTCCCCTTAATTCCCTTATCGATCAGAAACCTATCTACCCGTGACTTAAATACATTCAGCGAGGCAGTCTGGAGAAGGCGTGGCAGGTAAAGTGCCTCAAGTACAAACATCTTGGACCGGAGGTGGAGAAACTTACTGGTTGCCAAAATCCCCAATTCTTCGGATTTGTTGTTGGTGCCCAGGGGAAGTGTCTAGAAAAGAACAATAGCCCTCATTTCCTTCCTGGAGATAAAGAGATTCCAATCATTCGCCCAACAAATTTCGAGACTCACCTTGTCGCTAACGTTGGAGCTACTGGGGATCTTCAACGACAGGTGAAAGGCACGAGACCTCCACCGCTCCAATGGGCAGTTCCATGTGTGGGTTAGGTGGATTGGCCGTGCTAAGTTGCCCCTTAGTGTCCTTCGGGATTAACGGGGGAGATATGTGGGGCTAAGGGGATGGGGTTCCGGGTGGGATTGTTGTCAATGAGGGGCTTGATGGGCCGAATGCACTCTAGGGATCCTATTCCACGATGTTGTGGGATCTTGCTGTGTTTAGGAAGGCTGCCAGCTCGAAGCACAAGTTACTCTGGATGATACCTTAGGGAGGAGTTGCGGTCCATCGCCCCATGCCTTCCCTTCAGCAATGGAGGTAGCGTGTATCCCACTTGTCCCAGGGTTGAAAGCCCACACTGTGTCACGGGGAGGGGGGGGTTACGTGTCAGCAGGGGGGCGCTCGTGGTTGGCACCAATCCCTTTGCTGCCATGACTTGCTCTGGTTTGAATATCCACCTTGTTGCGATGTTAACTGATAATTGGTGTGAGTTATTTGCGTGTCCCTTGGGTGTCTTTCTGCAGCTGGCTAACGGGGGTGAGGATGTGCTGGTGTTTTACAATGACCGGGCCTCCTTCCCGCTCCTTTTACAAATGATGGCCTCGGAACTGGAACGCTGCGATGAGAACGGGCCCCTGAGTTACCACATTACCCTGGTCGAGCTGCTGGCGGCCTGTACCGAGGGCAAGAACGTCTACACGGAGATTAAGTGCAACTCCCTACTACCCTTGGATGACATTGTGCGAGTGGTCACACATGTGGACTGCATCCCCGAGGTAAATTCAACCCCTTCATCTTTCAACTCAGGAAACCATATCTTCTCGTTAACCTTCTCGTTGTCTTCCCGTTAACCTTGCTTGAAATTCGGGTATAATTAAGGAGTTAATTTGCAATTATTCGAAAATTAAAGCAGGAGTAGGCCGTTTGGCACTTCGCGTCTGTTCATTATGGTCACGGCTCATCATCAAATTCCTGACCTCCCCCCCCACCAATATCACTTGATCCTTTCAGCCCCAAGAACTATATCTAATTTCTTCTTGAAATCACGCCTTTTAAGAACATAAGAAATAGGAGCAGGAGTAGGCCATCTGGCCCTTCGAGCCTGCCCCACCATTCAATAAGATCATGGCTGATCTGAAGTGGATCAGTTCCACTTTCCCGCTCTCTCCCCATAACCCTTCATCCCCCTGTCTGTGAATTCCACTCATTCACCCTCTCTCGATGAAGAAATTTTCCCTCATCTCAGTCCCAAAAGGTTTACCCTTTATCATAGAACCCTACAGTGCAGAAAGCGGCCATTCGGCCCATCAAGTCTGCACCGAACACAATCTCACCCAGGCCCTACCCCCCTCTCCCTACATATTACACCCTCTAACCTACACATCCCTGGATACTAAGGGGCAATTTTAGCACGGTCAATCAACCTAACCCGCACATCTTTGGACTTTGGGAGGAAACCAGAGCACCCGGAGGAAACCCACGCAGACACGAGGAGAATGTGCAAACAGATAGTGACCCGAGCCGGGAATCGAACCCGGGACCCAGGAGCTGTGACGCAACTGTGCTACCATGCCACAGTGATTTTGATTTGACCAAATCAGATTTTGATTTGATTTATTATTGTCACATGTATGAATATACAGTGAAAAGTATTGTTTCTTGCACGCTGTACAGACAAAGCATACTGTTCGTAGAGAAGGAAAGGAGAGAGTGCAGAATGTAATGTTACAGTCATAGCTAGGGTGTAGAGAAAGAGCAACTTAGTGCGGGATAGGTCCATTCAAACGTCTGATGGCAGCAGGGAAGGAACGGTTCTTGAGTCGGTTGGTACGTAACCTCAGAGTTTTGTATCTTTTTCCCAATGGAAGAGAGCATGATTTTCAAGTTTGCTGATGTCACCACTGTAGTGGTTTGGATCTCAAACAATAACGAAATAGAGTACAGGAATGAGAGAGAGAATCTGGTAAACTGGTGCAGCAGCAATACTGTCTCCCTCTATGCTAACAAAACGAGGGAGATTGTCATCGACTTCAGGAGAACAAGCCCCTGATGTAGGTGATCCCTACATCACCAGGGATGAAGTAGAAAGGATCAACAACTTCAAGTTTTTAGGTGTCCAGATCACCAATAACCTGTCCTGGTCCCCCCATGCTGACACTATAGTTAAGAAAGCTCATCAACGCCTCTACTTTCTCAGGAGGCTAAGGAAATTTGGCATGTCAGCTATGACTCTCACCAACTTTTACAGATGCCCCACAGAAAGCATTCTTTCTGGTTGTATCACAGCTTGGTCTGGGCTCCTGCTCTGCCCAAGACCGCAAGGAACATAGAACATTACAGCGCAGAACAGGCCCTTCGGCCCACGATGTTGCGCCGACCAGTTACAAAAACAATGACCCACTAGCCTATACCAATCCCTTTTCGTCCACAAACCTATCCACGGATCTCTTAAACGCCCCCAAACTAGGCGCATTTACAACTGCAGCAGGCAGGGCATTCCAATCCCTCACCACCCTCTGGGTAAAGAATCTACCCCTGACATCCGTCCTGTAGGTACCCCCCCTTAATTTAAAGCCATGCCCCCTCGTGCTAACATTTTCCATCCGAGGAAAAAGGCTATCACTGTCCACCCTATCTAAACCTCTAATCATCTTATATGTTTCAATAAGATCCCGTCTTAGCCGCCTTCTTTCCAACGAAAACAACCCCAAATCCCTCAGTCTCTCCTCATAGGACCTCCCCACCATACCAGGCAACATCCTAGTAAACCTCCTCTGCACCCTCTCCAAAGCCTCCACATCCTTCCTGCAATGTGGGGACCAGAACTGCACACAGTACTCCAAGTGCGGCTGTTGTGAATGTAGCCCAATCCATCACACAAACCAGCCTCCCATCCATTGACTACACTTCCTTCTGTCAGCATGAATAAGGACCCCACGCACCCGGACATTCTCTCTTCCACCTTCTTCCTTTGGGAGAAAGATACAAGAGTCTGGGGTCACGTACCAACCGACTCAAGAACAACTTCTTCCCTACTGCTGTCATGAATGGACCTACATTTAAGTTGCTCTTTCTCTACACCCTAGTTATGACTGTAACTCTGCACTCTCTCCTTCTCTATGAACGGTATGCTTTGTCTGTATAGCATGCAAGAAAGAGTACTTTTCGCTGTGTGTTAATTCACGTGACAATTATAAATCAGATCAAATGTCCTGGGTGTGTGGGGTCCTTGATTGTTTGGCTTATTTCCAAGACTGCGGGAGTCAGTAGATGGGGGGCTCGTATCGTATGATCATTAGTTCTAGACTCCTGCACCACTGGGAACATTCTGAATCTGAAACATCTGCAAACAGGTAGTGGAACGTGTGAAGCAAGTCCCGGTTTTTCGTTCACCCAGCACCTCTATGTCGCTAGTTCTAGTCTCCCTGTTACCCTAAGGATGTAGAGGCATTAGCGAAGGTACAAACACAATTTACCAAGGCAGTGCAAGGAATGGGAGCTGCCGGGAAATAGGAAGACTGGTGGGTATTAATGACGAAGACCTTGCAGGACACAATTTCACACTTTGTGGTTAGCACCAAACTTTGAAGTATTGCGATCGGTGAGGAGGAGGGTGTAGAACTTCAAAGGGTGATAACGGGTGAGCTGGCAGCAGAGAAGTTCATTGCCGAGAAATGTGAATTTAATTAGATTTATAATTGTCACCCGTACGAGCGTATAGTGAAAATTTTTTTTGTGCGCTGTAAGGACAAAGCATACTGTTTATAGAGAAGGAAACAAGAGTGCGCAGAATGTACATAGAACATAAAGAACATAAGAACATAAGAAATAGGAGCAGGAGTAGACCATCTGGCCCTTCGAGCCTGCCCCGCCATTCCGAGGGTGTAGAGAAAGATCCATTTGATGCGATGTAAGTCCATTCAAAAGTCTGACAGCAGCAGCGAAGGAGCTGTCCTTGAGTCAGTTGGTACGTGACCTCAGATTTTTGTACTTTTTCCTGATGGATGAAGGTGGAAGAGAGAATTTCTTTACTCAGAGGGTAGTAAGGGTGTGGAATGCCCTGCCTGCAGCAGTTGTGGACTCGCCAACTTTAAGGGCGTTCAAATGGTCAGTGGATAGGCATATGGATAACATTGGAATAGTTTAGGTTAGAGGGTCATTAGATTGGTTCCACTGGTCGGCACAACATTGAGGGCCGAAGGGCCTGTAGTGTTCTATGTCTGGGGTGCGTGGGGTCCTTAATTATGCAGAGACAGCGGGAAGTGTGTGTGGACAGCAGGATGTTTTGTGAGATGGATTGGGCTTCGTTCATGACCCTTCTGTAGTTCCTTGCGGTCTTGGGCAGAGCAGGAGCCCATACCAAGCTGTGATACGGCCAGGAAGAATGCTTTCTATGGGGCATCTGTAAAAGTTGGTGAGAGTCGTGGCAGACATGCCAAATTTCCTTAGTCTCCTGAGAAAGTAGAGGTGTTGGAGTTGGGGGGGGGAACTGTTTCAAGCGATTCATTTTGGCAGTAGGATCATAGGGATTTAAAGGAAAAGGTACAATTCTGAAGAGAGTGGGGGAGCTGGGTGTTAATGTGCATTGGTCACGGAAGGTGGCGGGGCAGATTGAGAGCGCAGTTATAAAGCATACGGTACCTTAGGGGCACAGAGTTACAAGCGCAAGGAGATTGTGTTGAACTTGTATAAGGCACTGGTTCAGCCTCAGCTGGAGTCCTGTGTCCAGGTCGAAGGGCCACACTTTAGGAAAGATGTGAGGGAATTGGAAAGAGTGTGGGAAAAGATTCCTGAGAGTGATTCCGGGTGAGGAAGGGAGATTGGAGGAGTTGGGGATCTTTCTCCTTGGAGAGGAGGAGATCGAGAGGAAGGGTTTGGACTGAGCAGATGGGTAGAAGACGCGAAAGGATTGAGAATGAGGAGGTGCAGAGTTAAAGAGATTAGTGAAGGAAACAGACAGGATCTGAGGAGAAACGTTTCCTATGCAATGGGGGGGGGGGGGAGGGTTAGGATCCCCACCTCAGTCCGAGCTGAATTCCAGGAGCAGATCAGAGGCTGGGAATACTGCAGCGAATAACTTCCCAAAGCCTGTCCGCCATCTACAGGGCACAAGTCAGGAGTGTGATGGAATATTCCCCGCTTGCCCGGATGGGTGCCGTTTCAACACCATCCAGGACAAAGCAGCTGGAACCCCAGCCACCCCCTCTGCCACCCATGCACCGTGGCAACTGTGTGTGCTACCTACTAGATGCACTTCAGCAACTCGCCAATACTCACAGCATCCCGACAGTGCAGGAGGAGGCCATTTGGCCCATCGAGTCTGCACCGACCACAAGCCCACCCAGGCCCTGTTCCCTTAACCCCACATACTTACCCTGCCAATCCTCTGATACTCGGGTCAATTTTAGCACGGCCAATCTACCCAACCCGCACATCTTTGGACGGTGGGAGGAAACCAGAGGAAACCCACGCAGACACTGGGAGAATGTGCAAACTCCACATAGACAGTGACGTGAGACTGGAATTGAACCCGCGTCCCTGGCGCTGTGAGGCACCAGTGCTAACCACTGTGCCACCATGCCACCCCTTAAACAGCACTATCCAAACCCACGACCCTTCCTACCTCGGACAAGGAAAGCAGATACCTGGGAATACTACCATCTGGAGGTTCCTTTCCAAGTTACTCACCATCATGAATTGGAAATATATCGCTATTCCTTCAATGTTGTTGGTCAAAATCCCTCCCTAACAGCACTGTGGGTGTACCTCTACCATATGAATTTCCAGTGGTTCAAGAAGGCGGTTCACCTCCGTCTCGAGGGCTTTTAGGAATGTGCTGGACTAGCCAGCGGCACCCACATCCTGGGGAAAGAAAATATCCCTCCTTGTTTATGTACTTCTATTTCCAAGCGGAGAAACTGCCTGAATTTTTCCAGCATTCTCTGTTTTCAGTTAAGATTTCCAACCTCAGTGGTTTAATTGTTTGATTTTGAGAGTTTTGAAACCTGTGCCCAATCCCAAAAATTTGAAAATGTTACCCAATCCTGCCCTTCCGGGAACCGTGCGCCTCTATTCCCATCCTATTCATATATTTTGTCAAGACGCCCCTTAAAAGTCACTATCGTATCTGCTTCCACCACCTCCCCCGGGAGTGAGTTCCAGACACCCACCCCACTCTATGTAGAAAAAAAAAACTTGCCCCATACATCTCCTTTAAACCTTGCCCTTCGCACCTTAAACCTGTGCCCCCTAGTAATTGACTCTTCCACCCTGGGGAAAAGCTTCTGACTATCCACTCTCTCCGTGTGCCCCTCATAATCGTGTAGACTTCAATCAGGTTACCCCTCAACCTCCGTTGTTCCAGTGAGAACAAACCAAGTTTCTCCAACCCCTCCTAGTAAATCTCTTCTGCACTCTCTTTCTAGTTTAATAATATCCCTTCTATAATAGGGTGACCAGAATTGCACACAGTATTCCAAGTGTGGCCTTACCAATGTCTTGTACAAGTTTAACAAGACGTCCCAACTCCTGTATTCAATGTTCTGACCAATGAAACCAAGCATGCCGAATGCCTTCTTCACCACTCTGTCCACCTGGGACTCCACTTTCAAGGAGCTATGAACATGTGCCCCTAGATCTCTTTGTTCTATAACTCTCCTCAATATCCTACCATTAACTGAGTAAGTCCTGCCCTAGTTCGAGCTACCAAAATGCATCACCTCGCATTTATCTAAATTAAACTGCGTCTGCCATTCATCAGCCCACTGGCCCAATTGATCAAGATCCTATTGCAATCCTTGATATCCTTCTTCACTGTCCACTATGCCACCAATCTTGGTGTCATCTGCAAACTTGCTAATTATACCTCTTAATATAAATGATTTGGGTGAGAATTTAGGAGGCCTTCTTGACCACCTTCTCCACTTGCATTGCCACTTTCAGTGACCTGTGTACCTGTACACCCAGATCCCTCTGCCTGTCAATACTCTTAAGGGTTCTGCCGTTTACTGTATATTTACCATCTGCATTAGACCTTCCGAAATTCATTACCTCACATTTGTCCGGATTAAACTCCATCTGCCATCTCTCCGCCCAAGTCTCCAACTGACCTGTATCCCACTACACCCGTCTTGAGTGGCAGCTGGAATTTTCTCGATTTGAGCTGAGCTTCATGGTCCCCGCAGTTGGAGAATGAAGGTCTGCGCGAGGAACCAGGGGAAACTCCACCTCACTTTGATATTGTTCTCTCTTTTACGGGGCAGTTCCTCGGTGCACCGAATGGGGACAAAGCCGACTTGTACTTTCTCCTTTACAGGTGAAGAAGGCTTACGTTAATTTCGTGAATCATTGTTACGTGGACACCGAGGTGGAGATGAAGGAAATTTACACGAGCAACCACATCTGGAAGCTCTTTGAGAACTTTAATGTCGACATGGTTCGGGTGAGTCTTGCTGAGAAATCTCAACTAAGTTCCGACAGAGACGAGAAAGAAACTAAAGATTTGAATCCCCTCCGTTAAATATGAAACAATCATTTTTAAAAAGCTGGAAATACAAATAGAAAACGCAGGAGAAAGTCTGGCAGCTGCTGCGGAGAGAGAAGCGGGAATAATGTTTAGAGTCTTTAGACGAAACGTAGAAACCGTGAGCAGGAGGAGGTCTTTTAGCACTTCGAGCCTACTCTATCTCCGTTTGTTATGATCATGGCTGATCGTCCAACTCAATAGCTTGATCCCGCCTTCCCCCCCATATATCCTTTGATCCCCTTCACCCCAAACGCTTTATCTAACTGCTCAAAGGACGCAGGACTAGAGGGCACAGCCTCAAGATAAGGGGCAGGCGGGGCAGTTTAGATCGGAGTTGAGGAGGAACTTCTTCACTCAAAGGGTGGTGAATCTCTGGAATTATTGCAACATTTTGGCCTCAACTGCTTTCTGAGGTGGTGAATTCCACCGGCTGGCCACTCTCTGGGTGGAGAAATTTCTCCATATCTCTGTCCTAAACCGTCTATCCTGTATTCTCAGACTGTGACCTCTGGTTCTAGACACCCCCACCATCTGGAACATCCTCCCTGCATCTACCCTGCCTAGTTTGCTCGCTCGTTCATTCTGAAGAGTCACGCAGACTTGAAACATTAACTCGGATTCTCTCTCCACAGATGCTGCCGGACATAAGAACATAAGAAATAGGAGCAGGAGTGGGCCATCTAGCCCCTCGAGCCTGCCCCGCCATTCAATAAGATCATGGCTGATCTGTCGTGGGTCAGTTCCACATTCCGGCCCTCTCCCCATAACCCTTAATTCCCCTGTCTATCAGAAACCTATCTACCCTCATCTTAAATATATTTAGCGAGGCAGCCTCCACCACTTCAACGGGCAGAGAATTCCAGAGATTCACCACCCTTTGAGTGAAGAAGTTCCTCCTCAACTCCGATCTAAACTGCCCCGCCTGCCCCTTATCTTGAGTCTGTGCCCTCTGGTCCTGCTATCCTTTCTAAGCGGGAAGAATCTCTCTACCTCTACCCTATCCATCCCCTTCATTATCTTATACATCTCTATAAGATCCCCCCTCATTCTTCTAAACTCCAACGAGTACAG
>CM075739.1:6523308-6725808 GCA_037974335.1 Prionace glauca | reverse complement strand
TGATGCCCGTCCAGTTCACTGCCCTGAGTTACAGGCCGTACGTCAGCTACTTGTCAGGGGGGTACACTGGGTATTATTCAGGGAAGGGTTTTAATGGTCGTTTCACATTTCTTCATGTCCACAGACGCACCAGCCAATATTTATCCAATTGCTGCAGACTGCCTTCAGAATTTACAACTGTTCTTGGCCAAATCCATCGCAGAAGGCGTCAGTGGAGTCTTGTATTAAGACCTTGGCTGACGTTGGTAAGTTTGCAGCTTGAGAAAAGTTGGCCCGCTCGCTTCAGCGATCTGTCCGGTTTGACACAAGGCCCCTTTCAGCCGCAGGATTTGGGATGGCTCCGCTCGGGAGGAGGGAGGGAGGGAGGGAGGCAGGAATCCCGGGGCAGGGTAGGCAACTCTCCCTTGCCTCCTCTCCCCTGGGGCTGACCCACAAAGCAGCTGGCTGCCGCAAGGGATGGCGGACACTCCTGTCCGCTTGGAGCCGAGGGGGGCCAGGCCTAGTCTTCGGCAGCCGGAGACGGGGCACCCAATCCCTCGTGCGAGCTGGAAGGCCTGTCCCGAGAGTATTCGGAATGGTCGACGCTGGAAATTGTAAAAACTCTCACCTTGTGTCTTGTTGGGCGAAGGGAAGTTGGGGGAATGGGTTAAAGCATAGGAACTAAGAGCAGAAGGAGGTAAATCCAGCCCTTCGAGCTTGCTCCGCCATTCAATCAGATCATGGCAGATCTCTCCCTGGTCTCAAATCCATCTCCCCACCAGTTCCCCATACCTCTCTTCCCCTTTCTTTATTTAGAAATATCTCCATCCCCGTCTTGAAACAATTCAACAATTCAGTCTCCACCTCGCTATAGGGCAGCAAGTTCCATAAATTCATCACTGTCTACATGAAGTAGTTCCTCCTCATCTCAGTTTTAAATCTACTGCTTCTCAACCAAAACCTGTGACCTCTTGTTCTAGATTGGCCCACAAGAGGAAACATTTAGTCTACATTTACTTCATCAATCCCTTTTAAAATTTTATACACCTCGATCAGATCCCCTCTCCTCCTTCAAAACTCCAGTAAGAATAAGCCTCATATGTCAACCCCTTCAGCCCTGGAATCAATCTGGTGAACCTTCCCTGAACTGTCTCCAATGCCACCACATTCTTCCTCAAATAAGGAGACCAAACCTGGACACAATTCTCCAGATGTGGTCTCACCAACACCCCATACAATTGCAACAACACTTCTCTAATTTTATCCTTCAGTCCTTTTGCAATAAATGCCAGCATCCCATTTGCCTTTTTTTATTAGGTGCTGCCCAGGCAGAGTGCGGACTGTCCTGTTCTGTGTCCAGCCGTGTCACTGTGTCCTGGGAAAAAGAGCATTTCTCATGGCCCACTTCCTCACTGTGGCATCGCAGTTTGTCTCTGTGACGTTCATTGTTAGACTTTAAGAAGCAGGAACTTGCAGCTCGACATCATCTCTCACAGACTGGGAATGATCTCGAGCCTTTCACAGCCAAAGTATTTTTGTTGTGTGTGATCACGGGTGTATTGTGGGCAATCGTGCAGTTGATGTTTGTATAGTAAGCTCCCACAGACATCTGTGAGATAAGGAACCCCACAATCTGTTGCTGAAAATATCAGCCAGAGCTCTGGGGAATCTAACTTTCTCTTTTTGGCATCTTCCATGTCCCTATTCTGAGAGTAAGAAGTCTGACAACACCAGGTTTAACCAGCTATTAACCCCAGCTATTAACCCCAGCTATTAACCCCAGCTATTAACCCCAGCTATTAACCCCAGCTATTAACCCCAGCTATTAACCCCAGCTATTAACCCCAGCTATTAACCCCAGCTATTAACCCCAGCTATTAACCCCAGCTATTAACCCCAGCTATTAACCCCAGCTATTAACCCCAGCTATTAACCCCGCTATAATCCCAGCTATTAACCCCAGCTATTAACCCCAGCTATTAACCCCAGCTATTAACCCCAGCTATTAACCTCAGCTATTAACCCCAGCTATTAACCCCAGCTATTAACCCCCGCTATAATCCCAGCTATTAACCCCAGCTATTAACCCCAGCTATTAACCCCCGCGATTAACCCCAGCGATTAACCCCCGCTATTAACCCCCGCTATTAACCCCAGCTATTAACCCCCGCTATTAACCCCCGCTATTAACCCCCGCTATTAACCCCCGCTATTAACCCCCGCTATTAACCCCCGCTCTTAGCCCCCGCTCTTAGCCCCCGCTCTTAGCCCCCGCTCTTAGCCCCCGCTCTTAGCCCCCGCTCTTAGCCCCCGCTCTTAGCCCCCGCTCTTAGCCCCCGCTCTTAACCCCCGCTATTAACCCCCGCTATTTACCCCCGCTATTTACCCCCGCTATTAACCCCCGCTATTAACCCCCGCTATTAACCCCCGCTATTAACCCCCGCTATTAACCCCCGCTATTAACCCCCGCTATTAACCCCCGCTATTAACCCCCGCTATTAACCCCCGCTATTTACCCCAGCTATTAACCCCAGCTATTAACCCCAGCTATTAACCCCAGCTATTAACCCCAGCTATTAACCCCAGCTATTAACCCCAGCTATTAACCCCAGCTATTAACCCCAGCTATTAACCCCAGCTATTAACCCCAGCTATTAACCCCAGCTATTAACCCCAGCTATTAACCCCAGCTATTAACCCCCGCTATAACCCCAGCTATTAACCCCAGCTATTAACCCCAGCTATTAACCCCAGCTATAACCCCAGCTATTAACCCCCGCTATAATCCCAGCTATTAACCCCAGCTATTAACCCCAGCTATTAACCCCCGCTATTAACCCCAGCGATTAACCCCAGCTATTAACCCCAGCTATTAACCCCAGCTATTAACCCCCGCTATTAACCCCAGCTATTAACCCCCGCTATAATCCCAGCTATTAACCCCAGCTATTAACCCCAGCTATTAACCCCAGCTATTAACCTCAGCTATTAACCCCAGCTATTAACCCCAGCTATTAACCCCCGCTATAATCCCAGCTATTAACCCCAGCTATTAACCCCAGCTATTAACCCCAGCTATTAACCCCAGCTATTAACCCCCGCGATTAACCCCAGCGATTAACCCCCGCTATTAACCCCCGCTATTAACCCCAGCTATTAACCCCCGCTATTAACCCCCGCTATTAACCCCCGCTCTTAACCCCCGCTCTTAACCCCCGCTCTTAGCCCCCGCTCTTAGCCCCCGCTCTTAGCCCCCGCTCTTAGCCCCCGCTCTTAGCCCCCGCTCTTAACCCCCGCTATTAACCCCCGCTATTAACCCCCGCTATTAACCCCCGCTATTAACCCCCGCTATTAACCCCCGCTATTAACCCCCGCTATTTACCCCCGCTATTAACCCCAGCTATTAACCCCAGCTATTAACCCCAGCTATTAACCCCAGCTATTAACCCCAGCTATTAACCCCAGCTATTAACCCCAGCTATTAACCCCAGCTATTAACCCCAGCTATTAACCCCCGCTATAACCCCAGCTATTAACCCCAGCTATTAACCCCAGCTATTAACCCCAGCTATAACCCCAGCTATTAACCCCCGCTATAATCCCAGCTATTAACCCCAGCTATTAACCCCAGCTATTAACCCCCGCTATTAACCCCAGCGATTAACCCCAGCGATTAACCCCCGCTATTAACCCCCGCTATTAACCCCCGCTATTAACCCCAGCTATTAACCCCAGCTATTAACCCCCGCTATTAACCCCAGCTATTAACCCCCGCTATAATCCCAGCTATTAACCCCAGCTATTAACCCCAGCTATTAACCCCAGCTATTAACCCCAGCTATTAACCCCCGCTATTAACCCCCGCTATTAAGCCCTGTTGTCAGACTTCTTACTGTGTTTACCCCGGTCCAACGTAGGCACCTCCGCACCATGACTCCCTCTGAGAGTGCAGCACTCCCTCAGTAATGCACTGGAACATCAGGCTAGCTGACATAGTCGAGCGTCTCGAGCGGGGAGCCGAGCCTGTTCGAGGTGAGAGCTCTATCGCTCTGACACGAGGGGAAGCCCGTGAGGTGAAAGTGGTATTTTAATGTTTAATTGCAGCTAAAGGCCGGGCGATAGCGATCCCCGTGGACCTGGACAGCCAAGTCAACACTCTGTTTATGAAGACCCACTCCAACATGGTACAGAGGGCAGCAATAGGCTGGCGAATGTCTGCCCGTGGTGCGCCACGCTATAAAGATGTCGCCGGTGGACTGACTTTGGACTACAGGAATATTATAGAGAAACTGCAGGTAAAACTCCTCCTTCTGAATAGACGATCGAAAGTTAGGCTGGAGGCTTAGAAATTAAACTCTACATAGAGTCATAGAGTTTTACAAGTATGGAAACAGGCCCTTCCACCCAACTTGTCCATGCTGGCCCAGTTTTTATTCACTAAACTAATCCCAACTGCCCGCATTTGCCCATATCCCTCTATACCCATCGTACCCACGTAACTATCTTTTTAAAAGACAAAATTGTGCCCGTCCTTACTACTACCTCTGGTTGTAGCTTGTTCCAGACTCTCGCCACCCTTTGTGTGAAAAAAATTGCCCCTCAGGACCCTTTCGTATCTCTCCCCTCTCACCTTAAACTAGTTTTAGGCTCCCCTACCTTTGGGAAAAGATATTGACTATCCAGCTGATCTATGCCCCTCTATTTTATAGGCCTCTATAAGAGCACCCCTAAACTGGCGGCACGGTAGCACAGTGGGTTAGCACTGCTGCTTCGCAGCTCCAGGGTCCTGGGTTCGATTCCCGGCCCACCCAGCTCCTTGCAACCCGACATATTCACCCTGCTAATCCCCCGAAGCAAGGGTCAATTCACTTCGGCCAATCAGCCTAACCCGCACGTCTTTGGACTGTGGGAGGAAACCCACGCAGACACGGGGAGAATGCGCAGACTCCACGCAGACAGTGACCCGAGCCGGGAATCGAACCCAGGACCCTGGAGCTGTGAAGGTAGCCGTGCTAACCCACTGTGCCACCCTCATCGAGATATTCTGGTTCCCCCCACATTGTGCGATTGACTTAGGAAGATTCGAATAGTCATTTTTGAACATTGGCCCCATTCAGTTGGACCTGCTAAAGGGTGGGTGATGGTCACCGAGTCACCTAACCTTGCGCTGCGTTCCGTCTCCAGGATATTGTGGCCACTCTCGAACAGCAGTTCCAGCCCATGGTTCACGCTGAGTTTTCCCTGCTGGTGGATGTCCTCCATAGCCCCGAACTACTCTTCCCCGATGGAAGTGAAGCTCAGTTGAGATGCGAAAGTGGAGCTTTCATGAGCAAGTAAGTGGAGATTGCGTGGGGTGGGGGCGGGTGTGGGTGGGGGGTTGGGGGGGACGGGGACGGGAACGGGGGGGTGAAATAATCCACCCAGTGAATAGACTTGGGATTGGGAGTTGGGAATGAATTTTAATTGTTTCTTTGGAAGTGACCTGAAGTTGTCGCTCCGTCTCCAAATTCACTACCTGAAGAGGCCATTCAGCCCCTCCAACTCAGGCCCTCCCCTCTGCCCTATCCCTGTCACAGTCACTGTGGCTAATCCACTCGAACCTACACGCCTCGGGACACTGAGGGGCAATTCACCACGGCCAATCCGCCTAACCTACTCATCTTCCGGGCTGTGGTAGGGACCTACGAGGACACAGGCTCCGGAGTTTTAGCATCCCGCTCACCAGGAGCGGACAATGGGAAGGCCCTTTGACCTCGGCTGGGATTTTCCAGTCTCGGGTCGAGCGAGGCTGTAAAATCCGGCCCAGGGAGAACGTGCAGAGTCCCCGCAGGTGGTCACACAAAGCCGGAATTGAACCCGGGCCCCTGGTGCTGTGAGGCAGCAGTGCTAACCACTGTGCTGCCCAACATTCTACAGGATGTTTTGCCCCTCTTTGGTATCAAGTCTTTCACAAGTTCCCTCCATGATCTGGGAGCTTCCTCCAGTGATCAATTCTAACTGTGTGAAAATAGCCTAGTTAATTGGATCAGGAATTGGCTAGCTGATAGAAGACAGAGGGTGGTGGTTGATGGAAAGTATTCGTCATGGAGTTTGGTTACAAGTGGTGTGCCTCAGGGATCTGTTTTGGGGCCACTGCTGTTTGTAATTTTTATAAATGATCTGGATGAGGATATAGAAGGATGGATTAGTAAATTTGCTGATGACACCAAAGTCGGAGGAGTGGTAGATAGTGAAGAGGGGTGTCATAGTTTACAGAGAGACTTGGACAAGTTGCAGAGCTGGGCCGAGAGGTGGCGGATGGAGTTTAATGCGGAAAAGTGTGAGGTAATTCACTTTGGCAGGAATAACAGATGTGTGGAGTATAGGGCTAACAGTAGGACTCTGAATAGTGTTGACGAACAGAGGGATCTAGATGTATATGTGCATAGATCTCTGAAAGTTGGAAATCAAGTCGATAAGGTTGTTAGGAAGGCATACGGTGTCTTGGCGTTTATTGGTAGGGGGATTGAATTTAGGAGCTGCAACGTCATGTTGCAACTGTACACTACTCTGGTGCGGCCGCACTTGGAGTTTTGTGTGCAGTTCTGGCCCCCACATTACAGGAAGGATGTGGAGGCTTTGGAGAGGGTGCAGAGAAGGTTTACCAGGATGTTGCCTGGTATGGTGGGGAGGTTCTATGAGGAGAGACTGAGGGATTTGAGGTTGTTTTCGTTGGAAAGAAGGCGGCTAAGAGGGGACCTTATTGAAACATACAAGATGATTAGAGGTTTAGATAGGGTGGACAGTGATAGCCTTTTTCCTCGGATGGAGAAAGCTAGCATGAGGGGACATAGCTTTAAATTAGGGGGTGGTAGTTATAGGACGGATGTCAGAGGTAGGTTCTTTACCCAGAGGGTGGTGGGGGAATGGAATGCTCTGCCAGCTGTAGTTGTAAATGCACCTAGTTTGGGGGTGTTTAAGAGATCCGTGGATAGGTTTATGGATGGAAAGGGATTGGTTTAGGTTAGAGGGTCATTGCTTTTTTCTTAATTGGTCGGTGCAACATCGTGGGCCGAAGGGCCTGTTCTGCGCTGTAATGTTCTATGTTCTATCTTCATAAGGCATGCCTCCCAATCCAGGCAACATCCTTGTAAATCTCCTCTGCACCCTCTCAATAGCTTCCACATCCTTCCTGTAGTGAGGCGACCAGAACTGAGCACAGTACTCCAAGTGGGGTCTGACAAGGGTCTTATAAAGTTGCAGCATTATCTCCCGACTCCTAAACTCAGTCCCTTGATTAATGAAGGCCAGTACACCATACGCCTTCTTGACCACATCCTCCACGTGCGAGGCCGATTTGAGAGTCCTATGGACCTGGACCCCAAGGTGCTTCTGCTCCTCTACACTGCTAAGAGTCCTACCCTTGATATTTTACTCCTTTGCCCCATCAGTAGATTCTTAATTCCAGATATTTTTTATTGAACTCAAATTACACCATCTGCTGTGGCGGGATTCGAACCCGGGTCCCCAGAGCATTAGCTGAGTTTCTGGATTAATAGTCAAGCGATAACGCCACGAGGCCATCATCTCTTGTGTGATCAAGTAATGTTGTCACGTTCGTGGAAATACACCTCACACTTTGGCATTATTATTCAGGTTGATGTGAATTATAACTGTGATGAGGCTTCAAAGAGACATTTCAGAGCTTTTTAAGCCTTGAGCATTCACTGAGTGCGGCGAAACCTGACATAATAATGAGGAGGACCATCACCAAACCTCCCACCCCTCTCGAGACGTGATCCACGCGCCTGCAAGCTGGTGGGATTTGAAAATGTTGTGTTACCTGTGCAAGTTCGCCGGGGAAGGCAGTACTGATACTCTGTCAATTTAACCCCAGGTTGATTAATCATTCGAAGAGGCTGATGGACAAGGAAGAGAAACTCTGCATTAAAATTCTTCAAACGCTGCGGGAAATGCTCAACAGGAAGGACGACTTTGGAGAGAAGGTGAGAATTTTCTGTGGGCATTCTTAGCGGCGCAGTGAGTGTCTACACTACTCATGGTCATTGTTCATCAGGGGAATGATGGCTGCCACTGTGTACGGAGCTCTCAGTAAATTGGTTTCGAGACACAGTCAAAGGTATCTTAACGTCTGATTGCAACAGCTTGTTCTAGCAAGGCTTAAGCTCTGAAGAGCGGTCATCCAGATTCGAAACGTTGACTCTATTCTCTCTGCGCAGATGCTGTCAGACCTGCGGAGTTTTTCCAGCGTTTTCTGTCTTTGTTAAGAATCGTAGAATCCCTACAGTGCAGAGGAAGGCCATTTGGCCCATCGAGTCTGCGCCAACAACAGTCCCACCCAGGCCCTATCCCCATAACCCTACCCATGAACCCTACTCATCTCCTGACACGAAAGGGCAATTTAGCATGGCCAAATTTAGCAGGGCGGCACTGCTGCTTCACAGCTCCAGGGTCCTGGGTTCGGTTCCCAGCTCGGGTCATTGTCTGTGTGGAGTTTGCACATTCTCCTCGTGTCTGCGTGGGTTTCCTCCGGGTGCTCCGGTTTCCTCCCACAGTCCAAAGATGTGCGGGTTAGGTTGATTGGCCTTGCTAAGAAATTGCCCCTTAGTGTCCAGGGATGTGTAGGTTAGAGGGATTAGTGGGTGTAATATGTAGGGATATGGGGGTAGGGCCTGGGTGGGAGTGTGGTGGGTGCAGACTCGATGAGCTGAATGGCCTCTTTCTGCACTGTAGGGTTCTATGAATCCATCTAACCTGCACATCTTTCAGACTGTGGGAGGAAACAGGAGCAGCATGCTGCCCAAGATTGTTCTGTTTGTGTTTCTTTTATGGGATGTAGGTGAGACCAACATTTCTCACCCATCCCTAGTTGCCCCTTGTGAAGGTGGTGAGCTGTCTTTGTGAATCGCTGCAGTCCCTGTGGTGCGGGTACACCCACTGTGCGGATATCGGGAAGGACGGGTGGGCGTTCTAGGATTTCGACCCAATGAGCGAATGGCGGAAGTCAAACCTCTGGCATTCCTGCCGGCCTGGTAATCCCAGCCCAACCTCCGCTGGGAAGCCAGGATAAACTGTTCACCTTGACTCTTAAATAGGTGTCGCTGCAATGTGCACACCAGTGCTTAGGCAGAACCTATATCACAAGAGGTCCATCCGGAGGTAGACAACTTGAAAGGAATGACCGTATGGGAGATGGAAAATCTGGTCACAAAGCTGGAGCTGGAAGGTTGATGGGAAGTTTGGGGAGCGCCGGGTGCAGTTTTCTGAAGGGTCTGTGGTCAGGTGTGACGTAGCAGGAGGTAGGTGGGTTGTACAGGAAGATTGCACGTATGTATATAGGTTTTTGATTTGATTTATTATTGTCAGATGTATTAACATAAGTGAAAAGTGTTGTTCCTTGCACGATATACAGACAAAGCATACCGTTCATAGAGAAGGAAAGGAGAGAGTGCAGAATGTGGTGTTACAGTCATAGCGAGGGTGTAGAAAAAAATCAACTCAATGTGAGGTAGGTCCATTCAAAAGTCTGACGGCAGCAGGGAAGAAGCTGTTCTTGAGTCGGTTATTACGTGACCTGAGACTTTTGTGATTTTTTTGTATCTTTAATCTTAGAGGGATGGTTGCTCCATACAAACTTGCTAATATCACACAGGACCAATAAACTAAGGAAGGGGTTGATTTATTTGGAGATACAGTACAGGATTTCTCAGCAAGCAGGTTCACTATAAAGATTTGACAGCTATTGGTAATACGCAAGTTCAGCGGCTATTCCTTCACACCAAATAACAAAGAGCAACACAGGAATCGGGCCCAACGAGCCCACGCTGCCATTTTAACAATGTGCTTTTCCTCTTCCACCCATGACCCATGTCTATGCTTATGGCACCCACATTGGAAACCAGATTGAGGGGAGACTAATTTAGGGACAAGTTGTTAACACCAATCAGCCTAAGAGCACATCTTTGGGGTGTAGAGCACCCGGAGAAAACCCATGCAAGCACGGGGAGAATGCGCAAACTCCGCAAACTCCGGCCCATGTATCTGCACAGCAAACAGTGATAGTCACTGAGCTGTCGTGGTGTCCATCTGCTGGTCCAGTTTTAAGCACACAGAAACGACGCAAAGTACTAGACAACTCTCGAAACGTCCAAGAGCAGCCCACGCACGACCCACCGTGTATACGCCCCTCGTTAGACAACAAGGTGGACCTACGCTCCTGTGGAGTAAAAGAGAAAAACATCAACACATGTAACAGTTGATTCCCAGGAATGTCCCGAGACTCTGATCCTTATTTAAAACCGTCTCCTAAATCCCTCTGCTGGTCACGTGGTTTATATACTGGCATATTTTCTCAAACTGATAGCAGGATAGATAGGGTAGGGCTTGGGCATGGGAGCAAAGGATTTTTGCCTCCGGTGCACAGAGCACAGTGAGGGATGGAATGGGGTTGGAAATTCTCCCAGGTTTAGAATGGGAGGCTGGTGGTTGGAGAAGATGCCACTGGACAGTCCAAACCTCACCTTTTAGTGTGGGGGGGGGGGGGGGTGGGGGCGATGGTGTAGTGGCATTGTCACTGGACTAGTAATCCAGAGACCCAGGTGATGCTCTGGGGACTGGCAATGGGTGGAGAGTGGACTGCCTTCAGTAGAACTCTAACAAAGCAGATACCTCTGTGATTTCACAGCTCGTTCAAGCTGGTCTGTGTACATAACCTCGTGTGGCTTCTATAACCCATTGAATGAGTTGGGATCAGCCTCGCGCTGACTGTGTTCTTTCAGGAATACCCAGTGAAGGTTAACAAGACTTTATTGTTTTATTTGAAACCCACACACATCAGTCAAAGGTGTGTCAGGGGGCTGTTAACACCGGTCACACTCTGCTGGCAGGTTTGGGGTTTGATTTTGTTTGGTTGGGTTGACGGCAGAGATTCTGACATTTAATGTGGGAAGATTAGACGCAAAATTACCTCATTGCTATGCTGCATGTTGGCCACACAACATTTAACCCCCTCAGCATCATTGTAGACCGCCTCCTTCTTTTACCAATATAAATCATTCTGAGGGTTGCTGGTGTGGCTGGTGAGGGTGGCATTTATTGCCCGTTGAGTGATCTAGTGGAACCAGGGCTACAGAGAGTTCAGAGGATTTCTTTATTAAACTTGACCGGGGAGAGAAGATTCAATAATAACTTTCAAAATTGCCAGTTTATACCTGGAAAGGCCAGAAAGCCAAAGGGGGTGAGAAGAGGGGAGTGATACAGAGAGCCAGTTCGGGTACACCCTCCTGCTGTACTGGACCATCCTAGGAGTTGATGCTGTTTTGTGGAACCTGGTGTTGACGTGGGTGGCACGGTAGCACAGTGGGTTAGCACTGCTGCTTCACAGCTCCAGGGTGCTGGGTTCGATTCCCGGCTCGGGTCCCCGTCTGCGTGGAGGTTTGCACATTCTCCTGGTGTCTGCGTGGGTTTCCTCCGGGTGCTCCGGTTTCCTCCCACAGTCCAAAGATGTGTGGGTTGGGTTGATTGGCCGTGCTAAGAAATTGCCCCTTAGTGTCCAGGGATGTGTAGGTTAGAGGGATTAGTGGGTGTAATATGTAGGGATATCGGGGTAGGGCCTGGGTGGGATTGTGTTCGGTGCAGACTTGATGGGCCGAAGGGCCTCTTTCTGCACTGTAGGGTTCAGTGATTCTATAATCTACTGCCTGCCGCTTTCAGTCAAAGATAGCATTGTACTTCGGGGTTAAGAGTTTGAGATGTTCTCCACATTCCTGAGTCACAACAATAAATGTTATCTTGCGCTGTTTCTGGGAGCTTGCTGTGCACATAAGGGCTGCAGCGTTCCCAACATTATAACAGCGACTTTTAAAAATTTCGTTGATGGCTGGGTCGGTATTTATTGTCCATTGGCTTTGGGGAGGGCAGTTAAGAGTCCACTCTCATTGCTGTGGGTCTGGAGTCACATATAAGGGCTTCAGATTTTCTTGCCTAAAGGGCATTAAACACAGAAACATAGAGATAGGAGCATGATGAGGCCTTTCGGCCCTTCGAGTCTGCTCCGCCATTCATTACGATCATGGCTGACCATCCAACTCAATAGCCTAATCCTGCTTTCTCCCCATAACGTTTCACCCCAACTGCTATATCCAACCACCTCTTGAACTCATTCAATGTTTTGGCATCAACTATTTCCTGTGGTAATGAATTTCACAGGCTCACCGCTCTTTGGGTGAAGAAAAATCTCTTCATCTCTGTCCTAAATGGTCTACCCCCCCCCCCCCCCCCCCGCCCCTCCCTAATCAGGAATATCCTTCTTGTATCTATCCTGTATCCAGTCTTGTTAGAATTCTATAAATCTCTGAGATTCCCCCCTCATTTGTCTGAATTGAAGTGAAAACATTTCCTAACCTGGTCAATCTCTCTTCATACATCAGTCCCGCTGTCCCTGGAATCAGCCTGGTAAACCTTCGCTGCACTTCCTCGAGAGCAAGAACATCCTTCCTCAGAAAAGGAGACCAAAACTGCGCACAATACTCTAGGCGTGGCCTCACCAAGGCCCCTGTATAATTGCAACAACTCATCCCTGCTCCTGTACTTCTCGCAATGAAGGCCAACAAACTTTCTTCTCCGCCTGCTGCACCTGCACGCTTACCTTCAGCGACTGGTGCACAAGGACACCCAGATCCCTCTGCACACTCCCCTCTCCGATAATAATCTGCCTTCTTGCTTTTGCTTCCAAGGTGAATAACTCACATTTATTCAAATTATATTGCATTTTCCAATGGCTTGCCCACTCTCCCAACCTGTCCAGATCATTCTGAAGGATCCTCGGGGATGCTGGCCTTCATCGCGAGGGGGATTGAATATAAAAGTAGGGAGGTCTTGCTGCAGCTGTATAGGGCATTGGTGAGGCTGCAGCTGGAGTACTGTGTGCAGTTTTGGTCGCCGCACTTACGCAAGGATATTTTGGCCTTGGAGTGAGTGCAGAGGAGGTTTACTAGGCTGATGCCGGAGTTGAGGGGGTTGAGCTATGAGGAGAGGCTGAATAAATTAGGCTTGTACTCGTTAGAGTTAAGAAGAATGAGGGGAGATCTCATTGAGACGTATAAGATGATGAATGGGATGGATAGGATAGAGGTGGAGAGACTCTTCCCGCTCAAAAAAGACAGTAGGACTAGGGGGCACAGCTCAAGATAAAGGGGAGGCGGTTTAGAACGGAGTTGAGGAGGAACTTCTTCACTCAAAGGGTGGTGAATCTCTGGAATTCTCTGCCCGTTGAAGTGGTGGAGGCTGCCTCGCTAAATATTTTTAAGACGCGGGTTGATGGGTTTTTGATAAGAGAAGGGATTAAGGGTTATGGGGAGAGGGCGGGAAGGTGGAACTGAGCCACGACAGATCAGCCATGATCTTATTGAATGGCGGGGCAGGCTCGAAGGGCTAGATGGCCTACTCCTGCTCCTATTTCTTATGTTCTTATGAAAGTTGTTGACAAGGATTTTTGTTCTTGAAATACAAATTTTGGAGATATTTAAGGAGTTAATGGCTTGTTTTAATGAGGTCTTTGTAACACAGAGACTTTTCTGTTTAAAAAGTTCATTGTTAAACTTGTGACAAAGACTCTGGACCATTGGAATCATTTTGGTTTGTTGATTTTATATTTTAAAGTGTTTCTCCGCCCTGGTGAGCACCAGCTGGAGTATTTCACCGGGATGTCCTTGTTTCCCTGAGTGTGGGACTGGCAGGATTGATCGAGAGTTAGCGTGTGACCGCGCATGTGAGTGCCGTGCGCGCAGCACGGGGTGGGGAAGTGTGGTCGGAGGGTATCCAGCTGCCAGGAACATGCGGTGATTCGGAGTACAGACCGCTGCTGTGAGCGCGACAGTGTGTGTGTGTGTAATGCTGCTGTCTGCCGTACTGGGAGCACATCACATGTCACACAGCACTTCAGCCTCCTGAGCTGGAATATAATAGCTCGTTGTGGTGAATAAGAAAAGAGAGAGGCTCATTTGTCTCCTGTGCCTTTCACAAGCTGGCTCAGGATGTTCCACCTTGTACCTGTTTAAGTGCGGTCGCCGATACGGTGCAGGGGACAGTTTAGATCGGAGTTGAGGAGGAACTTCTTCACTCAAAGGGTGGAATTCTCTGCCCGTTGAAGTGGTGGAGGCTGCCTCGCTGAATATATTTAAGTCACGGGTAGATAGGTTTCTGATAGACAGGGGAATTAAGGGGAGAAAGCGGGAAAGTGAAACTGATCCACTTCAGATCAGCCATGATCTTATTGAATGGCGGGGCAGGCTCGAAGGGCTAGATGGCCTACTCCTGCTCCTATTTCCGATGTTCCAGTCTGAATGACTCTTCAGAGTTAAAGCGATTGAGAAATGGGATGGATTTGACACTGTCTATGGGGTGGGGGGAGAGCAGGTGGAGACAGAGGGTCAGGGACAGGTGGAAGCTTTAGAGAGACTTGACAGAGATGTCATGGGAACAAACCAGTGGGTTAATGGTGTTAAAGACTAAAGCAGGGGCTGATAGCAGTGTGATGGCAAGATAGCAGAATAGTCACGGGAGATAGATTTCTGATAGACAGGGGAATTAAGGGTTATGGGGAGAAAGCGGGAAAGTGGAACTGATCCACTTCAGATCAGCCATGATCTTATTGAATGGCGGGGCAGGCTCGAAGGGCTAGATGGCCTACTCCTGCTCCTATTTCTTATGTTCTTAAGCACATGGCAGCCAGTTTGTGCAGAGTAAGATCCCACACCCAGCATTGCGCTGATGACCACGCAGTCTGTCCTGGTCGAGTGATGGAACGTTGACCAGCGCTTGGCGGAGGACAACCCAGTTCCCTCTCGGTGAAATGCTGTAGGATCTTTCACATTGACTGGAGAGAGCAGCGGGAGTTTAACATCAGAATTGTGACATGGGTTCGAGCCTTCCGTAGAACATTACAGCTCAGAAACAGGCCTTTTGGCCCTCCTTGTCTGCGCTGAACCATTTTTTTATTTTGCCTAGTCCCACTGACCTGCAGTTGGATCATATCCCTCCACATCCCTCTTATCCAAGTACCCACCCTTCCACTGATCAACGCACTACCCTGGGGCTTTATTTTACACATTGATAAGGCTGGTTGTGAGAATTGTGCCTAAACGGTATCCCTCTCCATCAGCTCCTATTTACTTTTCCGTTATTCAGTCACTAATTCCGAGGGCTATCAATCAAGGGCAGTAAGGTTTGGGATTGGGATAGGTGTGTTTTGGTTGGTCTTGAGGGTTGGGGGGAGAGCATCTGAAATACATCCAGAGGTCACCCCACCACCACCTTCACACCCCCTGGGTGAGTAGGCCACCCACCCACAGGCCTGTTGATTTGATTCCTTTTGTTTGCCATTATTGGGCAGTCAGGGGTAGGGTTGTATCTGTCACCATAATAGATGGAGCAGAGTGGACTTCATCGCAGTGTTAATGTAAACCTACTTGTAACTAATAAACAGCGAAAAAACCCCAGAACCAGAACATGAATCTGTAGCTTTACATCTCACGTCCTGCTATATAAAAAATGTAACCACCTTCCAAATACCATCTCTCACACACACTCACGTTCACACAGATGGACTTACATTTTATCCTGCAAGATAAACAAGTGGAAATAAAAGCAGTCAAAACCAATAGATCAGATTTGTTTGTACAGCACAAAGAACGTCCTATTCCATTTCAGGTGTAGCTTGCCAAGCTACATTCTGGAGCTGTTAATTATAAAAACGTCTACCATCTCCGCAGAGGCGAAAGGTTTATAACACCATCCCTTGACTAGAGTTGCTTTTAAGGTCAGTGTGTATCGCGTGTCTCACGACGTTTAGTGTCAGCGTTACATGGCGAAAAACTGCAGCAGGCGACGGTGCAGAGGGACCTCGGGGTCCTTGTGCATGAGTCGCAAAAACCCAGCTTGCAGGTGCAGCAGGTGGTCAGGAAGGCGAATGGGATGCTGGCCTTCATAGCGAGGGGGATTGAATATAAAAGTAGGGAGGTCTTGCTGCAGCTGTATAGGGCATTGGTGAGGCCGCAGCTGGAGTACTGTGTGCAGTTTTGGGCGCCGCACCTGCGCAAAGATATTTTGGCCTTGGAGGGAGTGCAAAGGAGGTTTACTAGGCTGATACCGGAGTTGAGGGGGTTGAGCTATGAGGAGAGGCTGAATAAATTAGGCTTGTACTCGTTAGAGTTTAGAAGAATGAGGGGAGATCTCATTGAGACGTATAAGATGATGAATGGGATGGATAGGATAGAGGTGGAGAGACTCTTCCCGCTCAAAAAAGACAGTAGGACTAGGGGGCACTGCCTCAAGATAAAGGGGGGGGCGGTTTAGAACAGAGTTGAGGAGGAACTTCTTCACTCAAAGGGTGGTGAATCTCTGGAATTCTCTGCCCGTTGAAGTGGTGGAGGCTGCCTCGCTAAATATTTTTAAGAAACGGGTTGATGGGTTTTTGATAAGAGAGGGGATTAAGGGTTATGGGGAGAGGGCGGGAAGGTGGAACTGAGTCACGACAGATCAGCCATGATCTTATTGAATGGCGGGGCAGGCTCGAAGGGCCAGATGGCCGACTCCTGCTCCTATTTCTTATGTTCTTATCTCAGTGGGTTAGCACTGCCGCCTCACGGCACCAGGGACCCGGGTTCGATTCCCGGCTCGGCTCACTGTCTGGGTGCACATTCCCCCCATGCCTGCGTGGGTTTCCTCTCCCAGTCGTTTCATTGGTCAGGGTAAATTCTAAACTCTCCCTCTGGTGAGCAGGCGGGGTGTGGTTGAATTTTACAGGGTTGCACGCTGCTCATTACAGACCCCCCCCCCCCCCCCACTCCCACCACCATCCTCCCATTCCCACCCCCTCCCCATCCAAAAGGAAAGTTTGCAGGTTGACTTTCACAAAGTTTGATCGCGCCGGGGGCTTCCCGGAATTCCGTCCCACGGTCAAAGGATGCCCCGCCTTCCAGAGGTGCTGATTGGCTGCGACTCTGGGATTCCCCAGCAGCGCGGGAGCTGAGTGGCGGGTGCTGCTGGGAGTGTGAGGAATCCCGGGATGAAGAGGATATGGCCATGGAGTGGGGGGCTCTGGACACGGAGGGATCACAGAGCCTCGGGAGGAGGTGCAGGGTGGTTTAGAGACCAGATGGGGAAGCACAGAAGTGGGTATTATCTTGGGGTGCAGTGGGACATTGGGGGGAGACTCTCCCAGGGCATTGGGAGATCAGAGTTCCTGCGCAATGGCTCCCCAGAGCTGAGCTCATAGAAGGCCTACGACCTTACAACCATAGAATCCGTATAGTTTAAAAGGAGCTATTCGGCCCGATGAGTCTGTACTCTCAACAATCCCACCCCAGGCCTTATCCTCGTAATAAGAACATAAGAACATAAGAAATAGGAGCAGGAGTAGACCATCTGGCCCTATGAGCCTGCCCCGCTATTCAATAAGATCATGGCTGATCTGTCGTGGCTCAGCTCCACCTTCCCGCCCTCTCCCCATAACCCTTAATCCCCTCGCTTATCAAAAACCCATCAACCCGCGTCTTAAGAACATTTAGCGAGGCAGCCTCCACCACTTCAACGGGCAGAGAATTCCAGAGATTCACCACCCTTTAAGTGAAGAAGTTCCTCCTCAACTCCGTTCTAAACCGCCCCCCCTTTATCTTGAGGCTGTGCCCCCTAGTCCTACTGTCTTTTTTGAGTGGGAGGAGCCTCTCCACCTCTATCCTATCCATCCCATTCATCATCTTATATGTCTCAATGAGATCTCCCCTCATTCTTCTAAACTCTAACGAGTACAAGCCTAGTTCATTCAGCCTCTCCTCATAGCTCAATCCCCTCAACTCCGGTATCAGCCTAGTAAACCTCCTCTGCACTCCCTCCAGGGCCAAAATATCCTTGCGCAGGTGCGGCGACCAAAACTGCACACAGTACTCCAGCTGCGGCCTCACCAATGCCCTATACAGCTGCAGCAAGACCTCCCTACTTTTATATTCAATCCCCCTCGCTATGAAGGCCAGCATCCCATTCACCTTCCTGACCACCTGCTGCACCTGCAAGCTGGGTTTTTGCGACTCATGCACAAGGACCCCGAGGTCCCTCTGCACCGTCGCCTGCTGCAGTTTTTCGCCCCGTAAGTAATAGTCCTTCCTACCATTCCTCCTACCAAAGTGGACCACCTCACACTTGCCAACATGTAATCCCGTGTGTTTTATCCTTCCAGTCCCCCAGACCCTAAGGGACAATTTGGCACGGCCAATCCACCTAACCCGCACATCTTTTGGACTGTGGGAGGAAACCCGTGCAGACACGGGGAGAACTCCGCACAGTGACCCGAGGCTGGAATCGAACCCGGGTCCTCGGTGCGGTGAGGCGGCAGTAATAACCGCCGTGCTGCCCATCCTTCGCGTATCACAAATCAACAGCGGGTAACTGTGATTTGGAGTCACAAAGTGACGCTGTGGCAACGAACTGGCTCGCGTTCGTCTCCAGTGAAGACAAAGAGAGATGTCCAAACAGACAGAGGACTCACCCTTAGAATGCGTGATTTTATTCCTTGTTATATTGAGAGGGTGCAGAGGAGATTTACAAGGATGTTGCCTGGACTGGGAGGCATGCCTTATGAAGATAGGTTGAGGGAGCTGGGACTCTTTTCCTTGGAGAGGCGAAGGTTGAGAGGCGACCTGATAGAAGTTTATAAAATGTTGAGAGGAATAGATAGGGTGGACTCTCAGAGGCTATTTCCCCGGGTTGAAATGGTCGCTACGAGAGGACACAGATTTAAGGTGCGGGGAGGGAAGTACAGAGGTGATGTTAGGGGTAAGTTTTTCACTCAGAGGGTGGTGAGTGAATGGAATCGGCTGCCGTCATCAGTGGTGGAGGCGAACTCGCTGGGGTCTTTTAAAAGACTTCTGGATGAGTATATGGGGTTTAATGGGATTGGGGGTTATAGATAGGTCTATAGATTGGTGGGGTTGATGTGATCGGCGCAACTCGAGGGCCGAAGGGCCTGTTTGTGCTGTAATGTTCTATGTTCTATGTTCTATATCTTTCTTTGTCCTGTGGGTTTGCAGCTCGAGTCATTAAAGCAGTGCATATGATCACAAAATAATTAATAACCATTTGTGTAATATCCCACACTCACCAGGAGATGTGTCTCGTTTCCTTTAGTCAGGATGGGCAATCATATTAACCAACTGGAACTAATTCAATTGCTTATTAAGCATCAGATTTAATTTCCTCTGTGCAGAATAATTATTGGGAAAGTGTTGTGAGTGCAGATTAATGATCAGAGATAGTTGTAGCAGGTTCTGTTGTATATTGTGCTGCTGTGTGTTCCAAATTAGTAGAACATAGAACACTACAGCACAAACAGGCCCTTCAACCCACAAGTTGCACTGATCATATCCCTCCCTACCAGGCCTATCTATAACCCTCAATCCCATGTCCTCATCCGGAAGTCTCTTAAAAGACCCCAGCGAGTTCGCCTCCACCACCACCGATGGCAGCCGATTCCATTCACTCACCACCCTCTGAGTGAAAAACTTACCCCCGACATCTCCTCTGTACCTGCTCCCCAGCACCTTAAACCTGTGTCCTCTCGTAGCGACCATTTCAGCCCTGGGAAACAGCCTCCGAGAATCCACCCGATCTATACATCTCAACATCTTATAAACCTCCATCAGGTCACCTTATGGTTGGCTTATGAAGAGAGACGAAATAGACTGGGTCTGTACTCGTTGGAATTTAGAAGGATGAGGGGGGATCTTATAGAGACGTATAAGATAATGAAGGGGATGGATAGGGTAGAGGTAGAGAGATTCTTCCCGCTTAGAAAGGACAGCAGCACTAGGGGGCACAGTCTCAAGATAAAGGGGGGCAGTTTAGAACGGAGTTGAGGAGGAACTTCTTCACTCAAAGGGTGGTGAATCTCTGGAATTCTCTGCCTGTTGAAGTGGTGGAGGCTACCTCGCTAAATATATTTAAGTCACGGGTAGATAGATTTCTGATAGACAGGGGAAGGAATTAAGGGGAGAAAGTGGGAAAGTGGAACTGATCCACTTCAGATCAGCCATGATCTTATTGAATGGCGGGGCAGGCTCGAAGGGTCAGATGGCCTACTCCTGCTCCTATTTCTTATGTTCACCTCTCAACCTTCGTCTCTCCAGGGAGAAGAGTCCTAGCTCCCTCAGCCTATCTTCATAAGGCATGCCTCCCAATCCAGGCAACATCCTTGTCAATCTCCTCTGCACCCTCTCAATAGCTTCCACACCTTTCTTGTAATTGTTAGACAAAAAAAATTGTGTTTTTTTTTACAAATTTATCGTCCCACTTCTTACAACGTAGTCAGCACAAAATTCACACGGTTCCCAAACGGAGCGGGATTTTACAGCCTCGCTCGGGCAACTCCGAAAATTCCTGCTCAAGGACAACGGAACTGTCCATTGTGGGAGTCGAGTCTGTATCGATTCCCAATGTGGGTGAAGTTCCAGTCACAGTCTCATCCATCCAGTAATCCGGAAACTCAGGCGGATGCTCCGGGGACCCGGGTTCGAATCCCACCACGGCCTATGGTGGAATTTGAATTTAATTTTAAAAATTCTGGGATTAAGAATCTACTGATGACCGTGAAACCATTGTGGGAAAAACCCATCTGGTTCACTAATGTTCTGTAGGGAAGGAAATCTGCTGTCCTTTCCCCGGTCTGGCCTACATGTAATTCCAGAGCCACAGCAATGTGGTTGACTCTGAACTGCCCTCCGAGGGCAACTCGGAATGGGCAATAAATACTGGCCCAGCCAGCGACATCCATGTCCCGGGAATAAGTTAAAAACTTGTGGACTTTTGTGCCTTTTTGCTGTGTGTACACGTGGGACGTGTGTGTGTGTGTACATGGGACATGTGTGTGGGTGTACATGGGACATGTGTGTGGGTGTACATGGGACATGTGTGTGGGTGTACGTGGGACGTGTGTGTGTGTGTATGTGGGACGTGTGTGTGTGTGTACATGGGATGTGAGTGTGTGTACGTGGGACGTGTGTGTGTGTGTAGGTGGGACGTGTGTGTGTGTAGGTGGGACGTGTGTGTGTGTACGTGGGACGTGTGTGTGTGTACGTGGGACGTGTGTGTGTGTACGTGGGACGTGTGTGTGTGTGTATGTGGGACGTGTGTGTGTGTACGTGGGACGTGTGTGTGTACGTGGGACGTGTGTGTGTACGTGGGACGTGTGTGTGTGTGTACGTGGGACGTGTGTGTGTGTACGTGGGACGTGTGTGTGTGTGTACGTGGGACGTGTGTGTGTGTACGTGGGACGTGTGTGTGTGTACGTGGGACGTGTGTGTGTGTGTACATGGGACGTGTGTGTGTGTGTACATGGGACGTGTGTGTGTGTGTACATGGGACGTGTGTGTGTGTACGTGGGAAAGTGTGTGTGTGTGTGTACATGGGACGTGTGTGTGTGTACGTGGGAAAGTGTGTGTGTGTGTACGTGGAATGTGTGTGTGTACATGGGACGTGTGTGTGTGTACATGGGACGTGTGTGTGTACATGGGACATGTGTGTGTGTGTACATGGGTCGTGTGTGTGTGTACGTGGGACGTGTATGTGTGTGTACGTGGGACGTGTGTGTGTGTGTACGTGGGACGTGTGTGTGTGTACGTGGGACGTGTGTGGGTGTGTACGTGGGACGTGTGTGTGTGTGTACGTGGGACGTGTGTGTGTGTGTATGTGGGACGTGTGTGTGTGTACGTGGGACGTGTGTGTGTGTACATGGGACGTGTGTGTGTGTGTACATGGGACGTGTGTGTGTGTGTACATGGGACGTGTGTGTGTGTGTACATGGGACGTGTGTGTGTGTACGTGGGAAAGTGTGTGTGTGTGTACATGGGACGTGTGTGTGTGTACGTGGGAAAGTGTGTGTGTGTGTACATGGGACGTGTGTGTGTGTGTACGTGGGAAAGTGTGTGTGTGTGTACGTGGAATGTGTGTGTGTGTACGTGGGACGTGTGTGTGTGTGTACATGGGACATGTGTGTGTGTGTACATGGGACGTGTGTGTGTGTGTATGTGGGACGTGTGTGTGTGTGTACGTGGAACGTGTGTGTGTGTGTTCATGGTACGTGTGTATGTGTACGTGGGATGTGTGTGTGTGTATGTGGGACGTGTGTGTGTGTGTGTACGTGGGACGTGTGTGTGTATGTGGGACGTGTGTGTGTGTGTAGGTGGGATGTGTGTGTGTGTGTAGGTGGGATGTGTGTCTGTGTGTATGTGGGACGTGTGTGTGTATGTGTGTATGTGGGACGCGTGTGTGTGTTTATGTGGGACGTGCGTGAGTGTATGTGGGACGTGTGTGTGTGTGTACGTGGGACGTGTGTGTGTACGTGGGTCGTGTGTGTGTGTAGGTGGGACATGTGTGTGTGTAGGTGGGACGTGTGTGTGTGTGTATGTGGGACGTGTGTGTGTACGTGGGACGTGCGTGTGTGTACGTGGGACGTGTGTGTGTGTACGTGGGACGTGTGTGTGTACGTGGGACGTGTGCGTGTGTGTACGTGGGACGTGCGTGTGTATGTGGGACGTGTGTGTGTGTAGGTGGGACGTGTGTGTGTGTGTACGTGGGACGTGTGTGTGTGTATGTGGGACATGTGTGTGTGTGTACGTGGGACGTGTGCGTGTGTGTGTACGTGGGACGTGTGTGTGTGTGTACGTGGGACGTGTGTGTGTGTAGGTGGGACATGTGTGTGTGTAGGTGAGACGTGTGTGTGTGTGTATGTGGGACGTGTGTGTGTACGTGGGACGTGCGTGTGTGTATGTGGGACGTGCGTGTGTACGTGGGACGTGTGTGTGTGTAGGTGGGACGTGTGTGTGTACGTGGGACGTGTGTGTGTGTGTGTGTACGTGGGACGTGTGCGTGTGTATGTGGGACGTGTGTGTGTGTACGTAGGACGTGTGTGTGTGTACGTGGGACGTGTGTGTGTGTGTGTGTGTACGTGGGACGTGTGCGTGTGTACGTGGGACGTGTGCGTGTGTACGTGGGACGTGTGTGTGTGTACGTGGGACGTGTGCGTGTGTACGTGGGACGTGTGCGTGTGTACGTGGGACGTGTGTGTGTGTACGTGGGACGTGTGTGTGTGTACGTGGGACGTGTGCGTGTGTACGTGGGACGTGTGTGTGTGTACGTGGGACGTGTGCGTGTGTACGTGGGACGTGTGTGTGTGTACGTGGGACGTGTGTGTGTGTACGTGGGACGTGTGTGCGTCTGTGTATGTTATTAATCAGTCCATTTTTAATAAATTCTTATTTGTTTAATTAATTTTTTGAATTCTTAACAGTTCCCCTCTCCCGCTCTCACCTCTGGCAGTAACTCCCCCTCCATTCCAGCTACCAGCACTTACAGGCTCACACCAATTATGCCAAAGTGTGCCTTGAGTTTCCTACTGGTGTTGGTCACCCTTTCTGTGGGTCGGTGGTCCTGTTTATCTGTGCTAAGTTCTCGTACTCATGCACGCTTGTTTACCTGTACCAATGTCTGGGCCAAGAGCTGTCGTGAATCCTAAATTGTTTTGAAATTACTTAATGGGCCCAAGATCTTTTCAAGGCATGCCCTGTTAGGTTTGAATATGAGCAAAGAATTAGCTCTCCATTCACAGCTGTGTAAACAAACCCTGCGGGTCGGAGACGAGATGAGGGCTTGCAATTATTGTCCATCTCCCGACACGTGCAGAGGGCTCTTTTGAAGGAGCAACTGCCCATGTCCTGTGAGTTGCTAACCTGACGATATTGTCCTTCTTGAAGTGCTGAAGAATGAGTGATAATTTTAACATGAACAGCCAGCCCCTTCGTAATTACAGCAAGTTTGGCTGATCATCAGCCACGGGTGTGCGCCAGATGATCAATGCTAAGGTGGCAGAGTGATTTTTTTTCTGAAACCCTTCCTTCTCTAACGTTGAATTTGAACCTGTTCTTTTAAAGGGTGCAGTGTTAAGAAAGATTCTCCTGAATCGATACTTTGGGAACCTTCGCAGTGTCTACAGAGGGGAAGGATACAGCAGCAGCTTAAATGCCCCACTGACGGCTGGGAAATCCGCTCAACCTGGAGGTAAATACATCGGCCTTTGTCAAATTATAAGATTTGAAAATGATAGAAGTTGGTCCACGTGGAGTAAGTTTAGTTACATACATATGAAATAAAGGAATAAGTTAATCTCCACATTCTTGCCTTCCTGTGAATGAAATGGGTGGCTTCCAATCTCTGACCTGCAGGGTTTGTTTACACAGCTGTGGACGGAAAGCCAATTCTTAGCTCATATAGACCCAGAAGCTTGGGGGTCCGAGTCCCGTGTAGGGCAGAGACTTGAGCACGTGGTTCAGATAACCGCCCCCAGTGCAGCACCGAGGCAGGGCCGCATTGCCGGAGGTGCCAGCTTTTGGATCAGGCGGTTAACCGAAGCTCTTTTCTCGGATGGAGATAAAGTTTCCCATGGCGCCAATTCAGAGTTACTGAGGGGGCTGAATCTCCATTTGATTGTTGCTATGCTTGCCTGGGCCACTGCTGTTACCGGTGTCATTGCCAGGGGTGTGGCCATGGCACAGAGCTAACTTATTCCTCTAGAGGGCCAACAGTGGGCCGAAGGGCCTCCTTCTGTACGAGTCTGTGAATTCCAAATGAAGCCTCCACGGAAAGTGTTCTTTTTGTAGGTGGCGTGACGTCTGACCCAGACAAAGGGGGAGTCTCAATATTTGATGTTCAGTGTCACCTTGACGTAGCCGGGGCGTCTGAGCTGGTCACTGACCTCATCACCAACACCAAAAACTCCAGGATCTTCGAAGAGAGCATCATGCTTGGCATTGCCCTGTTAGAAGGGGGCAACACCCAGATCCAGGTAAGGCATCCACTCCAACTTGCCCCAACCTTGAATCAAACCACTCACTCATCACCCCTTTTTAAAAAGGGACAGGACGGAAAGTAGAAAACTATCGACCAGTTAGTTTCGCATCTGTTGTTGAGAATTCATTTGAATCTAGTAGAACGTAGAGGCTAAATGGTAGGACTCAGAAGCGTGCAATTGAACAGAGGGATCTGGGAATACAGAGTCCCCTAAAAGTGATGTCGCAGGTGGATAGGGTCATAAAGAGTGCTTCTGGTACATTGGCCTTGATAAGATAGATAGATAGTTAGGTAGAACATTCCAGCGCAGTACAGGCCCAAGGCCCTCGATGTTGTGCCGACCAGTGGAACCAATCTAATGACCCTCTAACTTAAACTATTCCAATGTTATCCATATGCCTATCCACTGACCATTTGAACACCCTTAAAGTTGGTGAGTCCACAACTGCTGCAGGCAGGGCATTCCACGCCCTTACTACCCTCTGAGTAAAGAACCTACCTCTGACATCCATCCTATAATTACCACCCCTCAATTTAAAGCTTTGTCCCCTCGTGTTAGCCATCACTATCCGAGGAAAAAGGCTCTCACTGTCCACCCTATCTAACCCTCTGATCATCTTGTATGCCTCAATTAGGTCACCTCTTAACCTTCTTCTCTCCAATGAAAATAACATCAAGTCCCTCAGCCATTCCTCATAAGACCTTCCCTCCATACCAGGCAACATCCTGGTAAACCTCCACTGCACCCTTTCCAATGTCAATAAATCGGAGTAATCGAGTATAAAAGTTGGAGTGTTATCGTTAGGTTATATAAGGCATTGGTGAGGCCGAATTTGGAGTATTATGTACAGTTTTGGTCACCTGGTTACAGGAAGGATGTAAATAAGGTTGAAAGAGCGCAGAGAAGGTTCACAAAGATGTTGCTGGGACTTGAGAAGCTGAGTTACAGAGAGAGAGATTGAATAGGTTAGGACTTTATTCCCTGGAGTGTAGAAGAATGAGGGGAGATTTGATAGAGGTGTATAAGATTTTGATGGGTATCAATAGAGTGAATGCAAGCAGACTTTTTCCACTGAGGCTAGGGGAGAAAAAAAACCAGAGGGCGTGGGTTAAGGGTGAAAGGAGAAAAGTTTAAAGGGAATATTATGGGGGCTTCTTCACACAGAGAGTGGTGGGAGTGTGGAATGAGCTGCCTGATAAATGCGGAGTTGCTTTTAACATTTAAGAAAAGCTTGGGACGGGTTCATGGATGAGAGGGGTGTGGAGGGATAGGGTCCAAGTGCAGGTCAGTGGGACGAGGCAAAAAATGGTTGGGCACAGACACGGAGGGCCTGTTTCTGAGCTGTAAATTTTCTATGGATCTATTATAAAGGAGGTAATAACAGGACATTTGGAAAGTCAAATGCAAAAGTTTCAGAGTCAGCATGATTTTGTGAAAGGTAAATCATGTTTGACTAATTTGCTAGAGTTCTTCGACAGTGTAACAAGCCAAGTGGTTAATGGGGATCCTGTAGATGTAGTGTATTTGGACTTCAGGAAGGCGTTTGATAGTGCCACACAGAAGGTTCATACACGGGTAAGATCACACAGGGTTAGGGGTAATTTATTGGCTGGTATAGAAGACTGGCTAAATGGCAGAGAGTCGGGATAAATGGGTCTTTTTCTGGTTAGCAACACGTAAATAATGGGGCGTCTCAGGAGTCGATCCTTGGACCCCAACTATTTACAATCTATATGAATGACTTGGATACAGGGATAGAAAGTACTACAGGCAGATTTGCAGATGAGACTAAAATAGGTGGGATCGTAAGTTGCAATGAGGAAATAAGAAAGGTACAAATGGATATAGATTGAGCCAAAATAGATGGAGTTTAATGTAAGTAAGTGTGATGTTATCCGGGAAACTGGAAAAGAAATGGAGAGAGACTTTGGAATACTTCAATGCAGAGGGATCTGGCTGCCTAGTACATGGGTTACAGAAAATTGAGATGCAGATATGGTAGGCAATAAGGAAAATGAATGGAATTTCTAACTGAAGGAATAGATTATAAAGGTCAGGAAGTGTTGCTGCAACTATACAGGCGTTGGTGAGACTGCACCTGGAGTTCTGTGTACAGTTTTGAGGATGTGGTGACATTAGAGGCAGTTCTGAGGAGGTTCACTGGATTGATTCCAGAGATGAGGGGTTTGTCTAATGAAGGGAGGTTGAGCTGTTTAGACCGTTACTCCCTGGAGTTTAGAAGAATGAGAGGTGATCTGATTGAGGTGTATAAGATGATGGCAGGTATCGACAAAGTGGACATAGTGCAGATGCTTCCTGTTATGGGGCAATCCACAATAAGAAGTCTTAGTTTTAGGATAAGCGGTAGTAGATTTAAAGGAAAGGAGAGGTGAAGGGAAACTATTTCTCTCAAGGAATGGTGAAACTGTGGAATTCACGACCCCAGAGCTCTGGGACATTGAGTAAATTTAAGGAGGAGATAGACATTTTTAATTAGTGATGGGTTGAAGGGTTTTGGTGAACGGGCAGCAAAGTGGGGTTGAGTCCGAGTTGAGATCTGCCATGATAGTATTTATGGTGGGGCAGGCTCGAGGGGCCAAATGGCCTACTCCTGGTGGGGTAGACTGGAGGGCCTGAATGGCCTACTCCTGGTGGGGTAGACTGGAGGGCCTGAATGGCCTACTCCTGGTGGGGTAGGCTGGAGGGCCTGAATGGCCTACTCCTGGTGTGGCAGGCTGGAGGGCCTGAATGGCCTACTCCTGGTGGGGCAGGCTGGAGGGCCTGAATGGCCTACTCCTGGTGGGGCAGGCTGGAGGGCCTGAATGGCCTACTCCTGGTGGGGCAGGCTGGAGGGCCTGAATGGCCTACTCCTGGTGGGGTAAACTGGAGGGCCTGAATGGCCTACTCCTGGTGGGGCAGGCTGGAGGGCCTGAATGGCCTACTCCTGGTGGGGCAGGCTCAAGGGCCTGAATGGCCTACTCCTGGTGGGGCAGGCTCAAGGGCCTGAATGGCCTACTCCTGGTGGGGCAGGCTGGAGGGCCTGAATGGCCTACTCCTGCTCCGAATTCTCAAGTTCTTATTTGTTATCAAACCTCAGCGTTCTTTCCACCATCAACTCAATGAGCTGAAGAAGTCCGAGAAGTTCTTCAAAGTCTTGTATGATCGCATGAAACTGGCGCAGCAAGAAATCAGGGCGACGGTATCTGTCAATACCAGTGACCTGAGCAGCAAGAAGAAAGATGATGACTATGATGTGGTGGCACCCGTCAACAGGAGGAGAGGTAATGAATGAAAAGTATGACAGTAGCCAGCGGCAAATTGCTGAACGTGAGAGACTCTTCTCTCATTGCGAATAGACTTTACTGAATCCCAGAACTGTCACAGTGCAGAGGAGGCCATTTGGCCCATCCTGTCTGCATGACTTGGTGCTATCCCCCTGCCTTTTCCCTCTAACCCCTGCACATTCAAGTCATCATCTCTTGAATGCATCGATTGAACCTGCCCCCAGGCAGCGCATTCCAGACCCCAAACTGCTCAAAGGTGTTTCTCACATCATATCTGCTTCTTTTGCTAATCACTTGTGCCCCCTCTAGTCTAACTAGCGTCTGTATAAGTTCAGCATCACCTCCTTATTCTTGTACTCTAAGTTATATTAATGAACCTCAAGATTACTAGAAGTTTTATTAACTGCTCGCTTCCACCCATCCTGCCCAAAACCGACTCCTGGAAACAACTCTTGTTACTTATTTCCTCAATGTCAATGTTTGGAGTTAAGAATGAGGCTTTCTTTTGGCAGGATGTATCCTAAGTCAGGGCTGGAAACAGCTGCACGTTAATAATTTGGGATGAATTGGAGAAGGTGGGCCTGCACTTCCTGCGGGAGAGATGGTAGAGTGAGGGTTTGATACAGGTGGTCAAAATCGTGAGTACAGAGAGAGAGAGAGAATTGTTCCCACTCATCGGGAAGAATCGCGCAGCAAAGGACAGTGATTTCAGATGATTGACTGGAGAAAAATCAGTAAAAATGACACAAAGAAACTTTTTCGCACAACAAGTGGTTAGGATCAGGAATGTACTGTCTGAGAGCGCGGTGGAGACAGATTCACACAGTGAGTGGTTAGGATCTGGAATGCACTGTCTGAGAGTGTGGTGGAGACAGATTCACACAGTGAGTGGTTAGGATCAGGAGTGTACTGTCTGAGAGTGTGATGGAGACAGATTCATACAGTGAGTGGTTAGGATCTGGAATGCACTGTCTGAGAGTGTGGTGGAGACAGATTCACACAGCGAGTGGTTAGGATCTGGAATGTACTGTCCGAGAGTGTGGTGGAGACAGATTCACACAGTGAGTGGTTAGGATCAGGAGTGTACTGTCTGAGAGTGTGGTGGAGACAGATTCACACAGTGAGTGGTTAGGATCTGGAATGCACTGTCTGAGAGTGTGGTGGAGACAGATTCACACAGCGAGTGGTTAGGATCTGGAATGCACTGTCTGAGTGTGTGGTGGAGACAGATTTACACAGTGAGTGGTTAGGATCTGGAATGTACTGTCTGAGAGTGTGGTGGAGACAGATTCACACAGTGAGTGGTTAGGATCTGGAATGTACTGTCCGAGAGTGTGGTGGAGACAGATTCACACAGTGAGTGGTTAGGATCAGGAGTGTACTGTCTGAGAGTGTGGTGGAGACAGATTCACACAGTGAGTGGTTAGGATCTGGAATGCACTGTCTGAGAGTGTGGTGGAGACAGATTCACACAGCGAGTGGTTAGGATCTGGAATGCACTGTCTGAGAGTGTGGTGGAGACAGATTTACACAGTGAGTGGTTAGGATCTAGAATGTACTGTCTGAGAGTGTGGTGGAGACAGATACAACCAAGACCTTCAAAATAAATAGATGAAGAGAAAATGTTTTTTTGCTATGGTGACAAAGACTAGTGGGGTTAGCAGAGGCAAAATGGGCCAAATAGTCTCCTGAGCTTTAAGAATTCTATGATTCTGCTCAAAGCCTCCAAGTAAAATATTGGGGCCGGGGTGTTATTCTGTTGGTATTGATTTCTCGGTGCTTATTGCAGGTGTTAATGGCCTGTCCACAGCTGGAATGGGATGTTTGGCTGAACTGTCCACTGGCAGTGTGAAAACCTTTCTCCACGTGTCTCTGTTGCTGCTTTTTCTAATTATTTTCAATCTGTGCGCTCAGTGCTTCCCTTTCCACTCTGTCTAGACCCTTCATGTTTGTGTACACCTCTATCAGATCCACTCTCGACCTCCCCAGCCACAAGGGAAAACTGTCCCAATTTCTCCAGCCTTTCCCGAGTAACTGAACTTCCTCATCTCAGGAACCCTTCTTGTGGATCCTCCTTCAACTTTTTCATATCGTGCGAGAACTGGACTCGGTATTGTCGGGGAGGCTGAAATGGATGTTTTTATCCGGTGTGTGTTTCTACCATCGTAGTTTGAGATGCTCCCCCCCTCTGACTGAGATAGACATCCCCTGTCTATCTCCCTGCCACCTCTGATATACTCTACTAGCAATCTCCCCCAGCATGATCTTGTGGTCTCAATGGTCTCTTTCTGTGCAGGGATAATGTGGTGGTGAGCTGCGTCGGGTCAAATGTTTAGCTGCCCCAGAGGTTGGGGGAGTGGCGGGGGTGTTTTGTTGGCTTTGGAACTCCCCAAGCCAGAGGTCAGATGAGACTGCCATAAATGACCTCTGAGCTTTTGCGATCAACTCATCGATTCAAGCAATATGTTCTCTACAATTATCAATGCAAGTCATCTCGATCGCAAAGCAAACCATCTCATCATGTCTCGTAGTGAGGGATTCGCCCTACCACCTCAAGGAAGGAGTGAAAGGTCAGCTGGCAGAGGCCTCAGCCGCCACGTACAAAGCCTACTACATGTACCGGAGGGAGATGGACCCCGAGGCTGATCTCGGGCCAGTCGGCGTCGGATCCGAGGACAAGTCCCGAGAGGAAGAGGTGATGAGCCCGGCAGTTGCCATTATGGAGCCCATCCTCCGCTTCCTTCAGCTGCTGTGCGAGAACCACAACTCCGAACTTCAGGTGAGATCCGGGCTTTCGGGCAGTAGGCGGGGACTGGGGGTTTGTTGGTGTGGGGGGGGGGGGGGGGGGGTGAGGGGGGGGGGAATGCACATAGTGAAAAAAATTGGCTTACAGCAAAAAAAAAACCAGAACAACTGTGCGACCTAGTGATTCAGAAAGAGAAATGTAAAGCGAGTTCCGGCGTGCAGTCAGTAGAGTTTTTATTTGTCGGGGAATCAGAATTTAATCGCTGAGTGGGAGAACAGGATCAAGGGGCTGAATGGTCTCCCAGTGTTGCCTCGGAGTTTCGCCCTTGTTGGGTTTCCTGTCTACTTGTGATAGGCCTGGGGGTTGTCACGCTACTTTTAGGGCTGATCAACCCCTAAATCAGATCACCCAAGATCAATGACTTGAAACTGGTGTGAACTAGAATCATATCGATTTCAACTTTATTGTGCCTCCCATTGGCTCCTGTCTCACAATCTTAATCCTACCCCAAACCAGTTGAAGTCCAAATCTAGATACCAATCCTCCTCTTCATACTGGGTTTGTTTACAGAATGCAGCAACGTCTGCTCCTTACTGTCTAATCCGACATCCCAGCGGTCTCTCTTTATGAGTGCTCAAAGCACCGAATTAAGCAATGCCCTTTACCTGTGTTTCTTAACAATATAATTAACACGTTTTTAAAATATTCGTTGCCAAAAACAAGTTGGTGATGTACAGAACTGCAGCAAATACTAACCATAGGCGTTTATTTACAGAGATATACATTCTAAGCACCTCCAAATCCAAATAACTCCAGTTTTAGCCTATTGTAGCACTGGGGAGTCCCCAGTTTAAACCCCACCATCTTAATATCATTAAACACAGATGCAGTATACGGTTAACATGTCTAAGTCACAGAGACAAGCAGCTTAGGCAACCCTGGTACGGGGAAAGAATAGGGCTGATCCTCTTCCATTATCCCAACCCAACTCCAGTAGGGAAAATGGCAGCAAGATGGAATGTTGAACCCCACCACGACTCCCTTCTCCAGACCCGACGGTTCCTCACATCTTGCCCCACTGCCCGTGGCCTATCTCAGTGGTTGAGATGTCTCAATGCAGAGCAACATGACGGATTAGAGATTTTTCCAGCCATCAGGCCTAGAGAAAATGTTGCCATTCTAACCCTTGGGGGCTCTCCTGTCCCACGCAGTTCTGCGACTGGGATCCCTGGTGCTGCCGATGTCTGTATGTTCCAACAATGTGACCCCCACCTTCAAAATAACAAGCTCATTTTTACCAATGCCAAGTTTCCCAGGTCCCCCCGAAAGCCATTCTCGAGGCCGTGTTGTCCAATGAGGGGCACACACGCGGTGGGTCGTACGAGAGCTGCTCATGGATGTTTCGAGAATAGCCTAGTGCTTCACGTCGTTAGTGTGCGCTTAAAACTGGACCAAATGCTGGGCAACGCGACAGCTCAGTGACTATCACTGTTTGCTGTGCAGATACGTGGATTTGGGCCGGTGTCTGTGGGAGTTTGCGCATTCTCCCCGTGCTTGCGTGGGTTTTCTCCGGGTGCTCCGGTTTCCTCCCACACCCCAAAGATGTGCTCTTAGGCGGATTGGTGTAACAAATTGTCCCTAAATTAGTCTCCCCTCAATCTGCTTTCCAATATGGAGAGCCATAAGCGTTGACAAGGGTCATGGGTAGAAGAGGGAACTCTCAATGTTAAAATGGTGGCATGAGATGGTTTGGCCGAAGGGCCTGTTCCCCCGTGCTGTGTTGTTCTTTGTTCTTTGTCAGCGCGAGATTGTTCCTTTCTGAATGTGAGTGGGATCGGACTGCTCCGTTTCGGTTGAAACACTCTGATCGTTTGTCTTTTTTTTGGCTGTCTTTCCAGAACTTTCTTCGGCACCAAAACAACAAAACCAATTACAACTTGGTGTGCGAGACACTGCAGTTTATGGACTGTATCTGTGGCAGCACCACAGGGGGTCTGGGCCTATTGGGTCTCTACATCAATGAGAAGAATGTCTCCCTTGTCAACCAAACCCTGGAAACACTGACTGAGTATTGCCAGGGGCCTTGTCACGAGAATCAGGTAAACCCCAGGATGTCCAATTGAATCACATCCACGTATAACTTGTTGCTGCCAGTGCTTGTCTTTTTATTATTGTCACGTGTATTAGTGAACAGTGAAAAGTTTTGTTACTTGCACGCTACACAGACAAGAGCGTAGTGTTGCAAAGTTGAGTTTGCGAAGTTAGAATGCTGATAAAGATGCAAAATATCGTAAGAAATCTGAAGGGAAAAAGCATTGTGTTGATCCCTTCAGAAGCTGGTGTTTTGTTGCTGTGCTTGAAGGCTTAAAATGCAAAGTACATCCAAAGTCCCAGACTGAAATATTTCTATCAAAACGTCACGCAGGAGGCCTGACAAGGCAGCCTGTTCATTTAAAGCAGGCACACGGTTACCAAGAACCTGTAAGATTTGAATGTGACGGTGTTGACAAAATCAGACCAATCTTGCAGGAAAATTGATACAGGGTGTGAAAGAGAGTGCAAGAGGGAGAAACAGGAGATAGCAACTGCCACCTCTCAATTCTCGAGAGGGAGAGAGCAGCTCTCCACTCTACCAGCTTCAGATATCTCTTGAGAGAACGCACCATCTAACCAGTGGAAGATACCAAATCAGAAGGAGCTTACAGACAGAGAAATCAATCCAGAAAGTTCCAAAAGGCACAAAATTTGGTTGTTTTGTTTGTGAGTGACTAAATTCTATCATTATTTGTTAATGAATCATATATTTGAATAGCATTCATTACAATCTTATCTTATTTGGTATGTTAGTTGTTTAATGAAAGTTCCAGTTAGTTAAATAAATTGTTAATTGTTCATTTGGAGTGAGTGTCAGGTATTTCTGTTAGTTTAACCACTAAACATCATTGAGATAGAAGATGATAACATTATGGAACAGTCTATCTGTTCTGATCGAGGGATATGCAGTTTAGATATAAAATGGTTGGAAGATAATGGAGAGTATGATGCAGGTAGAAATGAGTTTTGGGTGATAGTGAATCAGCCGGCCTCCTGAGGTTAACTCAGCGCAGAGCAGACTGACAATGTCCTTTCCCTTGTTCAGTATCACTGCTGTCTCACCACCTCACCGGACCTTGTGTTAGAAAAGTTACCATTGACCAAAATGTACAGCTGCTTGTGTTCCTTTTCGGAGGTTAAATAATCTGAGGCATCAATGTTTAATTGTGTCTTGTGCAGACTTGCATCACAACCCACGAATGCAATGGGATTGATATTATCATTGCACTAATCCTCAATGACATTAATCCCCTCGGGAAGTACCGGATTGATCTGGTCTTGCAGCTGAAGGTAAGCTCGTTGGGTCCTTTGCTGGAACACTCTTTCTTTTCAATGTTTTCTCGCTGCGCGCCTGATGGGGGGTGAAAATTCGCTCCCCTTGAACAAATGGGAAACATCAAAAACAAACCCAGTATGCAAATTTGAGAAGTTTGAAGTTCACTTATCAGTGTCACAAGTAGGCTTACATTCACACTGCAATGAAGTTACTGTGAAAATCCCCGAGTCGCCACATTCCCGTGCCTGTTTGGGTACAGAATTTTAGCACGACCAATGCACCTAACCAGCTTTTGGAGTAGGGGAAGAAACTGGAGTACCTGGAGGAAACCCACGCAGACATGGGAAGAACGTGCACACAGGCAGTCACCCCAGCCGGAATCGAACCCCAGTCCTTGTGCTACGAGGTAGCAGTGCCAACCACTGTGCCACAGTGCCACCCAATATAATGACGTAAACACTCCCAAAGACCCTATTATTTATAAAGGCAAAATACTACAGATGCTGGAATCTGGAACAAAAACAGAAAATGCTGGAGGATCTCGGCTGGTTTGACAACATGTGCGGAAAGAGAATAGAGCCAACAGTTCGTAACTAACTCTATTCTCTCTCAACAGATGCTGTCCATTGAATTTTTCCAGCACTTTCTGTTTTTGTATCCCGTTATTTATGATGTTGACTATATCCTCTGGCCATTTTTTTACTAAGGAGAATGGGGGGATTGTCCTGGTCAAGAAGTCATTTTCTTACAAAGAGAGACTGAGCAGTTTGAGCCTGTACTCTGCAGAGTTTAGAAGAATGCAGGGAGATTTAATTGAGGTTCGTAAAATGTTACAGGGGATTGGTAGGGGAGTTACAGAGAGAACGCTTCCTGTGGTGAGGCCACCTGGAACACGAGGCCACAGTTTTAGGATAAAGGGGGGGGGTGGCAGATTTAAAACCAAGAAGGTTAGAGATGAGGAGAAACTACTTCTCTCCAAGGGTGGTGAATCTGTAGGATTCTCCACAGTGTAACTGATGCCGGGACATTGAGTAAACTTAAGGAGGAGACGGACAGATTTTTAATTCGGGATGGGGTTGAAGGGTCACGGTGAACGGACGGGAAAGCGGGGTTGAGTCCGATCAGCCGTTATGCTACTGATGGGCTGAGTGGTCTACTCCTGCCCCTAGTTCTGATGTACAATTGATATATTAAACATTTATCTTTCTTATGAGAGATGGTGTGCGAGTTATCTGCTACATCAGAAAAAGGACATAGAACATAGAATATTACAGCACAAACAGGCCCTTCGGCCCTCGAGTTGCGCCGATCGCATCAACCCCACCAATCTATAGACCTATCTATAACCCCCAATCCCATTAAACCCCATATACTCATCCAGAAGTCTTTTAAAAGACCCCAGCGAGTTCGCCTCCACCACCGACGACGGCAGCCGATTCCATTCACTCACCACCCTCTGAGTGAAAAACTTACCCCTAACATCACCTCTGTACTTCCCTCCCCGCACCTTAAATCTGTGTCCTCTCGTAGCGACCATTTCAACCCGGGGAAATAGCCTCTGAGAGTCCACCCTATCTATTCCTCTCAACATTTTATAAACTTCTATCAGGTCGCCTCTCAACCTTCGCCTCTCTAGGGAAAAGAGTCCCAGCTCCCTCAACCTATCTTCATAAGGCATGCCTCCCAGTCCAGGCAACATCCTTGTAAATCTCCTCTGCACCCTTTCAATAGCTTCTACGTCTTTCCTATAGTGAGGCAACCAGAACTGCGCACAGTACTCCAAATGAGGCCTGACGAGGGTCCTGTAAAGTTGCAGCATTACCTCCCGACTCCTAAACTCAATCCCTCGATTAATGAAGGCCAGTACACCATACGCCTTCTTGACCACCTCCTCCACCTGCGAGGCCGATTTAAGAGTCCTGTGAACCCGGACCCCGAGATCCTTCTGCTCTTCAACGCTACTAAGACCCCTGCCCTTAATAGTGTACTCGTTCATCCCGTTGGTTCTGCCGAAATGGACGACTACACATTTATCCGCGTTGAAGTCCATCTGCCACTTCTCCGCCCATTCCTGCATCCTATCTATGTCCTGCTGCAACTTTTGACATCCTTCCAGACCATCCACAACACCGCCGACCTTCGTGTCATCAGCGAACTTGCTAACCCATCCCTCCACTTCCTCATCCAGGTCATTTATGAAAATGACAAACAGCAAGGGTCCCAGAACAGATCCCTGGGGCACCCCACTGGTGACTGACCTCCATTCCGAAAAAGACCCATCCACAACTACTCTCTGCCTTCTGCAGGCAAGCCAGTTCTGGATCCACAAGGCCAAAGGCCCTTGGATCCCATGCCCTCTCACCTTCTCAAGAAGTCTTGCATGGGGGACCTTATCAAAAGCCTTGCTGAAGTCCATGTACACTATGTCCACGGCACTTCCTTCGTCAATGTGTTCAGTCACATTATCGAAGAACTCAACTAGGCTCGTAAGGCACGACCTGCCCTTGACAAATCCATGCTGACTATTCCTGATCATGTCAAACCTCTCCAAATGCTCGTAAATCTTGTCCCTCAGAAGCCTCTCCATCAGCTTACCAACCACTGAGGTCAGACTCACCGGGCGGTAATTTCCCGGGCTATCTCTGTTCCCTTTCTTGAAAATAGGGACTACATCCGCAATCCTCCAATCTTCCGGAACCTCTCCCGTCTCCATTGACGACGCAAAGATCATCGCCAAGGGCTCTGCAATCACTTTCCTGGCCTCCCACAGTATCCTGGGGTACATCCCATCTGGTCCCGGCGACTTATCTACCTTGATAGAATTCAAAAGTTCTAACACATCCTCCTCCTTAATGTCCACGTACTCAATCTTTTCCACTGCTGCAAGTCCATAGCAAGATCTCCCAAATCAGCTTCCACTGTGAATACTGATGCAAAGTACTCATTAAGCACCTCCGCCATTTCTTCTGGTTCTACACAGACCTTTCCCCCTTCATCTTTTATAGGTCCTATCCTTTCCCTTCTCACCCTTTTACCTTTCACTCACCCTTTTACCTTTCACAAGGTAACACCCCCAAAAGACAACACCCCCAAAAGTATTTAATTGACTGAAAAACACTTAGAAGTTCCAGACACCCTGAAATTAGGCGGAGAAATGCAAATATTTCTCTCCAATTAGTCGCCTTTTCTCCACAGAACTCTCAGAGGGAAGGGATGGGCTTTACATTTTGGGTTGTGCGTGTAAATTGGCAGAGATGGTGGTGTAGTGGGAGAGTTACCAGACAGCCCAGGGTTTAAAGCCCATCACAGCAGCTGGTGGGATTTAAATTCAATTAATCAAATCTTCATTGTAAGGTAGGTCTCAGTAACGATGGCCATGAAACCATTGTCATAAAAACCCATCTGGCTCGCTAATGTCCTTCAGGGAAGGAAATCTGCTGTCCTTAGCTGGTCTGGCCTACATAGAAACAAATAAACATAGATAGGAGCAGGAGGAGGCCATTTGGCCCTTCGAGCCTATACCACCATTTACTACAATCATGGCTGACCATCCAACTCAATAGCCCAATCCTGCTTTCTTCCCATAACCTTTGATCCCATTCACCCCAAGTCCTATATCCAGCTTTTGGACTACGGGAAGAAACTGGAGTACCCGGAGGAAACCCACGCAGACACGGGGAGAACGTGCACCCAAGCAATCACCCAAGCCGGGATTTGAACCCCGGCCCCAGTGCCAACTGCGTGACTCCAGAGCGAAAGCAATCACTGCCCTCTAGAATTGTCAATCCCACATTCAGTTCAAGGGCATCCCTAGAACCTAGAACCCTACAGTGCAGAAACAGGCCCTTCGGCCCATCGAGTCTGCACCTAACACAATCCCACCCAGACCCTATCCCCATATCCCTACACATTTTACCTGCTAATCCCTCTAACCTACACATCCCAGGACACTAATGGGCAATTTTAGCATAGCCAATGAATCTAACCCGCACATCACAGGGGTGGATAACAGATGCAGGCCCAACCGGCAACACCCACATCCCGAGAGAGGAAAAACAAGTAATCCTTTGGACCAAGAAAGGCACCAAAGACTGGTGGGTAAATAAAGAATTTTATATATCTATCTATGTCTAAGCTCAGGAACAGACCCTTCAACCCTCTAAGCCTGCACTGATTCTGATGCCTGCCTTAACTAGAACCGTATGCACTTACGGAGTCCATATCCTTCCATTCCCACCCTATTCATGTATTTGTCTCGATGCCCCTTAAATGTCGTATGACCGCGTGCTACTTGTATCTGCTCCCAAGACCCCTCCCCCCCGGGCAACGCATTCCAGACATTCACCACCCTCTGCGTAAAAAAAGCGTGCGTCTCACATCTCCTCTGAACTTTCCCCCACGCACCTTAAACCTATAGGTTCACTAGGCTGATACCGGAGATGAGGGGGTTGGACTATGAAGAGAGATTAAATAGACTGGGTCTGTACTCGTTGGAGTTTAGAAGGATGAGGGGGGATCTTATAGAGACGTATAAGATAATGAAGGGGATGGATAGGGTAGAAGTAGAGAGATTCTTCCCGCTTAGAAAGGACAGCAGGACTAGAGGGCACAGCCTCAAGATAAGGGGGGGGGGCAGTTTAGATCGGAGTTGAGGAGGAATTTCTTCACTCAAAGGTTGGTGAATCTCTGGAATTCTCTGCCCGTTGAAGTGGTGGAGGCTGCCTCGCTAAATATATTTAAGTCACGGGTAGATAGGTTTCTGATAGACAGGAGAATTAAGGGGAGAAATGAGAGGAGGTTTACTAGGCTGATACCGGAGTTGAGGGGATTGAGCTATGAGGAGAGGCTGAATAAACTGGGCTTGTACTCGTTATAGTTTAGAAGAATGAAGGGAGATCTCATTGAGACGTATAAGATGATGAATGGGATGGATAGGATAGAGGTGGAGAGACTCTTACCGCTCAAAAAAGACAGTAGGACTAGGGGGCACAGCCTCAAGATAAAGGGGGGGGGCGGTTTAGAACAGAGTTGAGGAGGAACTTCTTCACTCAAAGGGTGGTGAATCTCTGGAATTCTCTGCCCGTTGAAGTGGTGGAGGCTGCCTCGCTAAATATTTTTAAGAAACGGGTTGATGGGTTTTTGATAAGAGAAGGGATTAAGGGTTATGGGGAGAGGGCGGGAAGGTGGAGCTGAGTCACGACAGATCAGCCATGATCTTATTGAATGGCGGGGCAGGCTCGAAGGGCTGGATGGCCCACTCCTGCTCCTATTATGTTATAAAAATCTGGGTTATTGTGATGGAGATCCAGTTGCGGAGGCAATTAAGAGTCCATTTTGGCTGTGAGAAATGTCTGTTGAAGGAAAGCAACATCACTCACTGTTGCAATCGCTATTTTGTGTTATGCAGCAATACTGGAGGAAGTGTTCCTCTCTGTGTTCATTCATTGCAACGTACGAACAAAACTTGCATTGTTGTAGCACTTCACGTGAAATCCCAAAATTCCCCATGGCCAAGGAACAACGATTTAAATTATATTCAAAGCTGTGATGTACAAGCTTTTAGAAAAAAAAAAGTTGTGAATTTGTGAGACAGACAAAAGTGAGGGGGAGAAATGTGCAGAGAAAGTCAATGGGGGACCATCACCAAATGTGTGCGAGAGGCTTACGGAGGGAGAAGAGAAAGACTGGGTGACACAGTGGGTTAGCACTGCTGCCAGGGATCCGAGTTCAGTTCCTGGCTCGGGGTCACTGTGTCCGTGGGATTTTCCTCTGGCTGCTCCATTTTCCTCCCACAGTCCATAGATGTCAGGTTGCTAAATTGAGCCTAGTTTCGGGGGGATTAGCAGGGTAAATATGTGGGGTTAGGGGAACAGGCCACCTCCTGCACTGTGTGTATGGTCTCTGATTCTGTGATTTGAAAGGGATACAGAATGAACAAAAAGCTCAGAAGGAGAGGAACAGTTGAGAAGAATGGAATTGTTTCGTTCGCGAGGAAAGTAATGAGCAGTCCCACAGGAGACTGATTAACTCGCACACGTTTAATGTGTTCCAAAGTAGCATGTTTCTTCCTGGGTTCCCCTGAGCCACAGCCAAAGATGTTTTCTGCAATTTTTAGTATCAAATACCATTAATCCATAAATGACCTCAGACTGTGCTTATCCCATAAGCAGTTCAGAGTGGGAAAAGCCCCACGTCAGGAAGAAGACGTGGGGAGCCTGCTATAATATAAAGCTTTTCCTGACCTCCGAACGGCTCCAAAGCCAATTGGCTACTTCCTGAGGTGTAATTTGCTATTGGAATGTGGGAGCCAATACGCAAGGTGTTACACCAGGGATTACTGTGTCTTTCAACCTTCTGAGGAAAGATTGTCCACAGGTTCAGGGCCAGCCACTGCCCTTACTTGCCCAGCATCCACACGTGGGGCATTAGACGGAGCCTTAGTGTGGGTGGCACAGTGGTTAGCACTGCTGCCTCACAGCGCCAGGGATCCGGGTTCGATTCCCGGATTGGGTCACCGCCTCCGCGGGATCTGCGCGTTCTCCCCGTGTCTGCGTGGGTTTCCTCCGGGGGGTGCTCCAGTTTCCTCCCATGGAAGCCATGCTGGTTAGGGTGCATTGGCCGTGCTCAATTCACCCTCCGTGTCCCCCAGCGGGTGCCGGAGTGTGGCAGCTAGGGGAATTTCACCGTAACTTCATTGCACTGTTAATGTAAGCCTACTTGTAACGCTGATAAATAAACCAGACCCTGTGTACGTCAGGGAGAGAGAAAACTATACAGCACGTGATGGAAGAGAGTCCGATTCACAGGCTCAGCAGAGGACAGTCCTCACTAAACACAGCAGGAGCAGAGTGACTGCTTAGCTCGACACTTAATATTCGCTAAACAAATAAACAGGGTGTGACAATCATAGAACACTACAGCACAAACAGGCCCTTCGGCCCACAAGTTGTGCCGATCATATCCATACCTACCAAGCCATAGAACTATCTATAACCCTCAATCTCATTAAACCCCATATACTCATCCAGAAGTCTTTTAAAAGACCCCAGCGAGTTCGCCTCCACCACCACCGACGGCAGCCGATTCCACTCACTCACCACCCTCTGAGTGAAAAACTTACCCCTAACATCACCTCTGTACCCTCCCCGCACCTTAAATCTGTGTCCTCTCGTAGGCATGATGTGGGTATGCCGGCATTGGACTGGCGTAAACACAGTAAAAAGTCTGACAACACCAGGTTTTAGTCCAACCTCTCGTAGGACCATTTCAGCCCTGGGGAAATAGCCTCCGAGAATCCACCCTATCTATTCCTCTCAACATTTTATAAACCTCTATCAGGTCGCCTCTCAACCTTCGTCTCTCCAGGGAAAAGAGACCCAGCTCCCTCAACCTATCTTCATAAGGCATGCCTCCCAGTCCAGGCAACATCCTTGTAAATCTCCTCTGCACCCTCTCAATAGCTTCCACATCCTCCCTGTAGTGAGGCGACCAGAACTGCGCACAGTACTCCAAGTGGGGTCTGACAAGGGTCTTATAAAGTTGCAGCATTACCTCCCGACTCCGAAACTCAATCCCTCGATTAATGAAGGCCAGTACACCATACGCCACCTTGTCCACATCCTCCACCTGTGAGGCCAATTTAAGAGTCCTGTGGACCCGGACCCCAAGATCCTTCTGCTCTTCAACCCAGCTAAGACTCCTACCCTTGATATTGTACTCCTGCATCCCGTTGGACCTGCCAAAATGGACCACTACACATTTACCCAGGTTGAAGTCCATCTGCCACTTCTCCGCCCAGTCTTGCATCCTATCTATGTCCTGCTGCAACTTCTAACATCCCTCCAGACTATCCACAACACCACCAACCTTCGTATCGTTGGCGAACTTACTAACCCATCCCTCCACTTCCTCATCCAGGTCGTTTATGAAAATGACAAACAGCAAGGGTCCCAGAACAGATCCCTGGTGACCGACCTCCATGTAGAAAAAGACCCATCCACAACCACTCTCTGCCTTCTGCAGGCAAGCCAGTTCTGGATCCACAAGGCCAAAGGCCCTTGGATCCCATGCCCTCTCACCTTCTCAAGAAGTCTTGCATGGGGGACCTTATCAAACCTATTATAAATCCTATTAGAAAACAGTACATCTTCCAGACTGGCCATTAGAGGCCTCCCTTTCGATGTCCAGTCCCAGAATGAATTTGGTTTGTAGTTTTTAATGAAATGAGACATTGTGTTTTGTTTTAATCGGATATCTTATGGGGTTTTTTTTCTGTTACAAAACAGGACAATGCTTCGAAACTCTTACTTTCCATCATGGAGAGCAGACACGACAGCGAAAATGCGGAAAGAATTCTCTACAACATGCGGCCTAAGGAACTGGTAAGAAACTTAAACGTCATTCTGGAATATTCTATCTCCAACTAACCAGAGCTTCGAAAAGGTCTTCCCTGGAAAGAGTGTTGCTGTGTTTTTACAGTCCTCGTTGAGCAGGTTAGGTGGGGATTTCGTGACTGTAACAATCTAAGATTGAGGCCGGATTTTTGGCATGGATTTTGGGAAGTTTTAAGGACTCCGGTGTCACTGGAGAATGGTGGGTGCGATCCCAATTCCGGGATTCCCTGCAACCCCAAGTTCCAGTGGTGCGGGATGAGGGTGGGGATGGTGGGGCTGCACCTTCCTTTCCTGGCTCTTTCCATTTTGGCAGTACACGCTTCCCAGAGTTTTTGCGTGGAGACAGGCCACGCGTCTCCATGGCTCACGGACCCCTCGGAGGAGCTGTCAACCGTTGCGTGGATTTGGGATTATTTGGAAAGGTGCAGTCAGGAGGCCTGACCCGTTTCCCCTTCGTGCCAACTCATACCACCCCCACCCATCTCCATAGCTCTTCGTACCCTCTGTGCCAGCTCGTGACCCTTCTATGCCCCTTCACCCATTGGGCGCGCTGTACAGAACTAACAAACCCAATAGCAACAATGGCATTATCTGAAACGGCTTCAAAAAACACCTATTCGTAACATAAGAACATAAGAAATAGGAGCAGGAGTGGGCCATCTGGCCCTTCAAGCCTGCCCCGCCATTCAATAAGATCATGGCTGATCTGTCGTGGCTCAGTTCCACTTTCCCGCCCTCTCCCCATAACCCTTAATCCCCTCGCTTATCAAAAAACCATCAACCCGCGTCTTAAATATATTTAGCGAGGCAGCCTCCACCACTTCAACGGGCAGAGAATTCCAGAGATTCACCACCCTTTGAGTGAAGAAGTTCCTCCTCAACTCCGTTGTAAACCACTCCCCCTTTATCTTGAGGCTGTGCCCCCTAGTCCTACTGTCCTTTCTGAGCGGGATGACTCTCTCCACCTCTATCCTATCCATCCCATTCATCATCTTATATGTCTCAATGAAATCTCCCCTCATTCTTCTAAACTCTAACGAGTACAAGCCTAGTTTATTCAGCCTCTCCTCATAGCTCAATCCCCTCAACTCCGGTATCAGCCGAGTAAACCTCCTCTGCACTCCCTCCAAGGCCAAAATATCCTTGCGCAGGTGCGGCAACCAAAACTGCACACAGTACTCCAGCTGCGGCCTCACCAATGCCCTATACAGCTGCAGCAAGACCTCCCTACTTTTATATTCAATCCCCCTCGCTATGAAGGCCAGCATCCCATTCGCCTTCCTGACCACCTGCTGCACCTGCAAGCTGGGTTTTTGCGACTCATGCACAAGGACCCCGAGGTCCCTCTGCACCGTCGCCTGCTGCAGTTTTTCGCCACGTTAGTAATAATCCTTCCTACCATTCCTCCTACCAAAGTGGACCACCTCACACTTGCCAACATTAAATTCCATTTGCCATTTCCTGGCCCATTCGCCCAGCCTATCTAGATCCTTCTGCAGACTCTCCACACCCTCCGCACAATTTGCCGTTCCCCCAATCTTGGTGTCATCAGCAAATTTTGACACCCTACACTCGGTTCCCTCCTCCAGATCATGAATTCGTAAATACTAGTGTTCCTGCAAACCCCATTAAAACATCGGCAACTGAAACCTCACACATTTGACGCCTCTCAATAAAAGAACAAAGAAAATTACAGTTCAGGAACAGGCCCTTCGGCCCTCCAAGCCTGCACTGACCATGCTGCCCCCTACCCTTCCGGGGACTGTATCCCTCCAATCCCATTCCCATTCCCATTCCCATTCAATTCATGTGTTTTTTTCCAGATGGCCCTTAAAAGTCTCTTCCACTATTTCTCCCGGCAGCAAGTTCCAGGCACCCTCCGTGTAAAAGGAAAAAAAATTGCCTCGTATATCCCTTTAAACCTTTCACACCTCCTTGTGGAATGTGCCTTTGCAAAGAAGGTCTGGAGACGCAGGACTCTGTGCTCTACAGGCTATTTCCGGGGGCGCACACCGAGACAAATATCAACTGGAAGGTCACTGACTCGGTGAAGGACGCACTTGGGTCCGCCCGAAACTTGCTGATCTTCCAGCTGAAAGAACTGTCCTCGACCGAGTGTTGCAGACTGGCACATTCCAAGGTCCAGGCCTACGTGCTGAGGGGCGCGCTGAAGCTTGGAGCAGCCGCTCGAAGGCACCATGGGGGAAGGCCACACTGTAAGGCCTTTTAACGGAGGCAGAACGAGGGCCCAGGAACTGCAGAACACCCTCGACCTGCGTAACTGTGTGCCAATCTGAGCACTAACGGCACACGGTGATTTACTGAGGCATGGATATAGTTTTAAGTTTAGAAATGTAATGACTGTAATTTGTATAGAACTGTAAAATAGTTTTAATTCTGCACTGTTTGTAATTCATAGACATGTAGACTTGCAATGGTTTATTTGAGATTTTTATGAATAAAGTATATTTTTTGGGGGGAAAAAAATCCCTTTAAACCTTTCCCCTCGCGCCTTGAAGCTGTTCACGGTAGAGCAGCACGGTAGCACAGTGGGTTAGCACTGCTGCTTCACAGCTCCAGGGTCCTGGGTTCGATTCCCGGCTCGGGTCACTGTCTATGTGGAGTTTGCACATTCTCCTCGTGTCTGCGTGGGTTTCCTCCCACAGTCCAAAGATGTGCGGGTTAGGTTGATTGGCCGTGCTAAGAAATTGCCCCTTAGTGTCCAGGGTAATGTAGGTTAGAGAACATAAGAAATAGGAGCAGGAGTAGGCCATCTAGCCCTTCGAGCCTGCCCCGCCATTCAATAAGATCATGGCTGATCTGTTGTGGCTCAGTTCCACATTCCCGCTCTCTCCCCATAACCCTTAATCCCCTCTCTCATCAAAAACAGGGATTGGTGGGTGTGATATGCAGGGATATGGGGGTTAGGGCCTGGGTGGATTGTGTTCGGTGCAGACTCGATGGGCCGAAGGGCCTCTTTCTGCACTGTAGGGGTTCTATGATTCTGTGCCCCTTAGTAACTGACTCTTCCACCCTGGGGAAAAGCTTCTGACTGTCCATGTCCCTCATAATCTTGTAGACTTCTATCAGGTCTCCCCTCAACTTCCGTCGTTCCACTGAGAACAAAGCAAGTTTCTCCAACCCCTCCTCATCGCTAATGCCCTCCATACCAGGGCAACATGCTGCTGTATCGGTGACCATTCTTGATTCATCACTCAAAGCTGGCTGTGTTTTCTCTTGAAGGTTGATGTTATAAAGAACGCTTACAATCAAGGAGAGGAGGTCAATAATGAGGGGAATTCAGAGGACTACATCTCTCCCAAGGATGTGGGCCATAATATATACATTTTGGCCCATCAGGTATATTGATCCATCGCGTATATTTATGGGTTTCCCTCTGTTGTATATTGGCTTGGGCACTCGGGCGTATCTCTGTATCGGGCTCACGTTAGTTTGTCAAACGCCTGTCGGGATGCGGGCAAATGCCCTTCACAGGGTTGTCCCATCACCCCGCTGAGCCTCTGTAATACTTTTGAAGCATAATCATTGCTATGATGTGGGAAATGCAGCAGCAAACTTGCCCATACCAGACATCCACAAACAGAAACGTGGGTTAACCACCCAGAAACGTGGGTTAACCACCCAGAAACGTGGGTTAACCACCCAGCTGGTTTTAGTTACTGGTTGAGGGTAAATATTGACCAGGGCGCTGGGGAGGGATCTCCAGCTGGTGTCCTGGAATTTTTGGTTGTCCTGGTCAATGCTTCTCTCTCCCTCAACATCATCAACGCCAATCTCTTTGCTCTGTACAAATGGGACACCTTGTTCCCCATCTCTTCCTTTCGATCAGGTTCTGTTGTGAAATAGAGCACCAGATCCTCTCCACGTTGGTGCAAACGGTTACTTCGCAAAGCGCTTTTTCAACAATTTTCAAATTCCTCCTTTAGGGTGCCAGCATCATGGGCAAGATTGGCATTTGTTGCTCATCTCGAGTTGCCCTAGTTGGGTAGGGGGGGTGGGATTTATGCAAGGGGTGGGGGCGTTTGGGCAAGGGGGGGTTTAGGTGGGGGAAGGTTGGGCAAGGGTGGTGGGTTTGGGCGGAGGGGTTTAGGTGGTGGGGGGTTTGGGCAGGGGAGGTGGTGGGTTTGGGCGGAGGGGTTTAGGTGGTGGGGGGTTTGGGCAGGGGAGGTGGGGGTTTGGATGGGGGGGTTTAGGTGGTGGGGGGTTTGGGCGGGGGAGGTGAGGGTTTGGATGGGGGGGTTTAGGTGGTGGGGGGTTTGGGCGAGGGGGTGGGGGTGGGGGGTTTGGGCAGGGGGGGTGGGGGTGGGGGGTTTGGGTAGGGGGGGTTTGGGCGGGCGGTTTAGGTGGTGGGAGGTTTGGGCAGGGGGGTGGGGGAGGGTTTGGGCGAGGGGGTTTAGGTGGGGTAGGATTGGTGGGGAGTTTGTGTGGGGGGGGTTGGGCAGGGCTGGGGGTTTGGGTGGGGGGGGTGGTTTGGTTGAGGAGGGTTTACGTGGGGGAGGGTTGGGCGGGGGGGTTTGGGTGGGGGTGTTTATGCGGGGGGTGGGTTTGGGCAAGGGGGGATTTACGTGGGGGAGGGTTGGGTGGGGGGGGTTTATGCGGGGGGGTGTTTGGGGGGGTTTGGGTGAGGGGGGATTTAGGTGGGGGAGGGTTGGGCGGGGGGGTTTGTGTGGCGGGGGTTGGGCAGGGCTGGGGGTTTGGGTGGGGGGGTGGTTTGGATGGGGTGGGGGGGGTGGTTTGGGTGTGGAGGGTTTATGTGGGGGGGTAGGACGGAGGGGTTTGGGTAGGGGGGGTTTATGCGCGGGGGGGCATTTGGGGGGATTTGGGTGAGGGGGGGATTTAGGTGGGAGAGGGTTGGGCGGGGGGGTTTGGGCAAGGTGGGGGTTTAGGTAGGAGAGGGGTTGGGCAGGGATGGGGTGTTTGGGCGGGGGGCGGGGTCAGGGGGTTTGGGCGAGGTGGGGTGTAGGTGGGGAGGGGTTTGGGCGAGTGGGGGGGTTTAGGTAGGAGAGGGATTTGGCAAGGGGGGGTTGGGCAGGGATGGGATGGGAGGGGTTTGGGCGAGGTGGAGTTTAGGTGGGGGGGGGTTTGGGCGAGGGGGGGTTTAGGTGGGGGGGGTTTGGGCGAGGGGGGGTTTAGGTGGGGGGGGGTTTGGGCGAGGGGGGGTTTAGGTGGGGGGGGGTTTGGGCGAGGGGGGGTTTAGGTGGGGGAGGGTTGGGCGGGGGGGGGGCATTTAGATAGGAGAGGGTTTGGGAAAGGGGGGGTTTAGGTGGCGGAGGGTTGGGCGGGGGGGGGGCATTTAGATAGGAGAGGGTTTGGGAAAGGGGGGGTTTAGGTGGCGGAGGGTTGGGCAGGGGTCGGGGGGGGTGCTGTTTCATGGTGAACCACATTCTTGAACCTCCAATCATAGTTTGATACAACTGAGTGGCTTCTTAGCATTCACAGTTAGAAGCCTTGAGGGAGGAGGTTATTGTGGCACAGTGGTTAGCACTGCTGCCTCACAGCGCCAGGGACCCGGGTTCAATCCCCAGCTTGGGTCACTGTCTGTGCAGAGTCTGCACATTCTCCTTGTGTCTCCGTGGGTTTCCTCCCACAGTCCAAAGATGTGCGGGTTAGGCTGATTGGCTGTGCTAAGAAATTGCCCCTTAGTGTCCAGGGATGTGTAGGTTAGAGGGATTAATGGGTATAATATGTAGGGGTATGGGGGTAGGGCCTTGTGTTTGGCGCAGACTCGATGGGCCGAAGGGCCTCTTTCTGCACTGTAGGGTTCTATGATTCTATGAATATGCAAACTCCACACAGACGGGGACCCGAGCCGGGAATCGAACCCAGGACCCTGGAGCTGTGAAGCAGCAGTGCTAACCACTGTGCTACTGTGCCGCCCAGTATCATTCCACTAAATGCAATGAAGTGACCAACTGTGTTCCATTGGTGTGGGCTGACAGAGGATTGTTGGCCTCCGCTTATCTTTGAGTGGTGCAATGAAGGTGGGCATGGCCTGGCATTTCCAGGGCCTTGGTTTAAGGTTTCATCCATCAGACAGTGCCTCTGATATTGTAGCACTCTCTCAGTGTCACACTGAAATATCAGCCTAGATTGTCCAACATTTTTTTATGGCTCACCTGTCTTAATTTTGAGCTTCTGGGATCTCCTATGAATGTCTGTATAAGTTGTGTATGTTTATTGATGCCTTTTTTTACATCCTCAGGTGATTCAGTCCACCTTGTTGCCCAACGAGGGGCACACACGCGGTGGGTCGTACGAGGGCTGCTCTTGGATGTTGCTTCGAGAGTTGCCTAGTGCTTCACATCGTTAGTGTGCGCTTAAACTGGACCAACTGACGGGCAACACGACAGCTCAGTGACTATCACTGTTTGCTGTGCAGACACATGGATTTGGGTCGGATCTCCGATTTGGGTCTGCGGGAGTGCGCACATTCTCCCCGTGCTTGCGTGGGTTTGCTCCGGTTTCCTCCCACACCCCAAAAAAAAAACGTGCTCTTAGGCTGATTGGTGTTAACAAATTGCCCCCAAGTTAGACCTCCCTTAACCTGGCGTAGACAAAAGTCATGGGTAGAAGAGAACAGTCAATGTTAAAATGACAGCACGACTTGTTGGGCTGAAGGGCCTGTTTCCCGTGCTGTGTTGTTCTTTATTAGACCGCGTAACAAAGAGCTATCGCCACAGTCCGGTAACGCTTCGTATTTCGAGCCTCGGAGTCGCCACTGGAGACGGGAAATCGGCTTCTGCGAGCTGTTGATATCTTTTCGTTCCTTTTGTAGCTTTCACAACACAACAAGGAACTGCAGCAGATGATGAAGGTGGATTCTGACTCACCGGACAAAGGCAGCGAAGCACTAACTCATTACGCTAATCACACAGCCCAGATTGAGGTAACGCTGTCCACATCGGAATACCCAGCTTTGACATTCACGCAGAGAATCATTGAATCCCTACAGGGCAGAAGGAGACCATTTGGCCCCTCGGGTCTGCACTGACCACCGTCCCACCCAGGGCCCCGTTCCCCATAACCCCACATATTTACCCAGCTCACACTAGGGTCACTTAACATGGCCAATCAACCTAACCCGCACATCTTTGTTCAGTGTGCTGTTCCCTCTGAAATGAAGGGTGTTAATCAAAAAAGCACTAACTCATTATGCTAATCACACAGTGACTACTGGGACGCTGGACAAACGTGAAAGTGGCAGCAACAACCCCTCCGTATTTAGAAAGTTTAACGTTGTTTCTTAGTGTGGACTTACATTAACACTGCAATGCAGTTGCTATGAAAATCCCCTACACTCCGGCTCCTGTTTGGGTACACTGAGGGAGAATTTAGCACGGCCAATCCAGCTAACTGGCACGTCTTTCGGACTGTGGGAGGAAACCGGAGCGCCCGGAGGAAACCCTCAGGGAGAACGTGCAAACTCCACACAGACAGTGACCCAAGCTGGGAATCGAACCCAGATCCCTGGTGCGTTGAGGCAGCCGTGTTAGCTACCGAGCTGCTGATAGAAATTAAAAAGAAATAGCCTCTCAGCTGGAACAGGAATATTTAATTTATTCCACTCAAGAATTCACAACATAGCGACACTCACGAATTTTCAGTGGTTACTTCAGTGGTTGATCTCATCCAGCACTGAAGGAGACCCTTCGGCCCATCACGTCTGTGCCTGCTGTGTGAAATCTATCCATTTAATCCTGCTGTCCCGCTCTTTCCGTCTGACTCTGCTAATTTCTTCCCTCCAACTATTTGTCCGATCCTCTTCGGAAAGTTACTGTTTCTCCCAGCCTCTCGGGTGCTGCGTTCCAGATCGTGACTACCTTCCAAAGATGTGTGGGTTAGGTTGATTGACCATGCTAAATTGACCATTAATGTTAGGGAGACTAGGGTAGTAAATATGTGGAGCTACAGAGATAGGACCTGGGGGTGGGATTGTTGTCAGTGCAGTCTTGACTTGCCAAATGGTCTCCCTCTGTATTGTAGATTCTATAATTCTCGGTAATAACAGCAGACGCACTTCCCTAGAGTGAACCAAATGAGTTTTGATGACAATCAGCAATGATTTCCCGGTCATCAGTAGATTCTTAACTCCAGATATATTTTACTGAACTCAAATTTCACCATCTGTCGTGACGGGATTCGAACGTTACGCCGTTGTTTAAGAAGGGTGCCAGGCAAAAGGCAGGGAATTATAGGCCGGTTAGTTTAACATCTGTGGTAGGTAAAATGTTAGAATCCGTCATTAAAGAGGAAATAGCGAGGCATCTTGAGGGGAATTGCTTGATAGAGCAGATGCAGCACAGTTTCATTAAAGGGAAGTCGTGTCTGACAAATTTACTGGAGTTCTATGAGGATGTGTCTAGGGCGGTGGATAGAGGAGAGCCGGTGGATGTGGTCTTTCTGGATTTTCAGAAGGCGTTTGACAAAGTACCTCACAAGAGGCGATTGCAGAAGGTCAGGGGACTTGGAGTTGGGGGGAGGGTGTTAGCGTGGATAGAGGATTGGTTGTCAAATAGGAGGCAGAGAGTGGGGGTAAACGGGTGCTATTCGGATTGGCGGATGGTGACTAGTGGAGTGTCCCAGGGGTCGGTGCTGGGGCCTCAGCTTTTTACCATTTATATAGATGATCTGGAGAAGGGAACCGAGTGTAGGGTGTCGAAATTTGCTGATGACACCAAGATTGGGGGAGGGTGCGGAGGGTGTGGAGAGTCTGCAGAAGGATCTAGATAGGCTGGGCGAATGGGCCAGGAAATGGCAAATGGAATTTCATGTTGGCGAGTGCGAGGTGGTCCACTTTGGTAGGAGGAATGGTAGGAAGGATTATTACTTACGTGGTGAAAAACTGCAGCAGGCAACGGTGCAGAGGGACCTCTGGGTCCTTGTGCATGAGTCGCAAAAACCCAGCTTGCAGGTGCAGCAGGTGGTCAGGAAGGCGAATGGGATGCTGGCCTTCATAGCGAGGGGGATTGAATATAAAAATAGGGAGGTCTTGCTGCAGCTGTATAGGGCATTGGTGAGGCCGCAGCTGGAGTACTGTGTGCAGTTTTGGGCGCCGCACCTGCGCAAAGATATTTTGGCCTTGGAGGGAGTGCAGAGGAGGTTTACTAGGCTGATACCGGAGTTGAGGGGGTTGAGCTATGAGGAGAGGCTGAATGAACTAGGCTTGTACTCGTTAGAGTTTAGAAGAATGAGGGGAGATCTCATTGAGACGTATAAGATGATGAATGGGATGGATAGGATAGAGGTGGAGAGACTCTTCCCGCTCAAAAAAGACAGTAGGACTAGGGGGCACAGCCTCAAGATAAAGGGGGGGGGCGGTTTAGAACGGAGTTGAGGAGGAACTTCTTCACTCAAAGGGTGGTGAATCTCTGGAATTCTCTGCCCGTTGAAGTGGTGGAGGCTGCCTCGCTAAATATTTTCAAGAAGCGGGTTGATGGGTTTTTGATAAGAGAGGGGATTAAGGGTTATGGGGAGAGGGCGGGAATGTGGAACTGAGCCACGACAGATCAGCCATGATCTTATTGAATGGCGGGGCAGGCTCGAGGGGCCAGATGGCCTACTCTTGCTCCTGTTTCTTATGTTCTTATGAACCCCGAACATTAGCTGAGTTTGTGGATTAATAGTCTAGCGATAATGCCGTCGTCTCCACGTGCTGGTGGGGGGGGGGTGGAAAGAAAGCTCTCTATCAGGGAGGGAAGCAGGGAATGTCTTATCCCATAGAGTGGAGAAATCCTGCCCTCCCTTGGGGTTGAGTTTGGGTGGAAGGCTACCCAGCGAGATTGGAAATTGGGGTGAAGCTGAAATTTGGGCACCGTTGAAATTCCATATTTCCCTTTTTGGAGACTTATTAATGACTCGGACTTGGATATCCAGGGGATAATTTCAAAGTTTGCTCATGATATGAAAGTTGAATGTGTAATAAGCAACGAGGAGGTCAGTAAGAAAACTTTAAGAGGACATAGACTGACCAAAATGGTCAGCTGAAATTTAACACACCCAAAAATGATGTGATCTGGGGTTTGGTTAAAAGAATGGGGGGGAAGTTGTGAGGGTTGTGGGGGGAGATAATGACAGTATAGTGCTAATCTCACTGGAGTAATAACCCAGAAGTCTCACTGTGACGGCTGGTGGAACTTTATATATAATTAATAAATCTGGAATTGAAAGCTAGTCTCCGGTTTCCTCCCACAGCCCAAAGATGTGCGGGTTGGGTTGATTGGCTGTGCTAAGAAATTGCCCCTTAGTGCACTAGGATACGTAGGTTAGAGGGATTAGTGGGTATGATATGTAGGGATATGGGTGGGATTGCATTCGGTGCAGACTCGATGGGCCGATGGGTTCTATGATAGTCCCAGTAATTGAGACTGTGGAACTATCATCGATTATCATAAAACTCCGCCTCGTTCACTAATGTCCTTCGGGGAAGGAAATCTGTCGTCCTTGCCTGGTCTGGCCTCCATGTGACACAGCAATGTGGTTGACTCTCAACTGCCCTCTGAAATGGGCAAGCAAACCATTCAGTTCAAGGGCAAGGAGGAATGGGCAATAAATGCTGGCCCAGCCAAGGACACCCACGTTCGATGAAAGAATTAGCTCTGAACAGTATAAAGATTATGAGGGTTCCAGGAACAGAGAGTTCCAGCCTTTATGAAGCATTGGTTAAGTCCAGCTGAAGCACGGTGCCCTGTCTGGACTTGATACTTCAGGTAGAAGGTGTTGGAGAGTTAATAAAGGAGATTGGAGAGGCTGGAGCCACTCTCTGTGTCCAGCAGAGAAGGTAATGGGGAGATTTCACTGGTGTATTTTGAATGGTGAACGGACAGAGCACATGAGAATCTGTTTTCACTGTGGGGAGTGTGAGGACACAGGTTTAAGGTAACTTTGCTAAAAAGCCTGATGAGATTTCTTTTGACGCCACACGTTATGAACTGGAATGTGCTGCCTGAAAGGACAGTGGGAGAAAATTCAATAATAACTTTCCAAAGGAAGTTGGAGAAATAGTTGAATGAGGTAAAACTGCAGTAAGATGAATGGAATAGCTTTTGTAGAATCACACAGTGCAGTGGAGCTAGGTCCCTTAGCCCATCATAATGTGATAATAATAATAATAATAATAATAAGCGAGTGGTTAGGATCTGGAATGCACTGTCTGAGAGTGTGGTGGAGACAGATTCACACAGTGAGTGGTTAGGATCTGGAATGTACTGTCTGAGAGTGTGGTGGAGACAGATTCACACAATGAGTGGTTTGGATCTGGGATGTACTGTCTGAGAGCGTGGTGGAGACAGATTCACACAGCGAGTGGTTAGGATCTGGAATGTACTGTCTGAGAGCGTGGTGGAGACAGATTCACACAACGAGTGGTTTGGATCTGGGATGTACTGTCTGAGAGTGTGGTGGAGACAGATTCACACAGCGAGTGGTTAGGATCTGGAATGCACTGTCTGAGAGTGTGGTGGAGACAGATTCACACAGTGAGTGGTTAGGATCTGGAATGTACTGTCTGAGAGTGTGGTGGAGACTAATTCAGTCACGGTTTTCAAAAAGGAATTGGACTGATATCTGAAGAGGAAAATGTGCCAGGTTATGGGGAGCAGTCAGGGGGTAGCACTAATGAATTGCCCTTTTGGAAAGTTGGTGCACTGGCAATGGGCTGAATGGCCTCAGCTTGTCTGAATCTGATTCTACCTTCCATCCTCAGATCGTACGCCACGACCGCACGATGGAGAAAATCGTCTTCCCTGTGCCCAGTATTTGTGAGTATCTCACCAGCGAGTCCAAGGTTAAGGTGTTCAACACGACGGAGAGAGACGAGCAGGGCAGCAAAGTGAATGACTTCTTCCAGCAGACGGAGGATCTGTACAGCGAAATGATTTGGCAGAAGAAGATTCAAGGTCAGTATTCCCATCAGACCCGCGTGGCATTGGCATCTTGTGATCACACTCGGAGCACGCTTTTGTTCCCCTGTTATTTTAGGAATGATTAATTCGCTCTTGTGGTGTCTGAAAGTGTGAGGGGGATTTTCTCCGAGAAGGAAATCGCCTCCGATCAATTCTCCTTTCCACTCCGACGGATTCACTTTTCTCGGCCGATTATTTTCTGCTCCCCAGAATCTAGGCATCTCTACTGAGGGAAAGGGCACAGTGGCACAGTTAGCACTGCTGCCTCTCAGTGCCAGGGACCCGGGTTCGATTCCCGGCTCGGGTCACTGTTTGTGTGGAGAGTCTGCGCATTCTCCCCGTATCTGCGTGGGTTTCCTCCCGGTGCTCCGGTTTCCTCTCACAGTCCAAAGATGTGCGGGTTAGGTGGATTGGCCGTGCTAAATTGCCCCAGGGTGTCGGGGGGGTTATCAGGTCAAATATGTGGGGGGTACAGGGATGGGGCCTGGGTGGGAGTGTGCCCGGTGCAGACCTGATGGGCTGAATGGCCTCTTTTCTGCACTGTAGGGATTCTCGGATCCTACAATCTGATGCACTGGGCACGTTTCTCGGTGCATTTAATGGGGCAGCAGGATGTGCCACTCACCATAAGGGTGAAGCCTACAAGGATTGGCATGCAGTGCCTGGGCCTGAGGGTGGGCCTTTTCAATGTACAAACAGGGAGCCTGAGGCCTCGATCTGCAGCATTACTGGGCCTTGGTGTTGGGTGTGCCCAGGAAAACCTGCATCGAGGGCCCATGAGGGAAGATTTGGACAGATAGGTACTGTAACTTCATCAAATGGAGGCTTATCCAGACTCAGAACATTGGCTCGATCCTCTGTGGTGTGGTGAGACTCCTTACCGCGTTCACCCCAGTCCATCTCCACACCTATTCTCCCTCCCCGGATGCTGTCAGCCCTGCTGAGATTTTCCAGCATTTTCTGTTTTCGTTGCCCGTAACAGTTTGCCCCCCCTCGGCGGTTATGGTGCCCAAAATAGGGGTCCCCTCAGGCCTCACCACTCAAACACAGGCCACAGTTCAAGGATCCCTAACCCGACACACCCATTGGGTGGGATTTTCTAGCTTCGCTTGCCTCAAAGCCATAAAATCCCACCCGAGGTCGACGGGATTTTGTATAGGTTTACAATCCTCATTCTGGGACTGATGTTTGAGAAGAGATTGATTTGGTTAAGATTGTTTTCGCTGGAGTTCAGATGAATGACGGGGGGGGGAGATCTCATGGAGATTTATAAAATGCTAACAGGATTAGACGGGGCAGATGCAGGGAGGATGTTCCTGATGGTGGGGGGGGGGGGGGAGTCTAGAACCAGGGGTCACGGTCTGAGGATTCAGGGTTTAGGATGGAGGTGAGGAGACATTTTCTCACCCAGAGAGTGGTGAGCCTGTGGAATTCATTCCCACAGGAAGTAGTTGATGCCAAAACATTGAGTGTATTCAAGAGGTGGCTGGATATAACGCTTGGGGCAAATGGGATCAAAGGTTATGGGGGAATAAAGCAGGATTGGGCTATCGAGTTGGATGCTTAGCCGTGATTACAATGAATGGTGGAGCAGGCTCGAAGGGCCAAATGGCCTCCTCCTGCTCCTATTCTCTATTTCTATGGCCCACCATTCCCGTGGTGGGACAGAGTGGGAAAATTCCACCCAATATCTTCCCACACTGCGTGGGAGGAAACCCACGCAGACACGGGGAGAATGCGCAGACTCCACACAAACAGTGACCCGAGCCGGGAATCGAACCCTGGCACTGAGAGGCAGCAGTGCTAACTGTGCCACCGTGCCCTTTCCCTCAGTAGAGATGCCTAGATTCTGGGGAGCAGAAAATAATTGGCCGAGAAAAGTGAATCTGTCGGAGTGGAAAGGAGAATTGATCGGAGGTGATTTCCTTCTCGGAGAAAATCCCCCTCACACTTTGTGGCCATGGATGATTTAAACCAAAAAAACCTACTCCCAGCGACTCACTGGTTAGAATTCCAGACAGGCTATCAATGAATCTTAGTCAGTGACAGAACGTGTGCTTTTCATGCTGCTTATTTTATATTAAAAAAATACATTTCCTGTACCTTACTATAAAGTTCTGCTTTCGTTGTGATTCCAGTGAAATCCTGTCTGTAATTCCGTTCCTTTTGGATTTCTCCATGGGGCCGATACTTTCACTCAGCCTCGTTCCCTGGGTCATTGTTTTTCCCAGCCGCACTCAGTGTTTCGCACGCACTCGGTACTTTATCGAGTGGAACCAGTAAAACACACATTCAGTTTTGCCTGTGGGTGTATATATGAATTTTTATTCCTCGAAAGGTGCCAGCATCATCCCAGCTGTACTGCTGAAGCCTTGTACTCCAGAACCACATCCCAGGTCAGACTGTTCTAGTACAGCCCCCACACTGACACCGAACCAACAATGTGATTTGATTTCTTTATAACCTGATTTGATTTATTATTGTCGCGTGTATTCGCACGCAGTGAAAAGTATTGTTGCTTGCGCGCCTTACGGATAAAGCATACCGTTCATAGAGAAGGAAAGGAGAGGGTGCAGAATGTAGTGTTACAGTCACAGCGAGGGTGTAGAGAAAGATCAGCTTAATGTGAGGTAGGTCCGTTCAAAAGTCTGACGGCAGCAGGGAGGAAGCTGTTCTTGACTCGGTTGGTACGGGACCTCAGAGTTTTGTATCTTTTTCCCGATGGAATAAGACGGAAGAGAGAATGTCCGGGATGTGCGGGATCCTTGATTATGCTGGCAGCAGGAAGTGTAGATGGAGTCAATGTCGGGTGGGGGGGGGGGGGGGGAACGGAACGGCAGAGGTGGGGCGGGGGACGGAAGAACATGCTGAGAGTTAGATGAACGAGAGTGAGACAAGGTTCATATAGAGCCTAAATGCTAGCATGCCCCAGTTGGGCCAAATGGCCTGTTTCTGTGCTGTAAATTCCATGCAGAAATTGTGTTAAAGTGACGTCCCTTTATCCTCGTGGCTGTGTGGGGTTAATGATTTCTACTGGATGACACCGTGACACTTTTATTAACCTTGTGCTTTCTGTGTTTAGATAACCCGGCTCTGTATTGGTTCTCCAAAAACATCTCGCTGTGGGGGACCATTTCATTCAATTTTGCAGTATTTATCAATCTAGCTGTCGCACTTTTCTATCCGTTTGGAGATGATGGTGATGAGGGTGAGTTAGAATGTTTGCTCCTGAGTTGCTGTGGTACACGCGCATGAGTTGCTGTATTGTCAGAATGTCTGTCGTTTGCTGGTCTCATTACTCCACGGGAAGCATCCTCCAGAGGAGGAATGTGCGTTTATCGAGCACCTTTTAGTGGCCTCGAGATGTCCCAAAGCGATTTACAGCGAAGCGTGCACAGAATTGTATGATAGAGGAATTTACGCACAGCAAGATCCCACTAACGGCACTGTGATAGTGACCGAATAATCTGTTGCGAGGTTGATCGGCAGGTTACGTATTGGCCAGGGCGCTGGAGAAATGTCCATTGCTCTCTCCGCGAACTCAACTCCTTGGCTCTCTTTCCCCCATCCGCGAGGGAAGACAGATTCTCAGTTTGAGGTCTCGACCCGAAAGAACAGTGCAACGCTCCCTCGAGAGAGATAAAATATTTTTCTTTATTTGTCCATGGGACGGGGGTGCCACTGGCTGGCCAGTGCTTATTGCCCATCCCTAGTTACCTGAGAGTCAGTCACGTTGCTGAGAGACGCAATGAGGTATTTCCTTAACCAATCAGATTCACGATGCTGATGTTAACCAGGCGGGTAATTAGAGTGAATGAACTTCATCAAATTGGGTAAAGAAAAGAAAGGTTAAACTAGAAAGAGAGGCAGAAAGGAAAATTGTTGTAATTTCAAGTTTTGTATTTTTAAAGTCTTTAGCAACAATTAAATTCTGAAGGAATGAGATCCCACACTTGTAATAGTTAATTTTTGGAGCCAGAGAGATGGTACGGCAGTATTTATCACTTGCCACATTGTAAAAAGCTTACTTCTAATGAAATGAACAAAATGTAATATTTCTGGGGTGGGTTTAGTTAATATCTACCTTGCTAATGCAGCAACTTTGCACTATTTAATGCATTTCGGAGGGGAGCAGACAGCACAGGAACAGGCCCTTCAGCCCACCAAGCCTGTGCTGATCATGTTGTCCTATCTAGCCAAGAGCTGATATCCCTCTATTTCCCATCTGTTCATGTGCCCATCCAGATAAGTCTTAACTCTCACCAACGTCTCAACCACCTCACTTGGCAGTGAATCCCAGGCCCACATCATCCTCTGTGTAAAAAAAAAAATCCCCCCTCACCTTTCTACTGAATTTATGCCCCCTTGTAATTGTTATTTCCACCCTGGGAAAAAGCTTCCGACTGTTCGCCCTGTCTATTACCCTTAATCTTCTATCCGGTCGCCCCTCGGCCTCCGTCTTTCCAAGGAGAGCAATCCCAGTTTATTCAATCTCTCCTCATAGCTAATACCCTCCATACCAGGCAACATCCTGGTAAATCTCTTCTGTAACTCCCTCCAAAATCTCCGTGTCCTTTTTCCAGAGTTGAAGGTGGAGTGACACTGTTCAGACCAGCAATTTGAGGGTATTTGGCTGTTATCACTTACCCTGCTGCTGGTGTGAATCTGCTGTACCATTTCAGCCCGTAGTCCCTTTGTTATTCTGACAGCAATATCTGGCTTGTTACTGGCAATGACTCCAGTTGCCACAGTGAAATGTGTTCATTGTAAATCCGTCGTTGGAGTTTGACTTGAGCAGTGGTTATCTTGTTATCGGCTACTCAGTGACAGTTTTTCCTCATTGCAGGTACCATCCCTCCGCTATTTTCGTTGCTGCTCTGGATACTGGTTGCTGTTTGCACTGCTTTGCTTATCCTCATACCCAAACCTCAGGGGATAAGATTATTTATTGTATCTGTCATGTTCCGGTCCATATACACAATAGGACTGGGGCCTACGCTTATTGTCCTGGGAGCTCTCAATGTAAGTAGCTACTTGTCATCTCAAGAAAATTAACATTATTCGCCAATTCTGTGTGAGCCAGAGGTTAATGAGAATCTGTAGCTGAGGGTATTTTTATTGGTACAAAAGATAAAAGAAAGACTTGATTTAAAAAGCGCCTTTCTGAATGATTGGCCATCCCACAGTGCTTTACAGTACATAGAACATAGAACAGGCCCTTCGGCCCACGGTGTTGCGCCGACCAGTTACAAAAACAATGACCCACTAGCCTATACCAATCCCTTTTCATCCATAAACCTATCTACAGATCTCTTAAATGCCCCCAAACTAGGAGCATTTACAACTGCAGCAGGCAGGGCATTCCAATCCCTCACCACCCGCTGGGTAAAGAACCTACCCCTGACATCCGTCCTGTAGCTACCCCCCCTTAATTTAAAGCCATGCCCCCTCGTGCTAGATTTCTCCATCCGAGGAAAAAGGCTATCACTGTCCACCCTATCTAAACCTCTAATCATCTTATATGTTTCAATAAGATCCCCTCTTAGCCGCCTTCTTTCCAACGAAAACAACCCCAAATCCCTCAGCCTCTCCTCTTGGGACCTCCCCACCATACCAGGCAACATCCTAGTAAACCTCCTCTGCACCCTCTCCAAAGCCTCCACATCCTTCCTGTAATGTGGGGACCAGAACTGCACACAGTACTCCAAGTGCGGCCGCACCAGAGTAGTGTACAGTTGCAACATGACGCTGCGACTCTTAAATTCAATCCCCCTACCAATAAACGCCAAGACACCGTACGCCTTCTTAACAACCTTATCTACTTGATTCCCAACTTTCAGGGATCTATGTACACATACACATAGATCCCTCTGTTCATCCACATTATTCAAAGTCCTCCCGTTAGCCCTATACTCAACACATCTGTTACTCCTACCGAAGTGAATTACCTCACACTTCTCCGCATTAAATTCCATCTGCCACCTCGCAGCCCAGCTCTGCAACCTATCTAAGTCTCCCTGCAAACTATGACACCCTTCCTCACAATCTACCACACCTCCTACTTTGGTGTCATCAGCAAATTTACTAATCCACCCAACTATACCCTCATCCAGATCATTAATAAAGATTACAAACAGCAGTAGCCCCAAAACAGATCCCTGAGGCACACCACTCGTAACCGAACTCCATGATGAATATTTACCATCAACCACCACCCTCTGTCTCCTATCTGATAGCCAATTTCTGATCCAATTTCCTAGATTACCCACAATCCAGTAATGAGGGATTTTTGAAGTGTATTTTATTCATGTGGAAATAGTGCCCGATCTATAAATTTCTGCTTCCACTGACGAGCTTTGTTCCACTGGACTGTATTTTGGAGTTTGGGTATTAGGGTGACACGGTGGCACAGCGGTTAGCACTGCTGCCTCACAGCACCAGGGACCCAGGTTCGATTCCCGGCTCAGGCTACTGTCTGTGTGGAGCCTGCACATTCTCTGCGTGAGTTTCCTCCGGGTGCTCCGATTTCTTCCCACAGTCCAAAGATGTGTGTATTAGGTGAATTGGCCATGCTATAATTGCCCCTGAGTCTCAGGGGGATTGAGTAGAGAGGATCTCAAGAAGATTGCGCGTATTGACACAGGCATCACGTTTTTACAAAGATGCGAGAAAGCAGAATCTGTAAACTGTCTGTGCTGTTCTACGCTCTGTCTGAGGCCAGAACTCTCCATTCACCCGACGAAGGGGCAAACTTCTAAAGCTTGCGAGTTTCCTATCAAATAAGTTGGTTGGACTTGAACCTGGTGTTGCCAGACTCCTTACTGTCAGGGGGATTAGCAAGGTAAATATGAGGGGTTACGGGGATAGGCCTGAGTAGGATGGTTGTCAGTGCAGGTTTGATGCACCAAATAGTCTCTTTCTGCATTGTAGGGATTCTATGATTTCCTGCAGATCAGTTTCCTGAATTGGGCTCCCAAATTTGCAGCTTCACCACATTAACATCCGGCTCCGGATCTGTCAAATCCTCAGAAATTCAGTCAATTACCATGAGTGTCAACGTGACCTTAACTAAGTTGTTAAAATGTGCACACAGGTGGGGTCAGCACCTACTGTTTCTTCAGGAGAAACGGGGCAGGACAGTAGAGACTCAGATGGTCATTCAGCCTGAGTTTTATGGTCCTTGTTTATTTTTTTATTTAATACGTCACCAAACCTGTAATTTTGGAATCAGAAGAGTGTTGTTTTTTCCGCTCTGTTACAGTCTGATGACGAATCAATGCCAAACTGAGGCCCGATAGATCCGTACTGCTGGGACAGCGTTATTACAATGTGAAAAGTTTGCATAGGCAATTTACATGGTCAGTGCGGGTATAGGAATGTGGAGTAACACTACTGTGTTCTCTGTTTTCCGCTGACATTTAGGCTGAGTTGTTGAACTATAAGGAGGCTTACAGAGGAATATCGATTGGTTAAGTGAGTGGACTAAACATGGTTAATGGAGTACAATGTGGGAACCTGTGAAGTTGCCAGTTTTGGCAAAATTTTTATGATCTAAAATAATGGTAAAAAAAATTGCAGAGCTCTGAGATGCAGAGGGATCTGGGTGTCCTAGTGCATGAATCTCAAAAGTATACAGCACAGCAAGAACTCGGAGAGCTGATCGAGTGTTATCGTTGTGAGAGGAATTGATGACAGAAGTAGGGAGGTTATGCTTCAGTTGTGAGACCACGTCTGGAGTATTGTGAACGGAATTAAATAATAAATTATTAATTATTATTATAAATGATTAATACTGTTAAGCTGTCTATGAGGAGGGCAAGAATATGAATTAGGAACAGGAGTAGGCCACTCAGCCCCTCGAGCTTGCTCCTTCATTCAACAAAATCACAGCTGATCTGACTGTAATCTTAACCCCACGTTCCTGCCTACTTCGATAAGCGAGAGGCGGGCGAGGCGCTAGAATTTGGGGTGATGGGTGAGTGGAATCGGCTGCTGTCGGTGATGGTGGTGGAAGCAAAGGGTCTTTCAAGAGACTTCTGGATGAGTACATGGAACTTAATAAAATTGAGGGTTGTAGGTAAGGCTATCATTGGCACAACTTGTGGAATTGTATACTTTAGTATGCTTTTGTATAATTGTATACTTTTGTGATTCATGCACTAGGACACCCAGATCCCTCTGCATTCCAGAGCTCTGCAATTTTTTTACCATTATTTTAGATAATAAAAATAATAATAATATTAATTATTGTTAATAATTTATTAATTATTATTAATTAAATAATAAATCTTATTGAAGGGAAGATGTAAATGTGATAGAAGCAGCTCCGAGATGGTTTGTTAGATTAATACCAGGAATGGGTAGGTTGTTTTATGAGGAAAGATTTGAGAGGTTAGGTTTATATCCACTAGAGTTTAGAAGAGTAAGCGGCAACTTGATTGAAACCATTAAGATCCTGAGGGGTATTGACAGGGTGGAAGTGGAATAGATATTTCCTCTTGCCAGAGAATCCAGAACCAAGAGTCACGATCAAAAAATAAGCAGTTACCCACTTAGGATAGATGTGAGGAGAATTTGTTTTGTCTGAGGGTTGAGAGTCTTTGTATCTATCTTCCTCAGAAGGCAGTGGAAGCAGAGTCCACATGTTTTTAAGGCACACAGTGAGCACGTGAACATAGAAAAACTACGGCACAAACAGGCCCTTCGGCCCACAAGTTGCGCCAATGATATCCCTACCTACTAGGCTTACCTGTAACCCTCAATTTTATTAGTTCATGTACTCATCCAGAAGTCTCTTGAAAGACCCTTTGCCTCCTCCACACCACCGACGGCAGCCGATTCCACTCACCCCAAATTCCTGTACCTCGCCCGCCCTCGTTTATCGGCAGGAACGTGGGGTTAAGGTTACAGTCAGATCAGCTGTGATCTTGTTGAATGAAGGAGCAAGCTCGAGGGGCTGAGTGGCCTACTCCTGTTCCTAATTCATATTCTTGCCCTCCTCGTAGACAGCTTAACCTATGATGACTCCGTTCTCACACCAATTGTGGGTGAAAGACTAGACCTTCAGTGACCGGGAATCGGGGCTAGTGAACGTTCCCAGAGGCCGTGAGATGATGTCAGCGAGGAATGGGAGTCATGGCGTTGACTTGTGTTTCAATCTGTAGAAACTATCCAGGAGACTGGATGGTTTGCCCAAAGCTCCCTGAAACTGTTGAGTAATAAAGGTCAACGATTTAGTGACAAATATTGGCTGTTATTTTCTTCCAGAGTCTGAGATTGAGGCACCGTTCTCTTCTTGATTTAAAACTAGATGAATTTGGGAAAGTGGCTATACCGGGTTTGAAACTGAACACTGTGAGCCAGCTGTGTTTTATTGCTGTATCAGAAGGCTGATTGATACTTCTATGTAACATATTCAAAGCCCTGTGCAATAACAGCATTGATCATAAGAAATAGGAGCAGGAGTAGGCCATCTAGCCCCTCGAGCCTGCCCCGCCATTCAATAAGATCATGGCTGATCTGTCGTGGCTCAGTTCCACATTCCCGCCCTCTCCCATAACCCTTAATCCCCTCTCTTATCAAAAACCCATCAACCCGCGTCTTAAAAACAGTTACTGAGGTAACGGGCAGAGAATTCCAGAGATTCACCACCCTTAAGTGAAGAAGTTCCTCCTCAACTTTGTTCTAAACCGCCCCCCCTTTATCTTGAGGCAGTGCCCCCTAGTCCTACTGTCTTTTTTGAGCGGGAAGAGTCTCTCCACCTCTATCCTATCCATCCTATTCATCATCTTATACGTCTCAATGAGATCTCCCCTTATTCTTCTAAACTCTAACGAGTACAAGCCTAGTTTATTCAGCCTCTCCTCATAGCTCAACCTCCTCAAACTCCGGTATCAGCCTAGTAAACCTCCTCTGCACTCCCTCCAAGGCCAAAATATCCTTGCGTAAGAATGGTGACCAAAACTGCACACAGTACTTCAGCTGCGGCCTCACCAATGCCCTATACAGCTGCAGCAAGACCTCCCTACTTTTATATTCAATCCCCCTCGCTATGAAGGCCAGCATCCCATTCGCCTTCCTGACCACCTGCTGCACCTGCAAGCTGGGTTTTTGCGACTCATGCACAAGGACCCCGAGGTCCCTCTGCACCGTCGCCTGCTGCAGTTTTTCGCCACGTAAGTAATAGTCCTTCCTACCATTCCTCCTACCAAAGTGGACCACCTCGCACTTGCCAACATTAAATTCCATTTGCCATTTCCTGGCCCATTCGCCCAGCCTATCTAGATCCTTCTGCAGACTCTCCACACCCTCCTCACAATTTGCCGTTCCACCAATCTTGGTGTCATCAGCAAATTTCTCCCCATATTTGCAAGGGTTTCCTCCACAGCCTGTAAGACGTGCTGGTTGGGTGCATTGGTGTGGAGATGCAGGCATTGGACTGGGCAAACAGGAGCAAACAATTCTCCCTCCGTGTACCCGAACAGACACCAAGAGTGTGGCAACTAGGGGATTTTCACAGCAACTTCATTGCAGTGTTAATGTAAGCCTACTTGTGACACTGGTAAGTAAACTTTAATCTGTTTTACAGCATGTTGAAGTGAGGAGTACAGCTTAAAGTCATCCTCAACTTGGCAGTTTTAATTTAAGTTAAAAGTTAAGTTTTTCACTCAGAGGATGGTGAGTGAGTGGAATCGGCTGCCGTCAGTGGTGGTGGAGGTGAACTCGCTGGGGTCTTTCAAGAGACTTCTGGATGAGTATATGGGGTTTAATGGTTTGGGAGTTACAGATGGTTTGGTAGGTATAGGTGTGATCGGCGCTACTTGTGGGCCGAAGGGCCTGTTTGTGCTGTAGTGTTCTATGTTCTATGTTATTGGTTATTTACTATGTTTAGCTTCATCTGCTCATAGTTCAATGATCTGGAAGCTATTAATAACACCATTGATTCATTTCACAAGTGTCACTGTGTTAAACCCAGACACTGACCTTTGAATGTACAGAGTACATTGCAGTTAATACTAATTCTGGAACCACTTCCCTTGGCAGCTCTGTAATGTTGAATCTGGTGGGGTGGGGGGGCCTTGGAAAGGGTAATGAAAGTCGGGGGTCTGTGAAAAACAGGCACTATTTCTCCTGACTTCACTTGAGTTTGATTTCACAAGGTGTTTGATGGAGTTGGGGGCAAAAGGGATGATATCAAATGACACTGGGAATGGGGTACTTTATTTCCATGGAAAGACAAGCAATAGAGATGTGTAAAGTTCTGAGGAGTATTTTGGCAGGAATAACAGATGTGTAGAGTATAGGGCTAATGGTAGGACTCTGAATTGTGTTGACGAACAGAGGGATCTAGGTGTATGTGTACATAGATCCCTGAAAGTTGGGAGTCAAGTAGATAAGGTTGTTAGGAAGGCATACGGTGTCTTGGCGTTTATTGGTAGGGGGATTGAATTTAGGAGCTGCAACGTCATGTTGGAACTGTACAAAACTCTGGTGTGTCCGCACTTGGATATTGTGTACAGTTCTGGTCCCCACATTATAGGAAGGATGTGGAGGCATTGGAGAGGGTGCAGAGGAGGTTTACCATGATGTTGCCTGGTATGGAGGGGAGGTCCTATGAGGAGAGACTGAGGGATTTGAGGTTGTTTTCGTTAGAAAGAAGGCGGCTAAAAGGAGACCTTATTGAAACATACAAGATGATTAGAGGTTCAGATAGGATGGACAGTGATAGCCTTTTTCCTCGGATGGAGAAAGCTAGCACGAGGGGGGCATAGCTTTAAATTAAGGGGTGGTAGTTATAGGATGGATGTCAGGGGTAGGTTCTTTACCCAGAGGGTGGTGAGGGATTGGAATGCCCTGCCTGCTGCAGTTGTAGATGCGCCTAGTTTAAGAGATCCGTGGATAGGTTTATGGATGGAAAGGGATTGGTTTAGGTTAGAGGGTCATTGCTTTTTTCTTAATTGGTCGGCGCAACATCGTGGGCCGAAGGGCCTGTTCTGCGATGTAATGTTCTATGTTCTATTTATGGAGTGAAGGAAGATAAAGGGTGGGAACTCTCCCAAGCTCTCACTGCGTGTTTAATGGCGGCCTTGATGGGAGATATAACGGGAGTAGGTTACCTGCCCTTTGACCTTGTCCCATCATTCAATACAGCACTATCATGGCTGATTTTCTTTTTATCCCAACGCAACTGCTTGGGCGTTGGTTAGCTCTGTTGACTAGTTGGCTGGAATGTGTGGCTCAGTGATGCTAACCGTTTGGGTTTAACCCCTGTACAAACTGGGAGAGCTCTGGCTTTACCTCATGCCTGGTGCAGAGTGATGTCTCTTGAGCTAAATACTCAGTTTCTCCGATGATGAGAGATCCCTATGGTCCCTGATGGGTAATTAGCTCACCTCAGCTTTAACTGCAGCGTAAGTATAGGAATTCTCCCTCTCCAATATACAGAGCACTCGCAGTGCCAGGAACCCGGGTTAGAACATAGAACCCTACAGTGCAGAAAGAGGCCCTTCGGCCCATCGAGTCTGCACTGACCGCAATCCCACCCAGGCCCTACCCCCCATATCCACCCACTAATCCCTCTAACCTACACATCCCACGACACTAAGGGGCAATTTCTTAGTATGGCCAATCAACCTAACCCGCACATCTTTGGACTGTGGGAGGAAACCCACACGGACACAGGGAGAATGTGCATACTCCACAGTGACCTGAGCCGGGGATCGAACCCAGGTCCCTGGAGCCGTGAAGCAGCAGTGCTAGCTACTGTGCCACCCATGTTGGGTTCAGTCTCCCGTCTTGGGTAACTGTCTGTGCGGAGTCTGCACATTCTCCCCGCGTCTGCGTGGGTTTCCTCCGGGTGCTGCGCTTTCCTCCCACAGTCTGAAAGATGTGCTGGGTAGCATGTTGGCCCTACTAAGTTCTCCCTCAGTGTACCCGAACAGGCGCCGGGACTAGGGGATTTTCATTGCGGTGTTAATACAAGCATACTTATGACACAAGCGAGTAACAGCAGGACACTGATGGAGAGTCACACGGACTCGAAATGTTAAATCTGTCCCTTTCTCTCTCCATAGACACTGCCACACCTGCTGAGTCTTCCGAGAACTTTCTTTTTATTTCAGATTTCCAGCGTCCACAGTACTTTGCGTTTACAGAGATAATAGTTGGAAAGTTGCCGTGTAATCCCCTCCTTCCCTCAAGCATCCTCACTTACAGCTTGTCACAAAGCCCTTTTTTTGAAAACCAGATAAAATGCTTTTGATTGAAAAGAAACCTGTTTTGGAATGTGCTCTCTCACTGGGTCGAACGTCACTCCTTCAGTCAGGTTCTGATAATATCGCTCGCACTTGTCTTTGAATTAATTCCAGTTAGGGGCTTTTTTTATTTTCACTCTGGGTTTACTTTCTTTCGCACTAGCTACAGGTCTAATGAACTCTCGTTCCTGTTTTCTCCAGCTGTGCAATAAGGTTGTCTTCTTGGTCAGTTTTGTTGGAAATCGTGGAACGTTCACCCGAGGTTACAAGGCAGTGGTGATGGATGTGGAATTTTTGTACCATGTCACCTACGTTGTGGTCTGTACGCTTGGCCTGTTTGTTAACGAGTTGCTCTACAGTTTTCTGGTAAGTAGCTGTAGCGTATTGAAAATCGCAATGTGCATTTCGTCCGTTTTTTAAAATTTATTCGTGGGACATGAATGCATTTATTGCCCATCCCTAATTGTCTGAGGACAGTTGAGAGTCAACCCCATGTTGCTGTGGCTCTAGAGACGCATGTAGGCCAGACTGGGTAAGAACGATAAGTTACTTTCCCTGAAGGACATCACTAAACTCTAGACGGGCTTTTCTGACACTCGACAATGGTTTCATGGTCATCAGTAGATTCTTAATTCCAAATTTTTTTTACATTGAATTCAGATTCCACCACCTGCCGTGGTGGGATTCGAATCCGGGGCCCCAGAACATTAGTTGAGTTTCTGGATTGATAATAGCCTAGTGATAATACCACTAAAAGCCAGCTGAGGTTTCCATACACGAGTACCCCAGCAGAAGTGTACAGAGAAGAGATAATAAAGGATAGTTATTCTCTATGCCTCTAGCTGAAAATATAACTGTTATGGCCCCAAGAATTGTATAGTGGCAGTTTTAACTTTTGTTTAAATAGATTATACATACTCGTTGATTTCCTGCAAAAATCAACAAGACAAGAGGAGTTTTGAATGTGCCACAAAACTTGCATCTCGCAAATATGGTCACGTATGACGATATGATCATGTATGAACATGAGAACATAAGAGATAGGAGCAGGAGTAGGCCATCTAGTCCTTCGAGCCTGCCCCGCCATTCAATAAGATCACAGCTGATCTGAAGTGGATCAGTTCCACTTTCCCGCTTTCTCCCCTTAATTCCCCTGTCTATCAGAAACCTATCTACCCGTGACTTAAATATATTTAGCGAGGTAGCCTCCACCACTTCAACGGGCAGAGAATTCCAGAGACTCACCACCCTTTGAGTGAAGAAATTCCTCCTCAACTCTGATCTAAACTGCACCCCCCCCCTTATTTTGAGGCTGTGCCCTCTAGTCCTGCTATCCTTTCTGAGCGGGAAGAATCTCTCTACCTCTACCCTATCCATCCCCTTCATTATCTTATACGTCTCTATAAGATCCCCCCTCATCCTTCTAAACTCCAACGAGTACAGACCCAGTCTATTCAATCTCTCCTCATAGTCCAACCCCCTCATCTCCGGTATCAGCCTAGTGAACCTCCTCTGCACTCCCTCCAAGGCCAAAATATCCTTGCGTAAGTGCGGCGACCAAAACTGCACACAGTACTCCAGCTGCGGCCTCACCAATGCCCTATACAGCTGCAGCAAGACCTCCCTACTTTTATATTCAATCCCCCTCGCTATGAGACTCGCGTCTCAACACGTAATCACAGGTCATTGGTCATGATAGTTAAAATATATTCTTGCTGCCTTGGCCTTTCCCTGTACAGTTGATTTCATGTTGGAAAGTGATTTTAATAGATCAGTTGCAAACAATGTGCTGCAACCAGTAGAAACTGAGGAGTCCATTTAAACACCACCCGCTCCCCCTCCCTGCCACCCACACTTCCTGAGATTCTTCCAGCATTCAGTTAGATCACACTGATAATTCTCTTAACTCCAACTTCCTGCCTTGATTCTATGACCCTTTCATTTGATTTGATTTGATTTATTATTGTCACATGTATAAGTGAGAAGTATTGTTCCTTGTGCGCTGTACATACAAAGCATACTGTTCGTAGAGAAGGAAAGGAGAAAGTGCAGAATGCAGTGTTACAGTTATAGCGAGGGTGTAGAGAAAGATCAACTTAATGCCAGGTACGTCCATTCGAGAATTGACAGCAGGAGGGAAGAAGCTGTTCTTAGGAGCGGCACGGTAGCACAGTGGTTAGCACCGCTGCTCCACAGCTCCGGGGACCTGGGTTCGATTCCCGGCTCGGGTCACTGTCTGTGTGGAGTTTGCACATTCTCCTCGTGTCTGCGTGGGTTTCCTCCCACAGTCCAAAGATGTGTGGGTTAGGTTGATTGGCCATGTTAAAAAAAAAAATTGCCCCTTCGTGTCCTGAGATGTGTAGGTTAGAGGGATTACTGGGTATAATATGTATAAATATATGGTTGATACTGACCCTAGACTTTTATATCATTTTCCTGATGGAAGAAGGTGGAAGAGAGAATGTCCGGGGTGCGTGGGGCCCTTAATTATTCTGGCTGCCTTTCCAAGGCAGCGGGAAGTGTAGACGGAGTCAATGGATGGGAGGCTGGTTTGCGTGATGGATTGGGCTACATTCACCACCTTTTGTATTTTGTTGCGGCCTTGGCCAGCCCAGGAGCCCAGACCAAGCAGCTGACTCCCGGAGTCAGTGTTCTGAGGGAGTATTCCGTATTTCCACTTGTCTTTTTTGCAGAGTGCTTCCTGATGTCACCCTCAATGGCCTCACTCTGATATTGAGGGTTTGCTATCGGGCTGTGGATTTCCCCAGTGGGGGAAATACCTTCCCTCCTGTAAAATCCTTCAATCCCTCAATCTGTCCCTGAGGGAATGGACACCGGCCGGTTAAATTTGAAGGTTGTCCAGTTCTTGGAGGTTTTTGTCTCCAGGGTGAGCTGTAGCCTCTCCTCACCATGGAGGCAGTAGCCTGGAATTAACCAAAACTGGTTTCATACAAATAGCATCACGGAGTGTGACTGGGATTGTAATAACTCCTGCGTAGGGTGATCAACTTAGCCCGGTGCTGGTCGGGTACAATTCCAGACTTGTGTCACGTGCAGAGTCTGCACATTCTCCCCGTGTCTGCATGGGTTTTCTGCAGGTGCTCTGGTTTCCTCCCACCTAACGTGCTGGTTGGGTGGATTGGCCGTGCTAAATTCTCCCTCAGTGTAGCCGAACAGTTGCCAGCGTGTAGCAACTAGGGGATTTTCACATTAACTTCATTGCAGCGTTAATGTCAGCCTACTTGCGACACTAATAAACAAACTTAAACTAAAGCTATACACTGGGTGACTCTCTCGCCCGATATACCAGGTTCGAGATCATAGAACTCTACAGTGCAGAAAGAGGCCCTTCGGCCCATCGAGTCTGCACCGAACACAATCCCACCCAGACCCTATCCCCATATCCCTACACATTTTACCTGCTAATCCCTCTAACCTACACATCCCTGGACACTAAGGGGCAATTTTAGCATAGCCAATAACCTAACCCGCACATCTTTGGACTGTGGGAGGAAACTGGAGCACCCGGAGAAAACCCACGCAGACACGAGGAGAATGTGCAAACTCCACACAGACAGTGACCCGAGCCGGGAATCGAACCCGGGACCCTGGAGCTGTGAAGCAGCAGTGCTAACCCACTGTGCCCACCCCAAAATGTTATATTTGGGAGATGAGTTAATCGTGTTTTGTTCAGAAGGCTGAAAGTTACCTATTTTTTTTTTGCCGAAGTTGTTTGGAGTGTTTTTCTTTGTGTTTCCCGCCCCCCGTCCCCGATCGTTATTTGAATGGTTCCTGTTTCTTTCCCCCCCCCCCCACCAGCTGTTTGACCTCGTCTACAGGGAAGAAACTCTGCTCAACGTCATCAAGAGCGTGACGCGGAACGGCCGCTCCATCATCCTGACGGCAGTGCTGGCCCTCATCCTGGTCTACCTCTTCTCCATTATGGGGTTCCTCTTCCTACAGGACGATTTCATCATGGAGGTGGACCCTCTGGAGAAGAACAAAACACCTCTGACGGGTAACGTCACCTCGTTCCGAGAAAGAGGGAGCGTTGGACCATTTTACAAAAGGATAGAATCCCTACAGCACGGAAGGAGGCCATTTGGCCCATCCAGTCTGTACTGACTCTCCCACAGAGAGACAGAGATGTCATTGATATTAAAGGCTCCAAATAAGAACATAGAACATTCCAGCGCAGTACAGGCCCTTCGGCCCTCGATGTTGCACCAACCAGTGGAACCAATCTAATGACCCTCTAACCTAAACTATTCCAATGTTATCCATATGCCTATCCACTGACCATTTGAATGCCCTTAAAGTTGGCGAGTCCACAACTGCTGCAGGCAGGGCATTCCACGCCCTTACTACCCTCTGAGTAAAGAACCTACCTCTGACATCCGTCCTATAATTACCACCCCTCAATTTAAAGCTATGTCCCCTCGTGTTAGCCATCACCATCCGAGGAAAAAGGCTCTCACTGTCCACCCTATCTAATCCTCTGATCATCTTGTATGCCTCAATTAGGTCACCTCTTAACCTTCTTCTCTCCAATGAAAATAACCTCAAGTCCCTCAGCCTTTCCTCATAAGACCTTCCCTCCACACCAGGCAACATCCTGGTAAACCTCCTCTGCACCCTTTCCAATGCCTCCACATCTTTTTTATAATGCGGCGACCAGAACTGTACGCAATACTCCAAGTGCGGCCGCACCAGAGTTTTGTACAGTTGTAACATGATCTCACGACTCCGAAATTCAATCCCTCTACCAATAAAAGCTAACACACCGTACGCCTTCTTAACAACCTTATCAACCTGGGTACCAACTTTCAGGGAGCTATGCACATGTACATAAGAAATAGGAGCAGGAGTAGGCCATCTAGCCCTTCGAGCCTGCCCCGCCATTCAATAAGATCATGGCTGATCTGAAGTGGATCAGTTCCACTTTCCTGCTTTCTCCCCATAACCCTTAATTCCCTTGTCTATCAGAAACCTATCTACCCGTGACTTAAATATATTTAGCGAGGCAGCCTCCACCACTTCAACAGGCAGAGAATTCCAGAGATTCACCACCCTTTGAGTGAAGAAGTTCCTTCTCAACTCTGATCTAAACCACACGCCCCTTATCTTGAGGCTGTGCCCTCTAGTCCTGCTGTCCTTTCTGAGCGGGAAGAATCTCTCTACCTCTACCCTATCCATCCCTTCATTATCTTATACGTCTCTATAAGATCTCCCCTCATCCTTCTAAACTCCAACGAGTACAGACCCAATCTATTCAGTCTCTCTTCATAGTCCAACCCCCTCATCTCCGGTATCAGCCTAGTGAACCTCCTCTGCACTCCCTCCAAGGCCAAAATATCTTTGCGCAAATAAATGAATGCCGTTAATGCCTGGTGGCTTAAAATGAGAAATTGCAGTCTGATACTTTGTTTTATTCTTGTTCTCCAGCCCAGGGAAACCTCTACAGCTCCAATATGAACAATGAGGAGGATGTGTGTCGGGGGAACTGTTTTGCATTACCCATGGCAGCTGCAGGTTAGTAAATAAGGCTCGTAAAACAAGAGTGCTCAACTTGTTAATTCCGATCTCCCCAGACAGAAAGACCTCGCAAAGAGCAGCTGGTTTCCCACTCTGTCTGTTTCTGCTTTGTATCCTTCAGCTCCACTCGGTTGTGTGAGTTTCTTTGACGGAATGGTTCCTCTGATATCTGAGTAGCCGACTCAAAAACTTGTTCTAGAACCCTACAGTGCAGAAACAGGCCCCTCGGCCCATCGATTCTGCACCGAACACAATCCCACCCAGACCCTATCCCCATATCCCTACACATTTTACCTGCTAATCCCTCTAACCTACACATCCCAGGACACTAAGGGGCAATTTTAGCATAGCCAATGAACCTAACCCGCACATCTTTGGACTGTGGGAGGAAACCGGAGCACCCGGAGAAAACCCACGCAGACACGAGGAGAATGTGCAAACTCCACACAGACAGTGACCCGAGCCGGGAATCGAACCCAGGACCCTGGAGCTGTGAAGCAGCAGTGCTAACCACTGTGCTACCGTGCCGCCGAGTTCCGTGTGGATCTCCTAAATAAAATTAGCTCAGGTTTCTACACTTTTTGCTAGTTTTATGAATGTATTCAGCGAAGCAGGGTGGCATGTTTTGGTGAGAGGCGAAAAATAAGAAATGTGCCTGGTTTTCCACCCTTCCCCAATCTGTTTTGCCGGTCAAACTGGGCCCAAAACCAATTTCAATATTAATGGCATCATTGGCATGTCATTAGCGAGTCCCGGACAATATCGTCCGCACTCACTTGTAATAACCCTCTTCACCAGTGGGAGACCAGAAGGGATGTCCTTGCCAGGGAGATAGGAGGCCATTGAAGTCCCCAGTGCTTGGGGCATAGATGAGCAGTACCCATTGGGTGGTGCCAGTTTGGCAGTGCCCACTGTGCACCCTGACACTGCCCACTAGGCACCTTAACTGTGCCGGGAGCAGTGGCAAGGGGGCTGAACCGGAATGGGGGTGGTGGAGCAATGACATGGGGGTGGGAGGGATATTTCTGCAGACAGGAGTGATTGGGAAGGGGGTAACCTCTGCAGGAGACGGGGAGGGGTCCCAATGTCCATGGAGTGTGCGGAGAAGGAGGCAGGATATCTTCCAAGAGCTCAGCAGCTGGCTTGGACGTGAATAATTTGCTGGGTGTTAGCGATGGAAAGGTGGTAGGAATGGAGGGTCTTAATGACATTACTGTTACTAGAGAGGTGTTGCTCGACAGACTGGAGGGGCTGATTGTGGACAAGTCCCCAGGACCGGATGGAATGCATCCGAGGGTTCTGAAAGAAATGGCGGAGGTGATAGTGGATGCCTTGGTGGTTATTTTCCAGACGTCGCTGGATTCCGGGGAAGTGCCGGAAGATTGGAAAACAGCTAATGTTACGCCGTTGTTTAAGAAGGGTGCCAGGCAAAAGGCGGGGAATTATAGGCCGGTTAGTTTAACGTCTGTGGTAGGTAAAATGTTAGAATCCGTCATTAAGGAGGAAATAGCGAGGCATCTTGAGGGGAATTGCTTGATAGGGCGGACGCAACACGGTTTCATTAAAGGGAAGTCGTGTCTGACAAATTTACTGGAGTTCTATGAGGATGTGTCTAGGGCAATGGATAGAGGAGAGCCGGTGGATGTGGTCTTTCTGGATTTTCAGAAGGCGTTTGACAAGGTACCTCACAAGAGGTTATTGCAGAAGGTCAGGGGACATGGAGTTGGGGGTAGGGTGTTAGTGTGGATAGAGGATTGGTTGTCAAATAGGAGGCAGAGAGTGGGGGTCAATGGATGCTATTCGGATTGGCGGTTGGTGACTAGTGGGGTGCCCCAGGGGTCGGTGCTGGGGCCTCAGCTATTTACCATTTATATAGATGATCTGGAGGAGGGAACCGAGTGCAGGGTGTCGAAATTTGCTGATGACACCAAGATTGGGGGAAAGGCAAATTGTGCGGAGGGTGTGGAGAGTCTGCAGAAGGATCTAGATAGGCTGGGCGAATGGGCCAGGAAATGGCAAATGGAATTTAATGTTGGCAAGTGTGAGGTGGTCCACTTTGGTAGGAGGAATGGTAGGAAGGACTATTACTTACATGGCGAAAAACTGCAGCAGGCGACGGTGCAGAGGGACCTCGGGGTCCTTGTGCATGAGTCACAAAAACCCAGCTTGCAGGTGCAGCAGGTGGTCAGGAAGGCGAATGGGATGCTGGCCTTCATAGTGAGGGGGATTGAATATAAAAGTAGGGAGGTCTTGCTGCAGCTGTATAGGGCATTGGTGAGGCCGCAGCTGGAGTACTGTGTGCAGTTTTGGGCGCCGCACCTGCGCAAGGATATTTTGGCCCTGGAGGGAGTGCAGAGGAGGTTTACTAGGCTGATACCGGAGTTGAGGGGATTGAGCTATGAGGAGAGGCTGAATAAACTAGGCTTGTACTCGTTAGAGTTTAGAAGAATGAGGGGAGATCTCATTGAGACGTATAAGATGATGAACGGGATGGATAGGATAGAGGTGGAGAGACTCTTCCCGCTCAAAAAAGACAGTAGGACTAGGGGGCACAGCCTCAAGATAAAGGGGAGGTGGTTTAGAACGGAGTTGAGGAGGAACTTCTTCACTCAAAGGGTGGTGAATCTCTGGAATTCTCTACCCGTTGAAGTGGTGGAGGCTGCCTCGCTAAATATTTTTAAGAAGCAGGTTGATGGGTTTTTGATAAGCAAGGGGATTAAGGGTTATGGGGAGAGGGCGGGAAGGTGGAACTGAGCCACGACAGATCAGCCATGATCTTATTGAATGGCGGGGCAGGCTCGAAGGGCCAGATGGCCTACTCCTGCTCCTATTTCTTATGTTCTTATGTTCTTTACTGGTGAGCTTAGGCTCCTCCTCCCCCCATCTCCTGGCGAGAATCACATCCTGGCTCTTTGTTTGCACTAAATACCATAAGATTACAACTCACTGCTTGCCAAAGGAAATGACGATTCTCTCCCTTTTTCTTGCTCGTTCAACATTTTAGGATTCTTTTATTAAGATTGCGCCAATTTTGCCATACTTTGAGGAGGTTTGGAATATTAAACTGGAACCTTTAGCCACAGGTTCACCAATGTTAACGTTTTGAAAGATCTTGAAAAGAAAATTTGCTGTAACTTAGTAAGGAGATCTCTACTGCACCCTAATCCACCTGGGGAACATCATTTCGTGAGGGTTTGTTTTCGGTCATTCTCCATAGTTTAAAATTGGCTTCTCCAGAGACAGTGATTTTTAAAATGCATATTCTTTTGAGACTTAGAACATAGAACATTACAGCTCAGTACAGACCCGAGGCCCTCGATGTTGCACCGACCAGTGGAACCAATCTAATGACCCTCTAACCTAAACTATTCCAATGTTATCCATATGCCTATCCACTGACCATTTGAACGCCCTTAAAGTTGGCGAGTCCACAACTGCTGCAGGCAGGGCATTCTACAACCTTACTACCCTCTGAGTAAAGAACCTACCTCTGACATCCATCCCATAATTACCACCCCTCAATTTAAAGCTATGTCCCCTCGTGTTAGCCATCACCATCCGAGGAAAAAGGCTCTCACTGTCCACCCTATTTGGGTTGGGGAGACAAACCTGTTTTCAGTTCTTGTCATCTAACTGTGCCAATTACCACTTGTAAATATATCAAGGGATATTTTTTAAATCATTTTTTAAAGTTAGCAGCCTAATTTTGCATGATTGCTGGTAGATTTCAGAATTTAACCTGGGTCCTTGGGGCTGTGAGGCAGTAATGTTATGTAGGTAGTATGTAGGGTGTTACAGTAAACTCTTTCTAAGAAACTCCACCCTGTGAATGTGATTTTTCAGTCCTGTTTAAACCATTTACATTTGTTAGAGATCAGATCAGAAACTCTAAAGTATGCTACAAAGTGAGACCAGAGCCCAACAATATTTTTATTTTGGCATGAGCGTGAGGATAAGATGTTTCATTTCAAGTGTGACTTTTACTGATGCACTGGGAAGCTTGTTTCGAAACAAACTTTATTTGAACAACACGGTTTAACAGTAACAAATGAATTGGCTTAGCTTTTACCAGTCAAAATACTTAATGTTTTAATGTTTATTTATTAGTATCACAAGTAGGTTTACATTAACACTGCAATGAAGTTACTGCAAAGATCCCCTAGTCGCCACACTCTGGTGCCTGTTCGGGAACACTGAGGAAGAATTTAGCATGGCCAATTCACCTAACCAGCACATCTTTGGGACTGTGGGAAGAATTGGGAGCACTGGGAGGAAACCCACGCAGACATTGGGTGAACGTGCAGACTCCCCACAGTCAGTGCCCCAAGCTGGGAATCGAACCTGGCTCCTCTCCCACTCACTCTCTCCCTCATTGGCTATGCAGAGTTTGCACGATGAGAGAGAGAGTGAGTGGGAGAGGAGCCAGGTTCGATTCCCGGCTTGGGGCACTGACTGTGCAGAGTCTGCACGTTCTCCCCATGTCTGCGTGGGTTTTGTCTGGGTGCTCCGGTTTCCTCCCACACTCCAAAGATGTACAGGTTACGTTGGTTGGCCACGCTTGGGGGGGGATTAGCAGGGTAAATCTGTGGGGTTACGGGGATAGGGTAGATTTGTTATCGGTGCAGACTGGATGGGTTACAAGGCCTCCTTCTGTACAGTAGGGATTCTGTGATAATAAACAAAAATGCATGAGCTCAGATTAAAGCAAACACCCCATTATCTAGCATCAGTTATACTCCTGCATTCTCAGCATGGAGTGCCTGTTCTGCAGACAGATCAGTACCAGGTAAACCAGAGCTGAACCTCACAAGAAGCATGATATAAATACACTTCTTAAAGGCTCACTGTCATCGTCACACAACCTTCCAAAAGCCCTGTTTAGCTATTTGTTTAACACAAAAGGATGGTGTAGTTGCGCTGCCTTAGAAATTTCCTCTCGCATTCCTTCTTATACTTAACTTTGCTCATCAATTTAATCTTACAAATAAATACGCAGTCATTCTCATGGGATATCATTGGTTAGATTGCTTCTTTGTATTTAAAAAAAAAAATTTGTCCTGCTTTATCGTTGATCTATGACTGCGGTTAAATGGAAAAAGTTTTATCTTGTTTTCGCCAGAGGAAAAAAAATCGTCTTTTTAAGCCTTTTTTTAAAAATGAAATTATTCTGGGGATGTTGATGGCCTTTATAGCGAGGGGGATTGAATATAAAAGCAGGGAGGTCTTGCTGCAACTGTACAGGTCACTGGTGAGGCTGCAGCTGGAGTACTGTGTGCAGTTTTGGTCGCCGCACTTGCGCAAGGATATTTTGGCCTTGGAGGGAGTGCAGAGGAGGTTTACTAGACTGATGCCGGAGATGAGGGGGTTGGACTATGAAGAGAGACTAAATAGACTGGGTCTGTACTCGTTGGAGTTTAGAAGGATGAGGGGGGATCTTATAAAGACATATAAGATAATGAAAGGGATGGATAGGGTAGAGGTAGAGAGATTCTTCCCACTTAGAATGGACAGCAGGACTAGGGGGCACAGCCTCAAAATAAGGGGGGGGGGTGCAGTTTAGAACGGAGTTGAGGAGGAACTTCTTCACTCAAAGGGTGGTGAATCTCTGGAATTCTCTGCCCATTGAAGTGGTGGAGGCTGCCTCGCTAAATATATTTAAGTCACGGGTAGATAGGTTTCTGATAGACAGGGGAATTAAGGGTTATGGGGAGAGGGCGGGAAGGTGGAGCTGAGTCACGACAGATCAGCCATGATCTTATTGAATGGCGGGGCAGGCTCGAAGGGCCAGATGGCCTACTCCTGCTCCTATTTCTTATGTTCTTATGATTTTGGCCAGCCCAGCATTTGTTGTCCATCCCTAATTGCCCCTTGAGAAGGTGAAGCTGCCTTGCTGAACCACCTCAATCTGTGTGGTGTAGGTACACCCACACTGCTGTTAGGGAGGGAGTTTCAGGATTTTGACCCAGCGGCAGTGATATCTTTCCAAATCGGGATGGTGAGTGGCTTGGAGGGGAACCTCCAGAGGGTGGTGTTCCCATGGAAGGCGGCACAGTAGCACAGTGGGTTAGCACTGCTGCTTCACGGCTCTAAGGGGTCCTGGGTTCGATTCCCGGCTCGGGTCACTGCCTGTGTGGAGTTTGCACATTTTCCTCATGTCTGCGTGGGTTTTCTCCGGGTGCTCCGGTTTCCTCCCACAGTCCAAAGATGTGCGGGTTAGGTTGATTGGCCGTGCTAAGAAATTGCCCCTTAGTATCCAGGGATGTGTAGATTAGTGGGTATAATATAAAGAACAACACAGCAATGGGAAACAGGCCCTTCGTCCCAACGAGCCCGCGCCGCCATTTTAACATTACGAGTCCCCTCTCCACCCATGACCCTTGTGTATGCTTATGGCATTCCACATTGAGGGGAGACTAATTTAGGGACAATTTGTTACACCAATCAGCCTAACGGCACGTCTTTGGGGTGTGGGAGGAAACCGGAGCACCCGGAGGAAACCCACGCAGACACAGGGAGAATGCGCAAACTCCCACAGACACAGGCCCAAATCCACGTATCTGCACAGCAATCAGTGATAGTCACTGAGCTGTTGCGTTGCCCAGTATCTGGTCCAGTTTAAGCGTACACTAACGGCGTGAAGCACTAGGCAACTCTCGAAACATCCAAGAGCAGCCCTCGCACGACCCACCGCGTGTGTGCCCCTTGTTGGACATGTAGGGGTATGGGGGTAGGGTGGGATTGTGTTTGGTGCAGACTGGAAGGGCCTCTGTCTGCACTGTAGGGTTCTGTGATTCTATGTATCTGCTGCCATTCTCCTTCAAAACGGGATAGGCCGTGGGTTTGGAAGGCGCTTTCGAAGTCTTGGTGAGTTACTGCGGCGCACCTTAGAACCCTACAGTGCAGAAACAGGCCCTTCGGCCCATCGAGTCTGCACCGAACACAATCCCACCCAGACCCTATCCCCATATCCCTACACATTTACCTGCTAATCCCTCTAACCTACACATCCCAGGATACTAAGGGGCAATTTTAGCATAGCCAATGAACCTAACCCGCACATCTTTGGGCTGTGGGAGGAAACCGGAGCACCCGGAGAAAACCCACGCAGACACGAGGAGAATGTGCAAACTCCACACAGGCAGTGACCCGAGCTGGGAATCGAACCCAGGACCCTGGAGCTGTGAAGCAGCAACGCTAACCCACTGTGCTACCGTGCCGCCCTTGTAGATAATACACACTGCCACTGTACCTCGGCGCGGGAGGGATGCTTAAAGTGAGTGATGCAGAGCTTCTGTGCTTTCTCATGGCAACCCCTGTACCAGTGCCACATTTAAGAGCTCACCCTGGGGTCAGTTGTCTTCTCCGGTTGAGAAGCCTCACAACACCAGGTTAAAGTCCAACAGGTTTATCTGGAATCACCAGCTTTCGGAGCGCTGCTCCTTTGTCACTCACCTGATGAAGGAGCAGTGCTCCGAAAGCTCGTGATTCCAAATAAACCTTTAACCTGGGTGTTGTGACACTTCTGTGCCCACCCCAGTCCAACCTGATGAAGGAGCAGCGCTCCGAAAGCTCGTGATTCCAAATAAACCTTTAACCTGGGTGTTGTGACACTTCTGTGCCCACCCCAGTCCAATGCCGACACCCCCACACCATATTTTCTCCCAAAAGCGGTGGTTTTTCATCCAGTCCAAATAAAACTGATCCAACTGGTCATTTATCCGTCACATTTTCTTATCTCTTTGTGTGAAGTTTGCCTTTGTACAGCATCTTTGTGGAACGTATCAATGTATAGCAGTTAATTTGATTGAAGTGTTTAAAAGAATAACAGGATTGGAAGGGGGGGAAACTATTCTGGGGGAAATTCAGGCCTGAGGGGACAGGCTGTGAAATGTAGAGCTCGGCTGTTGAGGAGTGAAATGGGGAAACGCTTTTGAAGGTGTGGGAGTCTAGAGTCTTGCCCCACAAGCACGTGGGTTTTGAGACTGAGATCAGCAGATGTTGTTGGGGTAAGGGTGTTCGGGGTATGGAGTTGAGGAACAGCTCAGCCACGATCTGACTGAATGAACAGAGTAAGAAGTCTCACAACACCAGGTTAAAGTTTATTTGATAGTAAACACCACTAGCTTTTGAGGTTTGCCCTTCGCCAGGTGAGTGGAGAGTTCTGGTATCAAATGTTGGACTTCCACCTGGTGTTGAGAGACTGTCTTTACTCCAGTCCAACGCCGACACGAATGAACAGGCCCAGGGGGGTGACTGACCCCTTTGCGTTTCCACGGCGTTTCCAGACCATTAATCAGACGGAGAGTTGCATGTCATTCACCTGCAGTATCCCGTAAACACTGCCACTAAGCTGAGGCCATCTGTATTGTAAAAAAAGACTGGTGGGTTGGAAGTCCCAAGCAGCTTTACGTTGTTCCACAAGCAATGGGCTGTGTGAGTATCGGATACCGTGGCACGCTGTACGGCACAGAAAATAGTGTGACCCAGTGCACGTGTCTTCAGGAGGTGTTGCTGAGTTTAGGAGGGATTGAGTTTAAGAGTCGGGAGATAATGTTGCAGCTATGTAGGACCCTGGTCAGACCCCATTTGGAGGACTGTTAGCTTTAAATTGAGGGGTGGTAATTATAGGACGGATGTCAGAGGTAGGTCCTTCACTCAGAGGGTAGTAAGGGCGTGGAATGCCCTGCCTGCAGCAGTTGTGGACTCGCCAACTTTAAGGGCGTTCAAATGGTCAGTGGATAGGCATATGGATAACATTGGAATAGTTTAGGTTAGAAGGTCATTAGATTGGTTCCACTGGTCGGCACAACATCGAGGGCCGAAGGGCCTGTACTGCGCTGGAATGTTCTACTGTGTTCAGTTCTGGTCGCCTCATTACAGGAAGGATGTTTAAACCATAGAAAGGGTGCAGAGGAGATTTACAAGGATGTTGTCTGGATTGGGGAGCATGCCTGATGAGGATAGGTTGAGGGAGCTCGGCCTACTCTCCTTGGAGAGATGAAGGATGAGGGGTGACCTGATAGAGGTGTATAAGATTTTGAGAGATATTGATCGGGTGGATAGTCAGAAGCTTTTTCCAAGGGCTGAAATGGTTGCCACAAGAGGACACAGGTTTAAGGTGCTGGGGAGTAGGTACAGAGGAGATGTCAGGGGTAAGTTTTTCACTCAGAGTGGTGGGTGCGAGGAAAGGGCTGCCGGCAACGGTGGTGGAGGCGGATTCGATAGGGTCTTTTAAGAGTTTTAGATAAGTCCATGGAACTTAGTAAGATAGAGGGTTACAGGTAAGCCTAGTAAATTCTAAGGGATGTGTTCGGCACAACTTTGTGGGCCGAAGGGCCTGTATTGCGCTGTAGTTGTTTTGTGTTTCTATGTACAACAGGGCTGGTTAGCAGTGCAATGCATTGTGTGAGTTGATACCATATCGCTGCTAAAATCCCTATAGAGATTGATTACTTTTTAAAAAAAAAAGATATTTGGATTTCCAATCACCCAACTGAAAGGATCAAATAATGAATGAGGCTGGGCTAGCACTTAATATAAAAAAGGATAGCAAGAGTTTTTATAAATGTATAAAAAGGAAGAGGCTGGCTAGGGTGAACGTTGGTCCTTTAGAGGATGAGAAAGGGGAGCTAGTGGTAGGGGATGGGGATATGGCTAAGGTCTTGAATAACTTTTTTGTTTCTGTCTTCACGGAGGAGGACGTGAATAATTTGCCGGGTGTTAGCGATGGAAAGGTGGTAGGAATGGAGGGTCTTAATGACATTACTGTTACTAGAGAGGCGGTGCTCGACAGACTGGAGGGGCTGATTGTGGACAAGTTCCCAGGACCGGATGGAATGCATCCGAGGGTTCTGAAAGAAATGGCGGAGGTGATAGCGGATGCCTTGGTGGTTATTTTCCAGACGTCGCTGGATTCCGGGGAAGTGCCGGATGATTGGAAAACGGCTAATGTTACGCCGTTGTTTAAGAAGGGTGCCAGACAAAAGGCGGGGAATTATAGGCCGGTTAGTTTAACGTCTGTGGTAGGTAAAATGTTAGAATCTGTCATTAAGGAGGAAATTGCGAGGCATCTTGAAGGGAATTGCTTGATAGAGCAGACGCAGCACGGTTTCATTAAAGGGAAGTCGTGTCTGACAAATTTACTGGAGTTCTATGAGGATGTGTCTAGGGCAGTGGATAGAGGAGAGCCGGTGGATGTGGTCTTTCTAGATTTTCAGAAGGCGTTTGACAAGGTACCTCATAAGAGGTTATTGCAGAAGGTCAGGGGACATGGAGTTGGGGGTAGGGTGTTAGCGTGGATAGAGGATTGGTTGTCAAATAGGAGGCAGAGAGTGGGGGTAGATGACAGGAGTTCTCCTGTCTCACCCACCAAAGGGAATATGGCGGGTGGGGGGGGCGGACCATGCATTGACCTCAGGTGGGGTTCTCAAGATTAGGGGTGAGCGTGGACAGAGAATCCCACCCAATACTTCATTCTTCAGGAACCAGGCCGAAGCTAAACTCCACTGCTGATAGTCTGCTTCCTTTTCCCTTTACAGCCAGGTAACTTCTAACCCCAAAATTCATTTTCACCGTGAAGATTACCCTGGTGATTTCTTTCTTATTTGCCCAAGCCAGGCAAATCTTCCCACCTCTTTTAAATCCTCATGAATTCCAGTGTCTTCAGTCTGAGTACTAGCTCTCATCAGCATTTTCCAAGATGAACAATACATTTAGCATTACCTTTGTGTCAGATGCCAGCCCGGCTGCCTCAATTTCCTGCTCTCTGCCTCTTGGATTGACTTGTGTCAGTGAGGTTCAGTGATATCTTAGGAAGCCTGATACTAATTGGCCTTGTGTGGAACTTTTCTCCCTCAAAACACATCTCCATGCAACATGAACCACATAGGCCTTGTATCCAGGCAGAAACACTAAATAGTTATCCTCTAGAGGCCCAACCCTATTCTATCTTGAAATTAAACAGACAGTTTAAAGTCTAACCATTTATAAAGCCTGACATTCCTAACATCACCCAATGAGACTTGGAAATCAACACCTACAGTCTGCACAACTGCCCTCACCATTGGCTATAGGTGTCAATGCCAAGTGCCATCTTCCTGATAACTCACCACTCCCCCTCTCCACCCCCCCCCCCAACTTTAACCTTTAACAATAAAGCCACCAGGTTTCCTGTTGGGTAGAATTGAGAACAGATCACGCTACCCACTTTATTCGTCCATCTTTCTGAAAGAGACAGTCCCAAACATAACAATTTCATAAAAGTTGTATTTGTGAGACCACCCGTGTATCATGGTTGTACAATTGGCAGCACTCCTGCCTCTGAGTTAGCAAGTTGTGGGTTCAAGTTTCAATCTAGACTTTGAGCTCCTACCTAGGCTAACACTTCATGCGTGCGGCAGGTTGTGGTGGGCTGCTCTTGGATGTTGCTTCGGGAGTTGCCTACTGCTTCATGTCATTGGTGTGCGTAAACTGGACCATCTCGAGGGCAACATGACAGCTCAGAGACTATCTCTGTTGCTGTGCGGACACATGGATTTGGGCCTGTGTCCGTGGGAGTTTGCGCGTTCTCCCCATGGTTGCGTGGGTTTCCTCCGGGTGCTCCGGTTTCCTCCCACATCCCAAAGATGTGCTTTTAGGCTGATTGATTGGGTAACAAATTGTCCCTATATTGGACCTCCCTGATCCTCACACATTAGGCGTAGACTAAAATCATGAATAGGTCACTGAGACAATGGGACGGCGGCGCGGGCTCGTTGGGCCGAAGGGCCTGTTTCTCGTGCTGTGTTGTTCTTTGACTGTAACCTGCACTTTAAGGTCAGATATTGAACCAAGAACCCATCTCCCTATTGAGTTGGAATAGAATCTCTCTTAACCGTTTGAAGAGCAGGGAATATTTCTAGTGTAATCGGCCAACACTCCATCCTCTGTCAATCACCAGGTAACTGGTTATTCATTGATTGGAGGAGCTTGCTTGTGAATGAAATGCTTTGAGATATCCTAAGGGACATGCTAAATAAATGCAACTTTGGCAGTATTAATAACTGGAGTGTGACACAGTGTTTAGCACTGTTGCCTCACAGCGTCCGGGACCTGGATTCGATTCCCAGATTGGGTCACTGCCTGTCTGGAGTTTGCACATTCTCCCCATGTCTGCGTGGGCTTCCTCCCACAGTCTGGAAGACGTGCTGGTTAGGGTGCATTGGTCGTGCTAAATTCTCTCTGTGTACCCCAACAGGTGCCGGAGTGGGGCGACTAGGAGATTTTCACAGTAACTTCATTGCAGTGTTAATGTCAGCCTACTTGTGACACTAATAAATAAAGTTTAAACTTTAAAAACGTTCGAATATTGATCAACGTTAAAAGGGTTGGTCAGGTCGAGGAATGAGAAGTAGTTTAAACTCCACTGTTAGACCGTGTCTAATCGCTGGTGCCCAGAGTGAATATGTGGGAGATTTCCTGTGGTGAAACAGTGACTCGAGTGAAGAATTATTCTTTCTGTTCGTCAGCAGGAAGCCATGATGCTGATTCCAGCTCTGAACAAACCTGCGACACTCTGCTGATGTGCATCGTTACAGTATTAAACCAGGGACTGAGAAACGGGGGTGGGGTTGGTGATGTGTTAAGAAAACCTTCAAAGAATGTAAGTATCTTTGCACATACATGTAACACACATTGGTTAGGACATTTATGTGTTGTGCATTTGAGTCTTTGATGTGCATGTGTAGTACAGAGTGCACATAAATGTGATGTATGTGCAGCTTTGTGTATGTATGTATATATGAATGAACATGTGTGGTATGGAGGGAGTGCATGTGTGGTGCACGTGTCTTGCATGCGTGCACAAGTGTATGTGATACATGCATGTCTACTTTATATGCTGGCATGTAAATGATATGTGTTTGATGCATTGCAGCATATGTGTGTAACAGTCTGTGCCCATGCATGCATGTGTGTGTGTGTATGTTTGTGTGAATTTGTTGCATTGTTGTGCACGTGTATTTGCTGCATTGCTGTGTGTGTGTGCTGCGTTGCTGTGTGTGTGCTGCGTTGCTGTGTGTGTGTGCTGCATTGCTGTGTGTGTGTGCTGCATTGCTGTGTGTGTGCTGCGTTGCTGTGTGTGTGTGCTGCATTGCTGTGTGTGTGCTGCGTTGCTGTGTGTGTGTGTGCTGCGTTGCTGTGTGTGTGCTGCGTGTGTGCTGCATTGCTGTGTGTGCTGCATTGCTGTGTGTGTGTGTGCTGCGTTGCTGTGTGTGTGTGCTGCGTTGCTGTGTATGTGCTGCGTTGCTGTGTGTGTGTGCTGCGTTGCTGCGTGTGTGTGCTGCATTGCTGTGTGTGTGCTGCATTGCTGTGTGTGTGTGCTGCGTTGCTGTGTGTGCACGCGCCGCGTTGCATTGCCGTGTGTGCGCGCGCCGCGTTGCATTGCCTTGTGTGCGCGTGCCGGGTTGCATTGCTCTGTGTGTGCGCATGCCAGGTTGCATTGCTCTGTGTGTGCGCGTGCTGGGTTGCATTGCTCTGTGTGTGCGCGTGCCAGGTTGCATTGCTCTGTGTGTGCGCATGCTGGGTTGCATTGCTCTGTGTGTGCGCATGCTGGGTTGCATTGCTCTGTGTGTGCGCGTGCCGGGTTGCATTGCCGTGTGTGCGCGTGCCGGGTTGCATTGCTCTGTGTGTGCGCGTGCTGGGTTGCATTGCTCTGTGTGTGCACGTGCCGGGTTGCATTGCTCTGTGTGTGCGCGTGCCGGGTTGCATTGCTCTGTGTGTGCGCGTGCTGCGTTGCATTGCTCTGTGTGTGCGCGTGCTGGGTTGCATTGCTCTGTGTGTGCACGTGCCGGGTTGCATTGCCGTGTGTGCGCGTGCCGGGTTGCATTGCTCTGTGTGTGCGCGTGCTGGGTTGCATTGCTCTGTGTGTGCACGTGCCGGGTTGCATTGCTCTGTGTGTGCGCGTGCCGGGTTGCATTGCTCTGTGTGTGCGCGTGCTGCGTTGCATTGCTCTGTGTGTGCGCGTGCTGGGTTGCATTGCTCTGTGTGTGCATGTGCTGGGTTGCATTGCTCTGTGTGTGCGCGTGCCGGGTTGCATTGCTCTGTGTGTGCGCGTGCCGGGTTGCATTGCTCTGTGTGTGCGCGTGCCGGGTTGCATCGCTCTGTGTGTGCGCGCGTGCCGGGTTGCATCGCTCTGTGTGTGCGCATGCCGGGTTGCATTGCTCTGTGTGTGCGCGTGCCGGGTTGCATTGCTCTGTGTGTGCGCGTGCCGGGTTGCATTGCTCTGTGTGTGCGCGTGCCGGGTTGCATTGCTCTGTGTGTGCGCATGCCAGGTTGCATTGCTCTGTGTGTGCGCGTGCTGGGTTGCATTGCTCTGTGTGTGCGCGTGCCAGGTTGCATTGCTCTGTGTGTGCGCATGCTGGGTTGCATTGCTCTGTGTGTGCGCGTGCCGGGTTGCATTGCCGTGTGTGCGCGTGCCGGGTTGCATTGCTCTGTGTGTGCGCGTGCTGGGTTGCATTGCTCTGTGTGTGCACGTGCCGGGTTGCATTGCTCTGTGTGTGCGCGTGCCGGGTTGCATTGCTCTGTGTGTGCGCGTGCTGCGTTGCATTGCTCTGTGTGTGCGCGTGCTGGGTTGCATTGCTCTGTGTGTGCACGTGCCGGGTTGCATTGCTCTGTGTGTGCGCGTGCCGGGTTGCATTGCTCTGTGTGTGCGCGTGCCGGGTTGCATTGCTCTGTGTGTGCGTGTGCTGCGTTGCTGTGTTGCTGCGTGTTGGGTATGTGGAAAACATCAGATAATTTTCCTTAAGTTAATTTTTATGGTGTGGGTCAAGCAAAATACCACAGGGCCAGTCTCTTAGTGAGTGAGATAGGATGGTTCAGCTGTAATAAAGTGGGACAGCAGACCGTGTGAGAGATTTCTCAATGAACAGCAGGAACTGGGAAGCAGGTTCGTTTTGTAAAAAAATCAGTCAGGAGATGACTTCCTGACACGTTTCTGAGGTTAGAATCATCCTCCACAACTGGAATAGGGTTTAAAGCAAAGACAGCAAGAGGAGAGAATAACAAAGAGTGGCACAGTGGGTTAGCACTGCGGCTTCACAGCTCCAGGGTCCTGGGTTCGATTCCCGGCTCGAGTCACTGCCTGTGTGGAGTTTGCACATTCTCCCCGTGTCTGCGTGGGTTTCCTCCGGGCGCTCCGGTTTCCTCCCACAGTCCAAAGATGTGCGGGTTAGGTTGACTGGCTGTGCTAAATTGTCCCTTAGTGTCCAAAGGTATATAGATTACAGGGTTAAATGAGTAGGGTTATGGGGATAGGGCAGGGGTCGGACCTGGATAAGATGCTGTGTCAGAGAGTCGGTGTGGGCGCAATGGGCCAAATGGCCTCCTTCTGTACTGTAGGGATTCTGTGATAGGTTAGAGCCAGAAAATACCGTGAGGGGTGATGGTTCAAAGGTGATGATGGGATAAGTAAAGAAATAGGAGCTATGTCTGGAGGAGGAGCGGAGAAAGGAAAAACAGGAACATTTCACTCGGAGAAATGGTGACAGAGTTTACAATCTCAAATTGTTAGCCAGATTGACGAGCCTGGAAGAGTATAAAGATGAGGTGCTGATCCGTGAATTGCCTCCGAACTTTATTGTTGAGTGAGCTGGTAAATTAAAGTGACTGGGGGCTCGGGGTTTGACTCGCAGACCTTACGGAGGTGGTGTTCCACAAAGCGGGTCACCCAGCCTAGGTTTGGTCTTCCCATCGTAGAGGAGAGTACCGGGATATTGGAGTGACTGTACTCGGAGGGAGTGTTTGATGCCCCGGATGTTGAGAATGGAGGTCGTCAGGAGGGTGGGCGTTGTACGGCAGGTGCTGTGGGAAGGACAGAGTGTGTTAGGGTCGATTGAGGAGAGGTTTACGCAGGGAATGGCGCCTTCAGGAAAGGGAGGCGAGGGAAGGTGCGTTTGGTGGCACCCTGCTGGAAATTTTGATCCACTGGAGGCCGGTGGGGTGGAAAGTGAGGACAAGGGGAAGGCAATTGTTATTCAGGAAAGGAGGGGCAAAGGTGACGGCAACTGAACACCCCAGGCAGAGAGCCCATCGACCACTGCCTCCTTGGTGAAGGAGGAAGGCAGACATTTTGGGAGTGCTGGTCAGGACAGAGACAGGGTGGAGAATTGCAATAGAAATGGAAGGAAGTGTGGTGAAACTTCCTCACCCGAGGGATCGCTAAGGTCGGGAATGCTCTGCCTGAGAGTGCAGTGGAGGTAGGTTCGATCGAAGCACTCATAAGGGAGTTAGACAGTTCCCTGAAGAGGAGGAATGTGCTGGGTTAAGGGGAGAAGGTAGGAGAATGGCACTAGGTGAATTGTTCGTTTGGAGAGCTGGTGCCAACGTGATGGGCTGAATGGCCTCCTCCTGCGCAGTTACAGTTCTGTGAAGTTAGGCGGAAGAGGGACCGTGAGGACAAGACTGCCCCGTGCATCCCACAAAATGGGCAGCCACAGCTAGGCCCCATCCATGTTCCCATGGCAATGTGACATACATGTTCCCCTAGCAACGTGACATCCATGTTCCCATGGCAACGTGACATCCATGTTCTCCTGGCAACGTGACATCCATGTTCCCATGGCAACGTGACATCCATGTTCCCCTAGCAACGTGACATCCATGTTCTCCTAGCAACGTGACATCCATGTTCCCTTGGCAACGTGACATCCATGTTCTCCTGGCAACGTGACATCCTTGTTCCCCTAGCAACGTGACATCCATGTTCTCCTAGCAATGTGACATCCATGTTCCCCTAGCAACGTGACATCCATGTTCCCCGAGCAACGTGACATCCATGTTTCCCTAGCAACGTGACATCCATGTTTCCCTAGCAACGTGACATCCATGTTCCCCTAGCAACGTGACATCCATGTTCCCCTAGCAACGTGACATCCATGTTCCCCTAGCAACGTGACATCCATGTTCTCCTAGCAACGTGACATCCATGTTCCCCTAGCAACGTGACATCCATGTTCTCCTAGCAACGTGACATCCATGTTCCCCGAGCAACGTGACATCCATGTTCCCCTAGCAACCTGACATCCATGTTCTCCTGGCAACGTGACATCCATGTTCCCCTGGCAACATGACATCCATGTTCCCCTAGCAATGTGACATCCATGTTCCCCTAGCAACGTGACATCCATGTTCCCATGGCAACGTGACATCCATGTTCCCCTAGCAATGTGACATCCATGTTCCCCTAGCAACGTGACATCCATGTTCTCCTGGCAACGTGACATCCATGTTCCCCTGGCAACGTGACATCCATGTTCTCCTGGCAACGTGACATCCTTGTTCCCCTAGCAACGTGACATCCATGTTCCCCTAGCAACGTGACATCCATGTTCCCCTAGCAACGTGACATCCATGTTCCCCTAGCAACGTGACATCCATGTTCTCCTGGCAACGTGACATCCATGTTCCCCTGGCAACGTGACATCCATGTTCTCCTGGCAACGTGACATCCATGTTCCCCGAGCAACGTGACATCCATGTTCCCCTAGCAACGTGACATCCATGTTCTCCTGGCAACGTGACATCCATGTTCCCCGAGCAACGTGACATCCATGTTCCCCTAGCAACGTGACATCCATGTTCCCCTAACAACGTGACATCCATGTTCCCCTAGCAACGTGACATCCATGTTCTCCTGGCAACGTGACATCCATGTTCCCCTAGCAACGTGACATCCATGTTCTCCTGGCAACGTGACATCCATGTTCCCCGAGCAACGTGACATCCATGTTCCCCTAACAACGTGACATCCATGTTCCCCTAACAACGTGACATCCATGTTCTCCTAGCAACGTGACATCCATGTTCCCCTGGCAACGTGACATCCATGTTCTCCTGGCAACGTGACATCCTTGTTCCCCTAGCAACGTGACATCCATGTTCCCCGAGCAACGTGACATCCATGTTCCCCGAGCAACGTGACATCCATGTTCCCCGAGCAACGTGACATCCATGTTCCCCTAACAACGTGACATCCATGTTCTCCTAGCAACGTGACATCCATGTTCCTCTGGCAACGTGACATCCATGTTCTCCTGGCAACGTGACATCCTTGTTCCCCTAGCAACGTGACATCCATGTTCCCCGAGCAACGTGACATCCATGTTCCCCGAGCAACGTGACATCCATGTTCCCCTAGCAACGTGACATCCATGTTCCCCTAGCAACGTGACATCCATGTTCCCCTAGCAACGTGACATCCATGTTCCCCTGGCAACGCATTCTATTTGGAGGAAGTGAGGGTAGTTTAAGCCACAGTTGTTAATTTTGAAACCGGGCTGAGGGAGGTAGCAGTGGATGGAGATTAGTTACCCGGGGAATAAACAGGGAGGCCTCGAGGAGGAAGGCCCTTAGCTTGTTAGCTGCTGAGTGTTCCTGCGGCGCTGACTGAGATGTATCTCTGGGTTGCAGGACCCGTTGTTTGTCGTCCGTGTCATCTACGACCTCCTCTTCTTCTTTGTCGTCATCATCATCGTCCTGAACTTGATCTTTGGTGTCATCATCGACACGTTTGCTGATCTGAGAAGCGAGAAGCAGAGGAAAGAGGAGATCCTGAAGACAACCTGTTTTATCTGTGGTGAGTTATATGGAGGTTTACAGCGTGGAAACCAGTCCTTCCGCCCAACCTGTCCAATGCCACCCCAATTTTTTTCCTTAAGAACATAAGAAATAGGAGCAGGAGTGGGCCATTTAGCTCTTCGAGCCTGCCCCGCCATTCAATAAGATCATGGCTGATCTGAAGTGGATCAGTTCCACTTTCCCGCTTTCTCCCCTTAATTCCCCTGTCAATCAGAAATCTATCTACCCGTGACTTAAATATATTTAGCGAGGCAGCCTCCACCACTTCAACGGGCAGAGAATTCCAGAGATTCATTACCCTTTGAGTGAAGAAGTTCCTCCTCAACTCCGTTCTAAACTGACCCCCCTTATCTTGAGGCTGTGCCCTCTAGTCCTGCTGTCCTTTCTAAGCGGGAAGAATCTCTCTACCTCTACCCCATCTATCCCCTTCATTATCTTATACGTCTCTATAAGATCCCCCCTCAACCTTAAACCCTAAGCTAATCCCGGTTTCCCACATTTGTCCTGTATCCCTCCATACCAATCTTCCCAATGTAACTGTCTAAGCATTCTTCCTAAACCACAGCCTAAAACAACACAGTCGCGATCCAGCTCCCATCACTTTAGTTGGTTTCATGTTACAAGTATGTCTCTGGTTTCCAAATCAGGAGGCTATGGATTCGAGCCCCCACTCCAAAAACCTGAGCAGGATGTGCAGGCGGACAGTCTCCTGTACATACTGTAAGTAAGAAGTCTCACAACACCAGGTTAAAGTCCAACAGATTTATTCGAAATCACGAGCTTTCGGAGTGACTCACCTGATGAAGGAGCAGCGCTCCAAAAGCTCGTGATTGCAGTTGAACCCGTTGGACTTTAACCCGGTCTCACTGTGCCCACCCCAGTCCAACGCCGGCATCTCCACATCATTCTGCAAGTGTCACGGTCTCATGTCACACTCTGATTCATCTCAAGTTCACGGTGGCACAGTGGGCTAGCACTGCCTGGGTAAGGTGCTCTTTCAGAGAGTTGGTGTAGACTCGATGGGCCCAATGGCCTCCTTCCCGTACTGTAAGCGTCTGTGTGAAGTTTGCACATTCTCCTCGTGTCGGCGTGGGTTTCCTCCGGGTGCTCCGGTTTCCTCCCACAGTCCAAAGATGTGTGGGTTAGGTTGATTGGCCATGCTAAGAAATTGCCCGTTAGTGTCCAGGGATGTGTAGGTTAGAGGGATTAGTGGGTATAATATGTAGGGATATGGGGATAGGGCCTGGTTGGGATTGTGTTCGGTGCAGACTCGATGGGCCGAAGGGCCTCTTTCTGCACTGTAGGGTTCTATGGAGTTGGGGAGGTATATAAGTAGACATTCAGTAAGGTTCCACAAATGTTTATTATTCCATGTGATGTGAACATTGTTTGCAGCTGGAGATTGTTAACACTGAGAAAAACATACTGGAAACAACCTCTTGATTGATTTATTATTGTCACATGTATCAGTACACAGTGAAACGTGTTGTTTCTTGTGTGCTATACAGACAGAGCGTACCATTCATAGAGAAGGAAAGGAGAGGGTGTAGAATGTAGTGTTACAGTCATAGCTAAGATCAACTTAGTGAGAGATTGATTTGATTTGACTTTTTACTGAGTTGATCTTTCTCTACACCCTCGCTGTGACTGCAACACTACATTCTGCACCCTCTCTCCTTTCCTTCTCTATGAATGGTATGCTCTGTCTGTACAGCACACAAAAAAACCAGTCGTTTCACTGCGTACTAATACATCTGACAATAATAAATCAATCAGGAGGTCGTTTCCAGCGTGCTTTACTTGGTGTTAACAGTCTTGAGTTTATTAAACACCAGCTGCCAACAGTGTTCACACCTCATGAAAGAACAAACACTTGTGGATAAAGTCTGATGGCAGCAGGAAAGAAGCTGTTCTTGAGTCTGCCCCTCTGACTTTTGTATCTTTTTCCCGATGGAAGAAGGTGGAAGAGAGTGTGGGGTATGTGGCTGCTTTTCTGAGGCAGCGGGAAACCGAGATGGAGTTGATGGATGGAAGGTTGGTTTGCTTGATGGACTGGGCTTCACTTTAAGTTGGCGAGCCAACTTCTAGCGGATATGCCAAATTTCCATCGCCTTCTGAGAAAGCAGAGGCACTGGTGAGCTTTCTTAACTAAAATATCGACGCAATCTGGCTTGGAGCTCTCAACCATTTCCATTTCATCCCCGTTGATGTAGACAGGGACATGTTCTCCTCGGCGCTTCCTGAAGTTGATGACTATCTCGTTCAAATTGCCTACATTGAGGGACAGATTATTGTCACCGCGCCAGTTCACTAGATTCTCTATCTCTTTCCTGTAGTCTGCCTTGCCATCGTTTGAGATCTGACCCAGATGCGTCTCGAGCAAACTTGAAAAACAAGTTGAAGGGGAATTTGGCCACAGTCATAGAACATGAGAAATAGGAGCAGGAGTAGGCCATCTCGCCCTTCGAGCCTGCCCCGCCATTCAATAAGATCGCGGCTGATCTGATAGTGGATCAGTTCCACTTTTACCCGCCCGCTCCCCATATAAGGAGTATAGCAGAGGGGGTGGAGAGCAGTTAGGGGGGGCTGAGAACACGGCCTTGTGGGGCACCGGTGTTGAGGATGGCCGTGGAGGATGTGTTGCCCACCCTTACTGATTCCCGTGGGTTGGAAAGTTCAGGATCCAGTCACGGTCAAGTCCCAGTCTACAGAATGTGGAGGTGAGTTTTGTGGGAATAACGGTGTTGAAAGCTGAGCTGCAGTCAATAAGTAGGAGACTGAGGTGGGCTTTTTGAGGAGGGTAATGAGGCAGTAGGGAGACAGTCAAGGCAATGGCGCGTATTCCAATCACTAAAACCCAATGGGTAGCTGCTAAGGAAAATCTGAATCGCTAATGAATATTGGCCTTTTTCTTAGACAGGCTGGAATGAACATATTAGAAAGTCTGACAACACCAGGTTTTCGTCCAACCGATTTATTTGATAATATTCTCACAAGCAAGCAAGCTTTCGAGGTTACCCTCTTCCTCAGGTGAGAAGAGGGTAACCTCGAAAGCTTGTGAGAATATTATCAAATAAATCGGTTGGACTAAAACCTGGTATTGTCAGACTTTTTACTGTGTTTACACCAGTCCAACACCGGCATTCCCACATCATGAACATATTAGACCATTCCTTCCCTCCAACCTGTTCCTCTATTTAATAAGATTGTGGCTGATTTGCTTACGGTCTCAACTGCACATTTCTGCCTCACCTCTCGGACTCCTTTGTTTGTCCAGAACCACCTTTAAAATCCTCATTGACCCTTCCTCCGCTGCTCTGGGAGGGGGAAGAGTTCTAAAGGCTCCTGACCCTTTCCCGAGAGAAAAGATTTTATCTCCGTCTTAAACCAGCCCTGCTCTCTCCCACAAAGGGGAACATCCTCTCAGTATCCACCCTGACTATCTCTCTCTCAGGATCTCACATGATTCAACAAGATCACCTCTCAATCTACTAAACTCCGAAGGGAACATAGAACATAGAACATTACAGCACAAACAGGCCCTTCGGCCCTCGAGTTGCGCCGATCACATCAACCCCACCAATCTATAGACCTATCTATAACCCCCAATCCCATTACAGATCCGGCCTGTCCAACATTTCCCAGTGGACAAGTCTCTCACCCCAGGCATCAGTTGAGTGAATCTTCTCGGAACATCTTCTAACTAAATTTATAACCTTCCTTAAATAAGGACACCAAAACTGTCCGTGAGAACTGTAGCAAAACATCTCTTAACAAAACTTAAACTGGACCAGCTGACGGGCAACACGACAGCTCAGTGACTATCACTGTTTGCTGTGCAGACACATGGATTTGGGCCGGTGTCTGTGGGAGTTTGCACATTCTCCCCGTGCTTGCGTGGGTTTTCTCCGGGTGCCCCGGTTTCCTCCCACACCCCAAAGATGTGCTCTTAGGCGGATTGGTGGATCAAATTGTCCCTAAATTAGCCTCCCCTCAATCTGGTTTCCAATGTGGAGAGCCATAAGCGTAGACAAGGGTCACGGATGGAAGAGGGGACTCGTAATGTTAAAATGGCGGCGCGGGCTCGTTGGGCCGAAGGGCCTGTTTCCCCGTGCTGTGTTGTTCTTTGTTCTATCCCCACTTTTCTATGTCGTTTTCCTTGCAATAAGGGTGGCACAGTGGTTAGCACTGTTGCCTCACAGCGCCAGGGACCCAGGCTCAATTCCTGGATTGGGGGACTATCTGTGTGGAGGTTGCACATTCTCCCCGTGTCTGCGTGGGTTTCCTCCGGGTGCTCCGGTTTCCTCCCACAGTCCAAAGATGTGCGGATTTGAGGGGTTGATCATGCCAAATAGCTCCTTAGTGTCCCAAGTTGTGCAGATTAGCCATGATGTGGGATAGGGATATGGGGATAGGGTCTGGGTGGGATTGTGTTCGGTGCAGACTCGATGGGCCGAAGGGCCTGTTTCTGCACTGTAGGGTTTCTATGATAAATGTGTGGGGTTGCGGGGATGGAGAGGGTCTGGGTGAGATGCTCTTTGGGGATTCAGTGCAGATTTGATGGGCAGAATAGCCTCTTCTACAGAGTGGGGATTCGATGATGATTCCCCCACGCTGCGCAACGCCAAACTGGAGATTGTGTAGAGGGTGTGATTTTGGTTCTTGGTGTCGAATTGGATACAGTGACGACACATCATGAACACCCACCCAGTACACATTAAACTTTAAGGCACTGTTCACAGCCTTAGTAATGCTAAACATCCCAAGTTCCTGTTTATTCAACGCGCTAAGGATGAAATGAAACCATTGAACTGCCTCATTGTAAGTGAGCCTGTGACTGAACACCTTTTGTCCACTGTGTCAGTTGGCGCTGGATGGGCTGATCTTGGTTGGAATGTGGGGCTTGCCGCTGTGAATCTGGAAAGTTGAGAGTGTTATGAAACGTTGATTCCCCTCCCTGGGAGCCAGTGTCCCAGTTAGAATAATAAATAACGTAAAAGGGTGCACTTTCTCGTTGAACAAGAATATGGGTGTTGGTGGATACGGTTTAGAAAAGGCACATGGAACACTCCCCCTCACTGGCAGAGGGTATAGAATATAAATGTAAGTATATAATGTTGGGATTGTATAATACACTGGTGAGACCACAACTGTGTGCAGTTCTGGTCACCACATTACAGGAAGGATGTAATTACTCTGGAGAGAATGCAGAGGAGGTTTACAAGAATGTTCCTAAGCTTAGAAAAGTGTAGCTGTGAGGATAGGTTGGGGTTATTTTCCTTGGAACAAGAAGACTGAGAACTGACTTGGTTCGAGGTATACAAAATGATGGGGGGGAAGAGATGGTGTGGACGGGATAGAATTGTTTCCATTGGTGGAGAATTCTAGATCAAATAAATCGGTTGGACTTGAATCTGGTGTTGTCAGGGTTTTTACTGTGTTTACCCCCGTCCAACGCCGGCACCTCCACATCAGGAGAATTCTAGAACCAGGGGACACAGATAAGTGGCAGAAGTGGGCGGCACGGTAGCACAGTGGGTTAGCACCGCTGTTTCACAGCTCCGGGGTCCTGGGTTCGATCCCCGGCTCGGTCTGTGTGGAGTTTGCACATTCTCCTCGTGTCTGCGTGGGTTTCCTCCGGGTGCTCCGGTTTCCTCCCACAGTCCAAAGATGTGCGGGTGAGGTGGATTGGCCGTGCTGAGAAATTGCCCCTTAGTGTCCTGAGATGTGTGGGTTAGTGGGTAAATATGTAGGGATATGGGGGTAAGGGCCTGGGTGGGATTGTGGTTGGTGAAGACTCGATGGGCCGAAGGGCCTCTTTCTGCACTGTAGGGATTCTATGATTTCTAAGTAGCAGCAGAGGGGACACGGGGAAGAACTTTTTAACGCGGAGGGTAATGGGTGACTGGAATTCGCTGTCTGGGATGGTGGTGGGGGCAGAGATCCTAAACTCTTTTTAAGAAGCGTCTCGGTCTGTGTGAGTGCTGTAAGCTTCAGGGCTCTGGGGCCGGGTGTAGGAAGGTGGCATTAGAAATGGCACCTGGGTGTCCTCGCGCTGGCCCGGACAAGGTGAGCCGATTTGCCGATTTGTGCGCTGTAATTTTTGTACCGCTCTGTGATTCTATGGAAATGTATCACTGGCGGTGATACACTCAGCGGATGATAGTGAACCGACATCTCGCGTTTCATCCCCACTTGGTATCCCTGTTTGTCCCCCGATAGGACAGTTCAGGACAGTATTCCCATTTCCCAGCTCTTGCTGTGTCTTTTCCCCCCTGGAGGTGAAGTTCGATTGGAGTGTAAGACTGGCTAAATTGCCCCCTTTTTGCTCATTTGAACCATTAGACTGTAACTGGGGTGGCACGGTAGCACAGTGGGTTAGCACTGCTGCTTCACAGCTCCAGGGTCCTGGGTTCGATTCCCGGCTCGGGTCACTGCCTGTGTGGAGTTTGCACATTCTCCTCGTGTCTGCGTGGGTTTTCTCCGGGTGCTCCGGTTTCCTCCCACAGTCCAAAGATGTGCGGGTTAGGTTCATTGGCTATGCTAAAATTGCCCCTTGGTGTCCTGGGATGTGTAGGTTAGAGGGATTAGCAGGGATATGGGGATAGGGTCTGGGTGGGATTGTGTTCGGTGCAGACTCGATGGGCCGAAGGGCCTGTTTCTGCACTGTAGGGTTCTATGCTGTCTATGCTGTAACTTTGTCTGGGGCATTGAACAGGCCACGTTTCCGAATGAATCAGTAACGGTGACACACTTCAGCAAACATTATCTCACGCTCTTGCTGTCCACAGCGTGTCGAGGTTACTCCAGGACTCCGAGGTTGGAAGGACACCACGCACGCGCTGACCATCTCACACCCCAGTTCCTCCAGCTCACGCACACGACTTCTTTCCAGATGAATGCTCGGTTATGGTTTAAGCTTCCACCTTCTCTCCCCTCGAGCCGTTCTCACTGGTATCCTCCCCCCCAGCCTGGGGATGAGCTATTAACAGAATCCCACTGTCCGCAGATTGGAGCGGGCAAAAAATAAACAGGCCCCTGGTTAAATCTGATACGTTTAGGACTGAGCTGAGACATTTATTCACTCAGAGGGAGGTGAACCTGTGCGATTTGCTATCACAGAAACCCGTAGAGGTTAATCACTCAATGTATTTAAGGAGGAAATTGATAGATTTCCGGATTCTAAGGCGTAGGGGGAGGGGGTGGGAGTATGGTGTCGAGATGCAGAGGTGGCCATGATCATTCAGAATGGTGGAGCAGAAGAGTTGGATAACCTACTCCTGTTCTTATCTTCTGTGATTCTGATTTCCTGTAGGTTAACTCTCTGGCACGCACTCTCTGGCGCGCACTCTCTCTGGCGCGCACTCTCTCTGGCGGGCACTCTCTCTGGCGCGCACTCTCTCTGGCGGGCACTCTCTCTGGCGCGCACACTCTCTGGCACGCACTCTCTCTGGCGCGCACTCTCTGGCACGCACTCTCTGGCGCGCACTCTCTGGCACGCACTCTCTGGCGCACGCACTCTGGCGCGCACTCTCTGGCGCGCACTCTCTGGCGCGCACTCTCTGGCACGCACTCTCTGGCGCGCACTCTCTGGCGCGCACTCTCTGGCGCGCACTCTCTGGCGCGCACTCTCTGGCGCGCACTCTCTGGCACGCACTGTCTGGCGCGCACTGTCTGGCGCGCACTCTCTGGCACGCACTCTCTGGCGCGCACTCTCTGGCGCGCACTCTCTGGCACGCACTCTCTGGCACGAACTCTCTGGCACGCACTCTCTGGCGCGCACTCTCTGGCGCGCACTCTCTGGCACGCACTCTCTGGCATGCATTCTCTGGCACGCACTCTCTGGCGCGCACTCTCTGGCACGCACTCTCCCTGGCACGCACTCTCTGGCGCGCACTCTCTGGCGTGCACTCTCTGGCGCGCACTCTCTGGCGCGCACTCTCTGGCGCGCACTCTCTGGCACGCACTCTCTCTGGCGCGCACTCTCTGGCACGCACTCCCTCTGGCGCGCACTCTCTGGCGTGCACTCTCTGGCGCACTCTCTCTGGCGCGCACTCTCTGGCGCGCACTCTCTCTGGCATGCACTCTCTCTGGCGCGCACTCTCTGGCACGCACTCTCTCTGGCGCGCACTCTCTGGCGCGCACTCTCTGGCGCGCACTCTCTGGCGCGCACTCTCTGGCGCGCACTCTCTGGCACGCACTCTCTGGCGCGCACTCTCTGGCACGCACTGTCTGGCGCGCACTCTCTGGCGCGCACTCTCTGGCACGCACTCTCTGGCGCGCACTCTCTGGCGCGCACTCTCTGGCACGCACTCTCTGGCACGAACTCTCTGGCACGCACTCTCTGGCGCGCACTCTCTGGCGCGCACTCTCTGGCACGCACTCTCTGGCATGCATTCTCTGGCACGCACTCTCTGGCGCGCACTCTCTGGCACGCACTCTCCCTGGCACGCACTCTCTGGCGCGCACTCTCTGGCGTGCACTCTCTGGCGCGCACTCTCTGGCGCGCACTCTCTGGCACGCACTCTCTCTGGCGCGCACTCTCTGGCACGCACTCCCTCTGGCGCGCACTCTCTGGCGTGCACTCTCTGGCGCACTCTCTCTGGCGCGCACTCTCTGGCGCGCACTCTCTCTGGCATGCACTCTCTCTGGCGCGCACTCTCTGGCACGCACTCTCTCTGGCGCGCACTCTCTGGCGCGCACTCTCTGGCACGCACTCTCTCTGGCGCGCACTCTCTGGCGCGCACTCTCTGGCGCACTCTCTCTGGCACGCACTCTCTCTGGCGCGCACTCTCTGGCACGCACTCTCTGGCGCACTCTCTCTGGCGCGCACTCTCTGGCGCGCACTCTCTGGCACGCACTCTCTGGCATGCATTCTCTGGCACGCACTCTCTGGCACGCACTCTCTGGCGCGCACTCTCTGGCGCGCACTCTCTGGCGCGCACTCTCTGGCGCGCACTCTCTGGCACGCACTCACTGGCACGCACTCTCTGGCACGCACTCTCCCTGGCACGCACTCTCTGGCGCACTCTCTCTGGCGCGCACTCTCTGGCGCATTCTCTCTGGCGCGCACTCTCTGGCACGCACTCTCTGGCGCGCACTCTCTGGCACGCACTCTCTGGCGCGCACTCTCTGGCGCGCACTCTCTGGCACGCACTCTCTGGCGCGCACTCTCTGGCGCGCACTCTCTGGCACGCACTCTCTGGCACGCACTCTCTGGCACGCACTCTCCCTGGCGCGCACTCTCTGGCACGCACTCACTGGCACGCACTCTCTGGCGCACTCTCCCAGGCACGCACTCTCTGGCGCACTCTCTCTGGCGCGCACTCTCTGGCGCACTCTCTCTGGCGCGCACTCTGTCGCGCACTCTCTGGCACGCACTCTCTGGCGCGCACTCTCTGGCGCGCACTCTTTGGCGCGCACTCTCTCTGGCGCGCACTCTCTCTGGCGTGCACTCTCTGGCGCGCACTCTCTGGCGCGCACTCTCTGGCGCGCACTCTCTGGCACGCACTCTCTCTGGCGCGCACTCTCTGGCGCGCACACTCTGGCGTACTCTCTCTGGCGCGCACTCTCTGGCACGCACTCTCTGGCGCGCACTCTCTGGCGCGCAGTCTCTGGCGCGCACTCTCTCTCGCGCACTCTCTGGCGCGCACTCTCTGGCGCGCACTCCCTGACGCGCACTCTCTCTGGCGCGCACTCTCTGGCACGCACTCTCTGGTGCACTCTCTCTGGCGCGCACTCTCTGGCGCGCACTCTCTGGCACGCACTCTCTGGCACGCACTCTCTGGCACGCACTCTCTGGCGCGCACTCTCTGGCGCGCACTCTCTGGCGCGCACTCTCTGGCGCGCACTCACTGGCACGCACTCTCTGGCGCACTCTCCCAGGCACGCACTCTCTGGCGCACTCTCTCTGGCGCGCACTCTCTGGCGCACTCTCTCTGGCGCGCACTCTGTCGCGCACTCTCTGGCACGCACTCTCTGGCGCGCACTCTCTGGCGCGCACTCTTTGGCGCGCACTCTCTCTGGCGCGCACTCTCTCTGGCGCGCACTCTCTGGCGCGCACTCTCTGGCGCGCACTCTCTGGCACGCACTCTCTCTGGCGCGCACTCTCTGGCGCGCACACTCTGGCGTACTCTCTCTGGCGCGCACTCTCTGGCACGCACTCTCTGGCGCGCACTCTCTGGCGCGCAGTCTCTGGCGCGCACTCTCTCTCGCGCACTCTCTGGCGCGCACTCTCTGGCGCGCACTCTCTGGCGCGCACTCTCTGGCACGCACTCTCTCTGGCGCGCACTCTCTGGCGCGCACACTCTGGCGTACTCTCTCTGGCGCGCACTCTCTGGCACGCACTCTCTGGCGCGCACTCTCTGGCGCGCAGTCTCTGGCGCGCACTCTCTCTCGCGCACTCTCTGGCGCGCACTCTCTGGCGCGCACTCTCTGACGCGCACTCTCTCTGGCGCGCACTCTCTGGCACGCACTCTCTGGTGCACTCTCTCTGGCGCGCACTCTCTGGCGCGCACTCTCTGGCACGCACTCTCTGGCACGCACTCTCTGGCACGCACTCTCTGGCGCGCACTCTCTGGCGCGCACTCTCTGGCGCGCACTCTCTGGCGCGCACTCTCTGGCACGCACTCTCTGGCACGCACTCACTGGCACGCACTCTCTGGCGCGCACTCTCCCTGGCCCGCACTCTCTGGCGCACTCTCTCTGGCGCGCACTCTCTGGCGCGCACTCTCTGGCGCGCACTCTCTGGCACGCACTCTCTGGTACGCACTCTCTGGCGCGCACTCTCTGGCGCGCACTCTCTGGCACGCACTCTCTGGCACGCACTCTCCCTGGCACGCACTCTCTGGCGCACTCTCTCTGGCGCGCACTCTCTGGCACGCACTCTCTGGCGCGCACTCTCTGGCACGCACTCTCTGGCGCGCACTCTCTGGCGCGCACTCTCTGGCACGCACTCTCTGGCGCGCACTCTCTGGCGCGCACTCTCTGGCACGCACTCTCTGGCACGCACTCTCTGGCACGCACCCTCCCTGGCGCGCACTCTCTGGCACGCACTCACTGGCACGCACTCTCTGGCGCACTCTCCCAGGCACGCACTCTCTGGCGCACTCTCTCTGGCGCACTCTCTCTGGCGCGCACTCTCTGGCGCACTCTCTCTGGCGCGCACTCTGTCGCGCACTCTCTGGCACGCACTCTCTGGCGCGCACTCTCTGGCGCGCACTCTTTGGCGCGCACTCTCTCTGGCGCGCACTCTCTCTGGCGCGCACTCTCTGGCGCGCACTCTCTGGCGCGCACTCTCTGGCACGCACTCTCTCTGGCGCGCACTCTCTGGCGCGCACACTCTGGCGTACTCTCTCTGGCGCGCACTCTCTGGCACGCACTCTCTGGCGCGCACTCTCTGGCGCGCAGTCTCTGGCGCGCACTCTCTCTCGCGCACTCTCTGGCGCGCACTCTCTGGCGCGCACTCTCTGGCGCGCACTCTCTGGCACGCACTCTCTCTGGCGCGCACTCTCTGGCGCGCACACTCTGGCGTACTCTCTCTGGCGCGCACTCTCTGGCACGCACTCTCTGGCGCGCACTCTCTGGCGCGCAGTCTCTGGCGCGCACTCTCTCTCGCGCACTCTCTGGCGCGCACTCTCTGGCGCGCACTCTCTGACGCGCACTCTCTCTGGCGCGCACTCTCTGGCACGCACTCTCTGGTGCACTCTCTCTGGCGCGCACTCTCTGGCGCGCACTCTCTGGCACGCACTCTCTGGCACGCACTCTCTGGCACGCACTCTCTGGCGCGCACTCTCTGGCGCGCACTCTCTGGCGCGCACTCTCTGGCGCGCACTCTCTGGCACGCACTCTCTGGCACGCACTCACTGGCACGCACTCTCTGGCGCGCACTCTCCCTGGCCCGCACTCTCTGGCGCACTCTCTCTGGCGCGCACTCTCTGGCGCGCACTCTCTGGCGCGCACTCTCTGGCACGCACTCTCTGGTACGCACTCTCTGGCGCGCACTCTCTGGCGCGCACTCTCTGGCACGCACTCTCTGGCACGCACTCTCCCTGGCACGCACTCTCTGGCGCACTCTCTCTGGCGCGCACTCTCTCTGGCGCGCACTCTCTGGCACGCACTCTCTCTGGCGCGCACTCTCTGGCACGCATTCTCTCTGGTGCACTCTGGCGCGCACTCTCTCTGGCGCGCACTCTCTGGCGCGCACTCTCCCTGGCGCGCACTGTCTCTGGCGCGCACTCTCTGGCGCGCACTCTCTCTGGCGGCACTCTCTGGCGCGCACTCTCTCTGGCTCGCACTCTCTCTGGCGCGCACTCTCTCTGCCGCGCACTCTCTGGTAAGCACTCTCTCTGGTGCACTCTGGCGCGCACTCTCTCTGGCGCGCACTCTCTGACGCGCACTCTCTCTGGCGCGCACTCTCTGACGCGCACTCTCTGACGCGCACTCTCTGACGCGCACTCTCTGACGCGCACTCTCTGACGCGCACTCTCTGACGCGCACTCTCTCTGGCGCGCACTCTCTGACGCGCACTCTCTGACACGCACTCTCTGACGCGCACTCTCTCTGGCGCGCACTCTCTGACGCGCACTCTCTGACGCGCACTCTCTCTGGCGCGCACTCTCTGACGCGCACTCTCTCTGACCGCACTCTCTCTGGCGCGCACTCTCTGGCGCGCACTCTCTGACGCGCACTCTCTCTGGCGTGCACACTCTGGCGCACTCTCTCTGGCGCGCACTCTCTGACGCGCACTCTCTCTGGCGCGCACTTTCTGGCGCGCACTCTCTCTGACGCGCACTCTCTGGCGCGCACTCTCTGGCGTGCACTCTCTGGCGCGCTCTCTCTGGCGCGCACTCTCTGGCGCGCACTCTCTGGCGCGCACTCTCTGATGCGCACTCTCTCTGGCGCGCACTCTCTGACGCGCACTCTCTCTGACGCGCACTCTCTGACGCGCACTCTCTGATGCGCACTCTCTCTGGCGCGCACTCTCTGACGCGCACTCTCTGGCGCGCACTCTCTGGCGCGCACTCTCTGGCGCAATCTCTCTGGCGCGCACTCTCTGGCGCGCACTCTCTCTGGCGCGCACTCTCTGGCGCACTCTCTGGCGCGCACTCTCTGACGCGCACTCTCTCTGGCACGCACTCTCTGGCGCACTCTCTGGCGCGCACTCTCTGGCGCGCACTCTCTCTGACGCGCACTCTCTGGCGCGCACTCTCTGGCGTGCACTCTCTGGCGCGCACTCTCTGGCACGCACTCTCTGGCATGCACTCTCCCTGGCACGCACTCTCTGGCGCACTCTCTCTGGCGCGCACTCTCTCTGGCGCGCACTCTCTGACGCGCACTCTCTCTGACGCGCACTCTCTGACGCGCACTCTCTGATGCGCACTCTCTCTGGCGCGCACTCTCTGGCGCGCACTCTCTGGCGCGCACTCTCTGGCGCAATCTCTCTGGCGCGCACTCTCTGGCGCGCACTCTCTCTGGCGCGCACTCTCTGGCGCGCACTCTCTGACGCGCACTCTCTCTGGCGCGCACTCTCTGGCGCACTCTCTGGCGCGCACTCTCTGGCGCGCACTCTCTGGCGCGCACTCTCTCTGACGCGCACTCTCTGGCGCGCACTCTCTGGCGTGCACTCTCTGGCGCGCACTCTCTGGCACGCACTCTCTGGCATGCACTCTCCCTGGCACGCACTCTCTGGCGCACTCTCTCTGGCGCGCACTCTCTCTGGCGCGCACTCTCTGGCACGCACTCTCTCTGGCGCGCACTCTCTGGCACGCATTCTCTCTGGTGCACTCTGGCGCGCACTCTCTCTGGCGCGCACTCTCTCTGGCGCGCACTGTCTCTGGCGCGCACTCTCTGGCGCGCACTCTCTCTGGCGGCACTCTCTGGCGCGCACTCTCTCTGGCGCGCACTCTCTGACGCGCACTCTCTGACGCGCACTCTCTGACGCGCACTCTCTGACGCGCACTCTCTGACGCGCACTCTCTCTGGCACGCACTCTCTCTGGCGCGCACTCTCTGACGCGCACTCTCTGACACGCACTCTCTGACGCGCACTCTCTCTGGCGCGCACTCTCTGACGCGCACTCTCTGACGCGCACTCTCTCTGGCGCGCACTCTCTGACGCGCACTCTCTCTGGCGCGCACTCTCTGACGCGCACTCTCTCTGGCGCGCACTCTCTGGCGCGCACTCTCTGACGTGCACTCTCTCTGGCGCGCACTCTCTGGCGCACTCTCTCTGGCGCGCACTCTCTCTGGCGCGCTCTCTCTGACGCGCACTCTCTCTGGCGCGCACTCTCTGGCGCGCACTCTCTCTGGCGCGCACTCTCTGGCGCGCACTCTCTGGCGTGCACTCTCTGGCGCGCACTCTCTGGCGCACTCTCTCTGGCGCGCACTCTCTGGCGCGCACTCTCTGATGCGCACTCTCTCTGGCGCGCACTCTCTGACGCGCACTCTCTCTGACGCGCACTCTCTGACGCGCACTCTCTGATGCGCACTCTCTCTGGCGCGCACTCTCTGACGCGCACTCTCTGGCGCGCACTCTCTGGCGCAATCTCTCTGGCGCGCACTCTCTGGCGCGCACTCTCTGATACGCACTCTCTCTGGCGCGCACTCTCTCTGCCGCGCACTCTCTGGCAAGCACTCTCTCTGGTGCACTCTGGCGAGCACTCTCTCTGGCACGCACTCTCTGGCGCGCACTCTCTGGCGCGCACTCTCTGACGCGCACTCTCTCTGACGCGCACTCTCTGACGTGCACTCTCTCTGGCGCGCACTCTCTCTGACGCGCACTCTCTCTGGCGCGCACTCTCTGACGCGCACTCTCTGACGCGCACTCTCTCTGGCGCGCTCTCTCTGGCGCGCACTCTCTGACGCGCACTCTCTCTGGCGCGCACTCTCTGGCGCGCACTCTCTGACGCGCACTCTCTGGCGCGCACTCTCTCTGGCGCACTCTCTCTGGCGCACTCTCTCTGGCGCACTCTCTCTGGCGCGCACTCTCTGACGCGCACTCTCTGACGCGCACTCTCTCTGGCGCGCACTCTCTGACGCGCACTCTCTCTGGCGCGCACTCTCTGGCGCGCACTCTCTGACGCACACTCTCTGGCGCGCACTCTCTCTGGCGCGCACTCTCTCTGGCGCACTCTCTCTGGCGCACACTCTCTGGCGCAATCTCTCTGGCGCGCACTCTCTGTCGCACTCTCTCTGGCGCGCACTCTCTCTGGCGCGCGCACTCTCTGGCGCGCACTCTCTCTGGTGCACTCTGGCGCGCACTCTCTCTGGCGCGCACTCTCTGGCGCGCCCTCTCTGACGCGCACTCTCTGACGCTCACTCTCTCTAGCGCGCACTCTCTGACGCGCACTCTCTGACGCGCACTCTCTCTGGCGCGCACTCTCTGGCGCGCACTCTCTCTGGCGCGCACTCTCTGGCGCGCACTCTCTGACGCGCACTCTCTGGCGCGCATTCTCTGGCGCGCACACTCTCTGGCGCGCACTCTCTGGCGTGCACTCTCTGGCGCATTCTCTCTGGCGCGCACTCTCTCTGGCGCGCACTCTCGATGCGCACTCTCTCTGGCGCGCACTCTCTCTGACGCGCACTCTCTGGCGAGCACTCTTTGGCGCACTCTCTCTGGCGCGCACTCTCTCTAGCACGCACTCTCTGGCGCGCACTCTTTGGCGCACTCTCTCTGGCGCGCACTCTCTGGCGCGCACTCTCTCTGGCGCGCACTCTCTGGCGCGCACTCTCTCTGGCGCGCACTCTCTGGCGCGCACTCTCTGGCGCGCACTCTCTCTGGCGCGCACTCTCTCTGGCGCACTCTCTCTGGCGCGCACTCTCTGGCGCACTCTCTCTGGCGCGCACTCTCTGGCGCACTCTCTCTGGCGCGCACTCTCTGACGCGCACTCTCTGATGCGCACTCTCTCTGGCGCGCACTCTCTGGCGCGCACTCTCTCTGGCACGCACTCTCTGGCGCGCACTCTCTGGCGCGCACTCTCTCTGGTGCACTCTGGCGCGCAGTCTCTCTGGTGCGCACTCTCTGGCGCGCACTCTCTGGCACGCACTCTCTCTGGCACGCACTCTCTGGCGCGCACTCTCTCTGGCGCGCACTCTCTGGCGCGCACTCTCTCTGGTGCACTCTGGCGCGCACTCTCTGGCACGCACTCTCTGGCGCGCACTCTCTCTGGTGCACTCTGGCGCGCACTCTCTCTGGCGCGCACTCTCTGGCGCGCACTCTCCCTGGCACGCACTCTCTGGCGCGCACTCTCTCTGGCACGCACTCTCTGGCGGGCACTCTCTCTGGTGTACTCTGGCGCGCACTCTCTCTGGCACGCACTCTCTGGCACGCACTCTCTCTGGCGCGCACTCTCTGGCAGGCACTCTCTCTGGCACGCACTCTCTGGCGCGCACTCTCTCTGGTGCACTCTGGCGCGCACTCTCTCTGGCATGCACTCTCTCTGGCGCGCACGCTCTGGCACGCACTCTCTCTGGCGCGCACTCTATGGCTCGCACTCTCTCTGGCGCGCACTCTCTGGCGCGCACTCTCTCTGGTGCACTTTGGCTCGCACTCTCTCTGGCACGCACTCTCTCTGGCACGCACTGTCTGGCACGCACTCTCTCTGGCGCGCACTCTCTGGCGCGCACTCTCTGGCGCGCACTCTCTCTGGCATGCACTCTCTGGCGCGCACTCTCTCTGGTGCACTCTGGCGCGCACTCTCTCTGGCGCGCACTCTCTGGCGCGCACTCTCTCTGGCACGCACTCTCTGGCGCGCACTCTCTCTGGCATGCACTCTCTGGCGCGCACTCTCTCTGGTGGACTCTGGTGCGCACTCTCTCTGGCGCGCACTCTCTGGCGCGCACTCTCTCTGGTGCGCACTCTCTCTGGTGCGCACTCTCTCTGGCGCGCACTCTCTCTGGCGCGCACTCTCTCTGGCGCGCACTCTCTCTGGCGCGCACTCTCTCTGGCGCGCACTCTCTCTGGCGCGCACTCTCTCTGGCACGCACTCTCTCTGGCGCGCACTCTCTGGCACGCACTCTCTCTGGCACGCACTCTCTGGCGCGCACTCTCTGGCGCGCACTCTCTGGCACGCACTCTCTCTGGTGCACTCTGGCGCGCACTCTCTGGCACGCACTCTCTCTGGTGCACTCTGGTGCGCACTCTTTGGCGCGCACTCTTTGGTGCGCACTCTTTGGCGCACACTCTCTCTCGCGCACTCTCTGGCGCGCACTCTTTGGCGCGCACTCTCTGGCGCGCACTCTTTGGCGCGCACTCTCTGGCGCGCACTCTCTGGCGCACACTCTCTGGCGCGCACTCTCTGGCACGCACTCTGGCGCGCACTCTCTCTCGCGCACTCTCTGGCACGCACTCTCTGGCACGCACTCTCTGGCACGCACTCTCTCTCGCGCACTCTCTGGCGCGCACTCTCTGGCACGCACTCTCTGGCACGCACTCTCTGGCACGCACTCTCTCTCGCGCACTCTTTGGCGCGCACTCTCTGGCGCACACTCTCTGGCGCGCACTCTCTCTGGCGCGCACTCTCTCTGGCACGCACTCTCTCTGGCGCGCACTCTCTGGCACGCACTCTCTCTGGCACGCACTCTCTGGCGCGCACTCTCTGGCACGCACTCTCTCTGGTGCACTCTGGCGCGCACTCTCTGGCACGCACTCTCTCTGGTGCACTCTGGTGCGCACTCTTTGGCGCGCACTCTTTGGTGCGCACTCTTTGGCGCACACTCTCTCTCGCGCACTCTCTGGCGCGCACTCTTTGGCGCGCACTCTCTGGCGCGCACTCTTTGGCGCGCACTCTCTGGCGCGCACTCTCTGGCGCACACTCTCTGGCGCGCACTCTCTGGCACGCACTCTGGCGCGCACTCTCTCTCGCGCACTCTCTGGCACGCACTCTCTGGCACGCACTCTCTGGCACGCACTCTCTCTCGCGCACTCTCTGGCGCGCACTCTCTGGCACGCACTCTCTGGCACGCACTCTCTGGCACGCACTCTCTCTCGCGCACTCTTTGGCGCGCACTCTCTGGCGCACACTCTCTCTCGCGCACTCTCTGGCGCGCACTCTCTGGCGCGCACTCTCTCTCGCGCACTGTTTGGCGCACACTCTCTGGCGCGCACTCTCTCTCGCGCACTGTTTGGCGCGCACTCTCTGGCGCGCACTCTCTCTCGCGCACTGTTTGGCACGCACTCTTTGGCGCGCACGCTCTGGCGCGCACACTCTCTCGCGCACTCTTTGGCGCGCACTCTTTGGCGCGCACTCTTTGGCGCGCACTCTTTGGCGCGCATTCTTTGGCGCGCATTCTTTGGCGCGCACTCTCTGGTGCGCACTCTTTGGCGCGCACTCTTTGGCGCGCACTCTCTGGCGCGCACTCTCTCGCGCACTCTCTGGCGTGCACTCTCTGGCACGCACTCTATGGCGCGCACTCTCTGGCGCGCACTCTCTGGCGCGCACTCTCTGGTGTGCACTCTTTGGCGCGCACTCTTTGGCGCGCACTCTCTCTCGCGCACTCTCTGGCGCGCACTCTCTGGTGCGCACTCTTTGGCGCGCACTCTTTGGCGCGCACTCTTTGGCGCGCACTCTCTCTCTCGCACTCTTTGGCGCGCACTCTTTGGCGCGCACTCTCTGGTGCGCACTCTCTCTCGCGCACTCTTTGGCACGCACTCTCTGGTGCGCACTCTTTGGCACGCACTCTCTCTCGCGCACTCTTTGGCGCGCACTCTTTGCGCGCACTCTCTGGTGCGCACTCTTTGGCGCGTCCTCTTTGGCGTGCACTCTCTCTCGCGCACTCTCTGGCGCGCACTCTCTGGCGCGCACTCTCTGGTGCGCACTCTTTTGCGTGCACTCTTTGGCGCGCACTCTCTCTCGCGCATTCTCTGGCGCGCACTCTCTGGCGCGCACTCTCTGGTGCGCACTCTTTGGCGCGCACTCTTTGGCGCGCACTCTCTCTCGCGCACTCTCTCGCGCACTCTCTGGCGCGCACTCTCTGGCGCGCACTCTCTGGCACGCACTCTCTGGCGCGCACTCTCTGGTGCGCACTCTTTGGCGCGCACTCTTTGGCGCGCACTCTCTCTCGCGCACTCTCTCTCGCGCACTCTCCGGCGCGCACTCTCTGGCGCGCACTCTCTGGCGCGCACTCTCTGGCGCGCACTCTTTGGCGCGCACTCTCTCTCGCGCACTCTCTCTCGCGCACTCTCTCTCGCGCACTCTCTGGCGCGCACTCTCTGGCGCGCACTCTCTGGCGCGCACTCTCTGGCGCGCACTCTTTGGCGCGCACTCTTTGGCGCGCACTCTCTGGTGCGCACTCTTTGGCGCGCACTCTTTGGCGCGCACTCTTTGGCACGCACTCTCTGGTGCGCACTCTCTGGCGCGCACTCTCTGGTGCGCACTCTTTGGCACGCACTCTTTGGCGCGCACTCTCTGGTGCGCACTCTCTGGCGCGCACTCTCTCTCTCGCGCACTCTCTGGCGCGCACTCTCTGGTGCGCACTCTTTGGCGCGCACTCTTTGGCGCGCACTCTTTGGCGCGCACTCTCTGGCGCGCACTCTCTCTCGCGCACTCTCTGGCGCGCACTCTCTGGCGTGCACTCTCTGGCGTGCACTCTCTGGCGCGCACTCTCTCTCGCGCACTCTCTCTCGCGCACTCTCTGGCGCGCACTCTCTGGCGCGCACTCTCTGGCGTGCACTCTCTGGCGCGCACTCTCTCTGGCACGCACTCTCTCTCGCGCACTCTCTCTCGCGCACTCTCTGGCGCGCACTCTCTGGCGCGCACTCTCTGGCGCGCACTCTCTCTCGCGCACTCTCTGGCGCGCACTCTCTGGCGCGCACTCTCTGGCGCGCACTCTCTCTCGCGCACTCTCTCTCGCGCACTCTCTGGCGCGCACTCTCTGGCGCGCACTCTCTGGCGTGCACTCTTTGGCGCGCACTCTCTGGCGCGCACTCTCTGGCGCGCACTCTCTCTCGCGCACTCTCTGGCGCGCATTCTCTGGCGCGCACTCTCTGGCGTGCACTCTTTGGCGCGCACTCTCTGGCGCGCACTCTCTGGCGCGCACTCTCTCTCGCGCACTCTCTGGCGCGCATCTCTGGCGCGCACTCTCTGGCGTGCACTCTCTCTGGCGCGCACTCTCTGGTGCGCACTCTCTCTGGCGCGCACTCTCTGGTGCGCACTCTCTGGTGCGCGCTCTCTCTGGCACGCTCTCTGGCGCGCACTCTCTGGTGCGCACTCTCTCTGTCGCGCGCACTCTCTGGTGCGCACTCTCTCTGGTGCACTCTGGCGCGCACTCTCTCTGGCGCGCACTCTCTGGTGCGCACTCTCTGGTGCGCACTCTCTGGTGCGCACTCTCTGGCGCGCACTCTCTCTGGCGCGCGCACTCTCTGGTGCGCACTCTGGTGCACTCTTGCGCGCACTCTCTCTGGCGCGCACTCTCTCTGGCGCGCACTCTCTGGCACGCACTCTCTCTGGCACGCACTCTCTGGCGCGCACTCTCTCTGGCGCGCACTCTCTCTGGCCCGCACACTCTCTGGCACGCACTCTCTGGCGCGCACTCTCTGGCGCGCACTCTCTGGCGCGCACTCTCTGGCGCGCACTCTCTCTGGCGCGCACTCTCTCTGGCGCACACTCTCTGGCGCGCACTCTCTCTGGCACGCACTCTCTCTGGCACGCACTCTCTGGCGCGCACTCTCTGGCGCGCACTCTCTCTGGCACGCACTCTCTCTGGCACGCACTCTCTGGCGCGCACTCTCTGGCGCGCACTCTCTCTGGCGCGCACTCTCTCTGGCGCGCACTCTCTGGCGCGCACTCTGGCGCGCACTCTCTCTGGCACGCACTCTCTGGCGCGCACTCTCTGGCGCGCACTCGCTGGCGCGCGCACTCTCTGGCGCGCACTCTCTCTGGCGCGCACTCTCTGGCGCGCACTCTCTCTGGCGCGCACTCTCTCTGGCGCGCACTCTCTCTGGCGCGCACTCTCTCTGGCGCGCACTCTCTCTGGCGCGCACTCGCTGGCGCGCGCACTCTCTGGCGCGCACTCTCTCTGGCGTGCACTCTCTGGCGCGCACTCTCTCTGGCGCGCACTCTCTCTGGCGCGCACTCTCTCTGGCGCGCACTCTCTCTGGCGCGCACTCTCTCTGGCGCGCACTCTCTGGCGCGCACTCTCTGGCGCGCACTCTCTCTGGCGCGCACTCTCTCTGGCGCGCACTCTCTCTGGCGCGCACTCTCTCTGGCGCGCACTCTCTGGCGCGCACTCTCTGGCGCGCACTCTCTGGCGCGCACTCTCTGGCACGCACTCTCTGACGCGCACTCTCTGGCGCGCACTCTCTGGCGCGCACTCTCTGGCGCGCCCTCTCTGGCGCGCACTCTCTGGCGCGCACTCTCTGGCACGCACTCTCTGGCGCGCACTCTCTGGCACGCACTCTCTGGCGCGCACTCTCTGGCGCGCACTCTCTGGCACGCACTCTCTGGCACGCACTCTCTGGCGCGCACTCTCTGGCGCGCACTCTCTGGCGCGCACTCTCTGGCGCGCACTCTCTGGCGCGCACTCTCTGGCGCGCACTCTCTGGCACGCACTCTCTGGCGAGCACTCTCTGGCACGCACTCTCTGGCACGCACTCTCTGGCGCGTGCTCACTCTCGCGCGCACTCTCCCGTGCACTCCAAGAATGGACGAGAGAATAGATAAAGTGTCACCTTCAGGAGGTGGGGGGTGGTGGTGGGGGCAAGGCAGGGGGTTTGGTTGTACTGGCTCATTCTTCCCCCGTTCCACTCTGGTCAACCTCACTCCAAGCAGCAGGTACCTCCCCGCGGTGGGGGGGTGTGTTGGGGGGGCGGGGGGAGTGCAGCCCCCGATCATGGTCACAACATTTCAGATCATCCAGACTGGAAGCATTGGCTCCATTCTCTCTCCACAGGTGCTGTCAGACCTGCTGAGATTTTCCAGCATTTTCTGTTCCAGTTTCAGATTCCAGCACCCGTAATATTTTGCCTTTATTTTCAAAGTTTAAGCTTATTTATTTAGTGTCACAAGTAAGCTTACATTAACACTGCAATGAAGTGACTGTGAAATTCCCTAGCCGCCACGCTCTGGTGTTTGTTTGGGTCCATGGAGGGAGAGTTTAGCTTGGCCAACGCACCTAACGAGAACATCTTTCAGACTGTGGGAGGAAACAGAAGCACGTTGGAGGAAACCCACGCAGACACGGGGAGAATGTGCAGACTCCACACAGACATGGACAGTGGTCAGCACTGGCGCTGTGAGGCAGCAGTGCTAACCACTGTGCCACCGTGTCACCCTGGTTACATCTGACTGATTCATGGGTGTCTGATCATAAAACCCTGTGGTTCCCGCAGACCAGAACATTGTGGATATTTATAGCTGCTATCATTGAACAGACGCCACGAGTGGGGATGTCAGGTCGTAGAACATGTCCAACCTCTGTCTAATGGACTCCCCATGTCTCGGTAACGTGACCTTAGGAGCCAAGTTAACTGTGCCAAACTCACTAGTTTAAACTGTTTAGTGTTCACAAGTCTGTGGCAGGAATTTTACTGGTACACTTGCCCCGGTTCCGGGGATAGGTGAGGCTCGGAGAACGGCATTCTCCATGGGCGTCAGGTGAATGTGTGGGTAAACCTCCACCCAGTATGTTTGCTTTTATCATTGCTGCCTCAGTGAAGGATGAATCCTCAGTCTATATGTTAATATTAGCAGATTAATGGTGACATTTGGGGTACTCCCCACTTGGAGTACTGTGCGCAGTTCTGGTCGCCTCGCTACAGGAAGGATGTGGAAGCTATTGAAAGGGTGCAGAGGAGATTTACAAGGATGTTGCCTGGATTGGGAGGCATGCCTGATGAAGACAGGTTGGGGGAGCTGGGACTCTTTTCCCTGGAGAGACGAAGGTTGAGAGGCGACCTGATAGAAGTTTAGAAAATGTTGAGAGGAATAGATAGGGTGGACTCTCAGAGGCTATTTCCCAGGGCTGAAATGGTCCTACGAGAGGACACAGGTTTAAGGTGCTGGGGAGCAGGTACAGAGGAGATGTCAGGGGTAAGTTTTTCACTCAGAGGGTGGTGAGTGAGTGGAATCGGCTGCCGTCGGTGGTGGTGGAGGTGAACTCGCTGGGGTCTTTTAAGAGACTTCTGGATGAGTATATGGGATTTAATGGGATTGGGGGTTATAGATAGTTCTGTGGCTTGGTAGGTATGGATGTGATCGGCGCAACTCGTGGGCCGAAGGGCCTGTTTGTGCTGTAGTGTTCTATGTTCTATTGAAATAGAGCCCTGAGGTCCTGTTGTTCATACTTATGTAGCCAAAAGCTTCCTCTATCCCCATACAGCAAACAGCCAAACACCATCTCCTCTCAATGAGCCAGCAGTAAGCCCAGCACAGATTCATTAACAACACACGGCTAACCAATTATTATTATTATTTTTGTAGGACTTGAGAGAGACAAGTTTGACAACAAGACAGTGTCATTCGAGGAGCACATCAAAGTTGAACACAACATGTGGTACTATTTATACTTCATTGTCTTAATCAAAGTCAAGGACCCCACTGAATACACTGGACCGGAAAGTTACGTTGCACAAATGATCAGGGTGAGTCCAGTGGGATTGTGTTAACACCGCTGACTATTTACCCGCATTTGCGGCTTGGGAAAAGTCCACCGTCCGTCTCGTTTCCATTCCACCATCCTGGTATTCCCATCGTCTAATAATTAACTCACAATCAGTGGTACAAGGGATGGGGGGTCCTGGTCGGTGCAACATCGTGGGCCGAAGGGCCTGTTCTGCGCTGTAATGTTCTATGTTCTAGTGTTGAAGAACTTTGGGAATTTTTGGTTCAAAGGTATCTGTCTCCTTCACAGAACGTAGAAACCCTACAGCACAGAAAGAGGCCCTTCGGCCCATCGAGTCTGCACCGAACACAATCCCACCCAGGCCATACCCCCATATCCCTACACATTATACCCACTAATCCCTCTAACCTACGCATCCCTGGACACTAAGGGGCAATTTCTTAGCACGGCCAATCAACCTAACCCGCACATCTTTGGACTGTGGGAGGAAACCGGAGCACCCGGAGGAAACCCACGCAGACACGAGGAGAATGTGCAAACTCCACACAGACCCGAGCCGGGAATCGAACCCGGGTCCCTGAAGCAGCAGTGCCGACCCGCTGTGCCACCGTGCTGCCCTCCCAATCCTTCCTCCCATCCCCGCGCCCAAACGGACTGTAACCTCCACACATCCTGGGCCGAGTCTCCCGCTGGGCTGGGAAATTCTGACCTGCTGGAAAACCGCAAGCCCGACCCACCTGTGTATCCACGTGCCACTTGTGTCATTTCATGTTGGGGTCTGGGACACTTAGCAAGCTCTGTTTGAGGAGTGTAGACCTCAATTCTCCAACACAATGAACCAACTCCCAACAGTGATTTGAATGCCCAGTGTTCCTTCCAGCTTACACATATTATCAAAGGTTCTTACATGACACTCGAGTAAAAAGCGAGCTCAACAGACTTATTTGGAATGACGAGCTTTTGGAGCTGCTCCTTCATCGAGTGAGTCCAGAATAAACCTGTTGGACTTTAACCTGGTGTTGTGAGATTTCTTACTGTACCGAATAGCGGCAGCTGCAATCACAGAGCTTTTTACTCGAGTGTAACGCAAGAACCTTTAATAATGTGTGTAACCCAAAAGGAGCCTCAGCACATCGGGAGACATCTCTTCACCTTCTCACTGGGTCACTTCCAGTCCAACACCGGCATCTCCACATCATCAACACTCAGCAACGGGGAGCATGTCCGACTGTCCGATCTCCTTTTCTAAAACAGAAACAGAATGGTAAGGACAGCACACTTGGGGGTAATGCTAACTTTGAACCTATCAGGCAGGACTAAGAAAAGTGTAACAAAAAAGGGATTATTTCAGACTCTCCACCCTGCTCTCCTGCTACTTCTTTTCTTTGTTTTCAGTAACATAGAACATAGAACATTACAGCGCAAACAGGCCCTTCGGCCCACGAGTTGCGCCGATCACATCAACCCCACCAATCTATAGACCTATCTATAACCCCCAATCCCATTAAACCCCATATACTCATCCAGAATTCTTTTAAAAGACCCCAGCGAGTTCGCCTCCACCACCGATGACGGCAGCCGATTCCACTCACTCACCACCCTCTGAGTGAAAAACTTACCCCTAACATCAACTCTGTACTTCCCTCCCCGCACCTTAAAACTGTGTCCTCTCGTAGCGACCATTTCAACCCGGGGAAATAGCCTCTGAGAGTCCACCCTATCTATTCCTCTCAACATTTTATAAACTTCTATCAGGTCGCCTCTCAACCTTCGCCTCTCCAGGGAAAAGAGTCCCAGCTCCCTCAACCTAACTTCATAAGGCATGCCTCCCAGTCCAGGCAACATCCTTGTAAATCTCCTCTGTACCCTCTCAATAGCTTCTACATCTTTCCTATAGTGAGGCAACAAGAACTGCGCACAGTACTCTAAATGAGGCCTGACAAGGGTCTTATAAAGTTGCAGCATTACCTCCCAACTCTTAAACTCAATCCCTGGATTAATGAAGGCCAGTACACCATACGCCTTCTTGACCACATCCTCCACCTGCGAGGCCGATTTAAGAGTCCTGTGGACCCGGACCCCAAGATCCTTCTGCTCCTCAACACTACTAAGACTCCTGCCCTTGATAGTGTACTCGTTCATCCCGTTGGTTCTGCCAAAATGGACGACTACGCATTTATCCGCATTGAAGTCCATCTGCCACTTCTCCGCCCAGTCCTGCATCCTATCTATGTCCTGCTGCAACTTTTGACATCCTTCCAGACCATCCACAACACCACCAACCTTCGTGTCATCAGCGAACTTGCTAACCCATCCCTCCACTTCCTCATCCTAGGTCATTTATGAAAATGACAAACAGCAAGGGTCCCAGAACAGATCCCTGGGGCACTCCACTGGTGACTGACCTCCATTCAGAAAAAGCCCCATCACAACCACTCTCTGCCTTCTGCAGGCAAGCCAGTTCTGGATCCACAAGGCCAAAGGCCCTTGGATCCCATGTCCTCTCACCTTCTCAAGAAGTCTTGCATGGGGGATCTTATCAAAAGCCTTGCTGAAGTCCATGTGCACCACGTCCACGGCACTTCCTTCGTCAATGTGTTCAGTCACATTATCGAAGAACTCCACTGGGCTTGTAAGGCACGACCTGCCCTTGACAAATCCATACTGACTATTCCTGATCATGTCAAACCTCTCCAAATGGTCGTAAATCTTGTCCCTCAGAAGCCTTTCCGTCAGCTCACCAACTACTGAGGTCAGACTCACCGGGCGGTAATTTCCCGGGCTATCTCTGTTCCCTTTCTTGAAAATAGGGACTACATCCGCAATCCTCCAATCTTCCGGAACCTCTCCCGTCTCCATTGACGACGCAAAGATCATCGCCAGGGGCTCTGCAATCACTTCCCTCGCCTCCCACAGTATCCTGGGGTATATCCCATCTGGTCCCGGCGACTTATCAATCTTGATAGAATTCAAAAGTTCTAATACATCCTCCACCTTAATATCCACAAACTCAATCTTTTCCATGCAAATCCGTGGCAAAATCTCCCAGATCAGCTTCCACCGTGAATACTGAGGCAAAGTACTCATTAAGCACCTCTGCCATTTCTTCTAGTTCCACACAGACCTTACCCCCTTCACCTTTTATAGGTCCTATCCCTTCTCTTCTCATCCTTTTACCTTTCACATATTTATAAAAGGCCTTGGGATTCTCCTTAATCTTACCCGCCAAGGTCTTCTCATAACCCCTTCTGGCTCTCCTAATTTCCCTTTTAAGCTCCTTTCTACAGTCCTTATACTCCTCAAGATCCTTAACCTCTCCGAGTTCCCTGAACCTTTTGTACACCTTCCCTTTCCTCCTGACTAGGTTCAACACAGCCTTCGTGCACCACGGTTCCCGCGACCTACCAAAACCCCCTTGTCTCATCGGAACGTTGTCACGCATAGCTCCAGACAAACATTCCTTGAATATCCGCCACCTTCCTTCGGTACTTTTCCCTAAGAACACCTCCTTCCAGTTTATTTGTCCAAGTAACTTCCTGACTTCTTCGTATCTCCCCTTACTCCAGACAAACACCTTCCTAGCCTGCCTGATCCTATCTTGTTCCAATGCAATTGTGAAGGAGATAGAATTATGGTCACCATTTCCAAGATGCTCCCCTACCGAGAGATCCATCACCTGTCCTGGTTCATTCGCCAGTACCAGGTCAAGTACAGCCTCTCCCCTCGTAGACTTATCCACATACTGTGTCAGGAAACCTTCCTGAACACACCTAACAAACTCCTCCCTATCCAAACCCCTTACCCTAGGGATATTCCAGTCGATGTTTGGGAAATTGAAGTCTCCCATCACGACAACTCTGTTATTAAAACATTTCTCCAGAATCTGTTTCCCTATCTGCACTTCAACTTCTCTGTCACTATTGGGCGGCCTATAGAATACACCCAGCAAAGTTTTCGATCCTTTGCTGTTCGTAACTTCCACCCACAGAGACTCTGTAGAAACTCCCTCCACAGCATCCTCTTTCTCTGCAGCCATGACACTGTCCCTGATTAACAGTGCCACTCCACCACCTCTTCTGCCATCCTCCCTGTCCTTCCTGAAGCATCTGAAACCTGGCACCTGAAGTACCCAGTCCTGTCCCTGAGACATCCAAGTTTCCGTAATGGCCACCACATCACATTCCCAAGCAGCAATCCACGCCCTAAGCTCATCTACCTTATTCACTACACTCCTTGCATTAAAATATATACACTTCACCCCCTCAGTCTGGGCATTTCCCTTCTCCACCCCCTGTCTAACCTCCCCCCCATACTGCCTGCGGTCCTCCCCTACCTGGGAGCGAACCTCCTCCGTCCCAGTTTCCCCATCACAATTCCCTCTTAACTGATGTTAAAAGAATTTTGCTAAAATCAATAAGAATGTTACCACCTCAATGGAGTTTTCCATGGCACTGGGTGGGGGAAAGGTGTACATTTTGCTCCTTTGTGAAGTGATCTGTCTAATTGTATTTCTGTAGAGTAGCTGGAACATTTTCTGGAAATTGCTAGATAGATATAAGCCTTTTTATGTTGTAGAGTTATTAAGCAATCATAAATTTCCAACAGTATTTGGGATGTAAGTTTCTTACAACAGTAACTGTAATTCAGAAATACTGATTTGGCTGTAACCTCTTTCGGGATATCCTACAGTCAATAGAGGCTTCATTCATTCTTTCTTCTTTCTCTTCCTTTACTTTTTCTTCCCACTTTCTCTCCCCCTCCCCCCCCCCCCTCCCCCTCCCCTGCCCTCCTCTCCCCCTCCCCTGCCCTCCTCTCCCCCTGCCTTCCCCCTCCCCTCCCCTCCTCTCCCCCTGCCTTCCCCCTCCCCTCCCCTCCCCTCCCTTCCAGTACACTAATTTATCTCACTGTATTAACAGAAAGCCCATCACTGCTGAGTTCTGGCTGATGTTTGGTCTAATTTCCTTGGTTTGGTTACAGGAGAAGAACCTGGACTGGTTTCCTCGGATGCGAGCCATCTCCTTGGTCAGTAACGAAGGCGATAATGAACAGAATGAAATCCGGTGTTTGCAGGATAAGTTGGAGCTGACCATGAACCTGGTGGTGCAGTTGTCCGGTCAGCTCTCAGAGCTGAAAGAACAGGTAAAGGAGCGCTTTAAACTCTGGCCGCATTGTTCCCGGGACTCAGCTTCTCTCTCTGAAAATGTTCCCTAACTCTCTGTGAATCCCAGGGGTGGGGGTGACTGGGCGGGTTGGGGGGGGCGCATCTATGTGGCAGAAAGCAAAACTGGCTCCACTATAATATATGATAATTATAGAACCCTACAGTGCAGAAAGAGGCCCTTCGGCCCATCAAGTAGATAGGATGCAAGACTGGGCGGAGAAGTGGCAGATGGACTTCAACGCGGATAAATGCGTAGTCGTCCATTTTGGCAGAACCAACGGGATGAACGAGTACACTATCAAGGGCAGGAGTCTTAGTAGCGTTGAAGAGCAGAAGGATCTCGGGGTCCGGGTCCACAGGACTCTTAAATCGGCCTCGCAGGTGGAGGAGGTGGTCAAGAAGGCGTATGGTGTACTGGCCTTCATTAATCGAGGGATTGAGTTTAGGAGTCGGGAGGTAATGCTGCAACTTTACAGGACCCTCGTCAGGCCTCATTTAGAGTATTGTGTGCAGTTCTGGTCGCCTCACTATAGGAAAGATGTAGAAGCTATTGAGAGGGTACAGAGGAGATTTACAAGGATGTTGCCTGGATTGGGAGGCATGCCTTCTGAAGATAGGTTGAGAGAGCTGGGACTCTTTTCCCTGGAGAGACGAAGGTTGAGAGGCAACCTGATAGAAGTTTACAAAATGTTGAGAGGAATAGATAGGGTGGACTCTCAGAGGCTATTTCCCCGGGTTGAAATGGTTGCTACGAGAGGACACAGATTTAAGGTGCGGGGAGGGAAGTACAGAAATGATGTTAGGGGTAAGTTTTTCACTCAGAGGGTGGTGAGTGAGTGGAATCAGCTGCCGTCAGTGGTTGTGGAGGCGAACTCGCTGGGGTCTTTTAAAAGACTTCTGGATGAGTATATGGGGTTTAATGAGATTGAGGGTTATAGATAGGTCTGTAGGTCGGTAGGTGTTGATGTGATCGGCGCAACTTGTGGGCCGAAGGACCTGTTTATGCTGCAGTGTTCTATGTTCTATGAGTCTGCACCAACCACAATCCCACCCAGACCCTACCCCCATATTATACCCACTAATCCCTCTAACCTACACATCCCTAGACACGAAGGGGCAATTTCTTAGCGCGGCCAATCAACCTAACGCGCACATCTTTGGACTGTGGGAGGAAACTGGAGCACCCGGAGGAAACCCACACAGACACGAGGAGAATGTGCAAACTCCACACAAGTGGAAAAGGTGAAGAAAGTATATGGCGTGATTGCCTTCATCAGACAGGGCATTGAATATAAAAGTTGGTGAATTATGTTACACTTAAATAAACGTTGGTTAAAGAACCATAGAAACCCTACAGTGCAGGAAGAGGCCCTTCGGCCCATCGAGTCTGCACCGAACACAATCCCACCCAGGCCCTACCCCCATATCCCTACATATTATACCCACTAATCCCTCTAACCTAAGCACTTCAGGACACTAAGGGGCAATATTAGCGTGGCCAATTGCTGACGACACCAAAGTCAGAGGAGTTGTAGACAGTGAGGATGGATGTTACAGTTTGCAGAGGGACATAGATAAGCTGCAGAGCTGGGCCGAGAGGTGGCAGATGGAGTTTAGTGTGGAAAAGTGTGAGGTGATTCACTTTGGTAAGAGTAACAGGAGTACAGAGTATTGGGCTAATGGAAGGACTCTCGGTAGTGTTGATGAGCAGAGGGATCTCGGTGTACATGTGCATAGCTCCCTGAAAGTTGGCACCCAGGTTGATAAGGTTGTTAAGAAGGCGTACGGTGTGTTAGATTTTATTGGTAGAGGGATTGAATTTCGGAGCCGTGAGGTCATGTTACAACTGTACAAAACTCTGGTGCGGCCGCACTTGGAGTATTGCGTACAGTTCTGATCGCCGCATTATAAGAAAGATGTGGAGGCATTGGAAAGGGTGCAGAGGAGGTTTACCAGGATGTTGCTTGGTATGGTGGGAAGGTCTTATGAGGAAAGGCTGAGGGACTTGAGGTTATTTTCATTAGAGAGAAGAAGGTTAAGAGGTGACCTGATTGAGGCATACAAGATGATCAGAGGGTTAGATAGGGTGGACAGTGAGAGCATTTTTCCTTGGATGGTGATGGCTAACACAAGGGGACATAGCTTTAAATTGAGGGGTGATAATTATCGGACGGATGTCAGAGGCAGGTTCTTTACTCAGAGGGTAGTAAGGTTGTAGAATGCCCTGCCTGCAGCAGTTGTGGACTCGCCAACTTTAAGGGCGTTCAAATGGTCAGTGGATAGGCATATGGATAACATTGGAATAGTTTAGGTTAGAGGGTCATTAGATTGGTTCCACTGGTCGGCGCAACATCGAGGGCCGAAGGGCCTGTACTGCGCTGGAATGTTCTGTGTTCTTTTGGCTGCATTATTCTGTTCTGACGTGGGATTTTTGTTACGTTTTGTAGATGACCGAGCAAAGGAAGAACAAGCAGCGTCTGGGATTCCTCGGATCAAACGCCCCTCAGCTGAACCACCAAGTGGCAGCACACTGAGGAACGGAAAGGTTAAAACATCGGATCCCACTCCGGGGACACGTAATGCTCGCTGCTGGGGCCCCACTCCTGTTTCGAGAAAACGCCTTAATAACTGGGTTGAAGCAGTTTCAGAGCACACCAGACTGAATATCCGTCTTGGGAATCATATTCCTATACGTGACGTTCCTATCACTGCGTTCAGACTTATTCAACTGCATTCCGATTTCGTAATCCTAACGTGTCTGTTCTCGTCCTGCCACTATCAAAATCATGACTATCAAAATGCTCAGTATTGTTGTCTCACTCCTGATTACAGGGTAGTGACCATTTTTAAATGGTATTTCATCCATTCCTGGGACGTGAGCTTTTATTTCCCCGTCTGTAGTTAGCTGTATGAGGTTGATGGAGGACTTGCTCCTCTGCAGATGGCCATCCCTCTGGTGATGGGAGCTTGCAGGTTTTGACCCAAGAATGGTGATCCGGCCAAATCGTCCACCATGTGGGGGTTTAGAGCGCAACTTTCCAGCATCCTTGTTCTTGCGGGAGGCCTGGTGGTAGTATCTCTAGACTATCAACCCAGAAACTCAGCTGGGGGATCCCGGTTCGAATCCCACAGATAGCGGAATTCAGATTCAGTAAAAATAAAATCTGGAATTGAGAATCTACTGGTGGCTATTGTCGGAAAAACCCACCTGGGTCACTAACATCCATTGGGGAAGGAAATCTGCCATCCTTACCTGGTCTGGCCTACATGTGATTCCAGAGTCACAGCAATGTAGTTGACTCAACTGCCCTCGGGCAACTAGGGATGGGCAATAAATGCTGGCCCAGCCAGCGAGACCCCTGTCCCACGAATGAATAGAAGCGAGGGTAGATCACGGGCTTGGGAAGTGCTGCTAATGAAAATTGGGTGAGCTGTGTTCTGACGATCATAGTGCGAGTGTTAGATGTGTAACCTGGTGACCATCATATTTGCTTTGCCCTGGATTGCAGCTACGCTGATCAGACAAGTGGCGAGTGTTCTATCACACTCCTGGCTCGTGCCTTAGAGACGATACTGATGATTTCAGCCATCGGCAGGTCATCTGTTGACTGCAGACTACCCCTTGGGTTATATGATTGGCCAGTTGAGTTTCAGGTTAGCAGACAGGATGTTGAGATTCTCTAATTTTGGAGAATGTTGGATATTTGTACTGCGCCAATGTTACTTACCAGTTACCAGTCTGAATACCCAGGCAGTCAGGGACTGAGTAATTGTCAATGGCATTGAAGACTGTACAATCAACAATAAAGAGGTTATTACTGAGTTAAAGATAGGATACTAATGTGAAAAGCTCCGGTGCTGGGACTGAGATTTTGAACTGTATCTCCAGTGGGATATCACAGCTGGGAGTGGGCAGCTGGGTTTGTCCGTATGGAACGTGCTGGCTGAGGGGGGGGGTGGTGGAGGCTGGTTCTCTCGCAACGTTGAAGAACCATCTGGGCGAGCACTTAAATTGCCACGGCACAGTAAGTTATGGTCCGTGTGCTGGTAAACGGGATTGGTATAGATTGGTATTTGACGGCGGGCATGGATATGGTGGGCTGATGGGCCTGTTTCTGTGCTGTGTGACTTTATGGCTGGAATTTTATTGGCCTGCCCACCATGGGAATCAGAGGAGACAAGGGGTCGAACACGGGCAGGTCCGTTGACCTTAGGTTTTACATTCTATCAGCCTGTGGTGAATCAAACTGTTTCAAGATCATAGATTGTCATCGAACCCTACAGTGCAGAAAGAGGCCCTTCGGCCCATCGAGTCTGCACCGAACACAATCCCACCCAGGCCCAACCCCCATATCCCTCCATATTATACCCACTAATCCCTCTAACCTACACATCCCTGGACACTAAGGGGCAATTTCTTAGCACGGCCAATCAACCTAACCCGCACATCATTGGACTGTGGGAGGAAACCGGAGGAAACCCACGCAGACACGAGGAGAATGTGCAAACTCCACACAGACAGTGACCCCGAGCCGGGAATCGAACTGGAGCTGTGAGGCAGCAGTGCTGACCCACTGTGCTACGGTGGCCATCCCACCGGAGCACAGTGGATCTCGGGAGACGACCAGCATGTCTACAGAAGGTGGTTGTAAATGCTACTGCTTTGCCTTGTGTACTTAACACTGAGCTCTGTAGGTCTTGTGGCTCACTGTCCTAGCCTCTGACCAAGCGGTTCTGGGTTCACGGCTCACTCCAGCACTTGTCCACGGTTGTGACGTGGTTGAACAGGTCAATAATAATCCAACACGCCCAGGCGATAGGAGTACGGGAGATACCTGGTCAGCCTTGTTTGATGCAGAGTGATTCTCTCAAAGTATAAGCACTAGTTTCTCTAACCAGAGTGTCCCTCTGGTGAGCAATGACTCATTACAGATTGACGGGCCTCGATCACTGGGGCTGTAGGCGGAGGCTCCCTCTCCTAGTGATTATTTAATTGCCCAGTACCCTGGACTGCTGGGTGTCAGGGCTGCAGAGTTTTGACAGGATCTATTTCTTTTTTGTGTGGGTTTGCAGTTTCCGCTGTTTAGAAAGAGTTGTCGTAAAATCAGCATCTCGTTCCCAGCTCTGACATGGGGCTCCTCATTGAACCAGCGTTGGTACTCAGGCTTAATGGACTGAGGGACGTGCCAGATCTTCAGGTTACAGATGGAATACAACTGTTCTCTACCTTTCTCATTTCTTTATTGTCTTTCTCTATTTCTCTTTCCCCCCCCCCCGGCTTTATCCCCCTTTTTCTTACCTTTTCCCCCTTTGCTACCTCTTGCCCCTTTTTCTCCATTTGACCCCTCTCCCCCCACATCTTCATCTGTCACCATTTACCCTCTGATTTCAGCTTCTCTGCCGTTTGACCATTTATTTATCCTCTCTCCGGGCTGCCATTAGCAGCCTTTCCCCTGGTTTCTGTGACTCATCTTTCATTCCCTCCCCCTGCGGTATAAATATCTCCCACTTTCTCAGCCTTTTAGCTTTGACAAAAGATCATCAGGACTCGAAACGTCAGCTCTTTTCTCTCCTTGCTGCCAGACCTGCTGAGATTTTCCAGCATTTTCTCTTTTGGTGGCGAAATACAACCCTGTTTCTGCTGAAGGTCCACAGTGCCCCGTGGGTGCTGAGATTTAAGCTGCTCAATCTGTTCTGAATCTGTCTGCTCAGCATGGTGACCCTATTCCTGTTCATAATTTTCCTGCTCCCTCTACTTGGTGTCCATTTTCTCATTCGCTTCTCATATTGCTGGTAAAAAAAGACACATGCCATCAAAAATTTGCTTCTTGCACTCATCAGGACATTTGCAAGAATACCAAATTTCCAAGGGAACAACAATTTGTACTGCATGTGAATTGGGGGTGCTGCTCGGTTGGCAAGTTGACTCTGATAGGTGGAGATATTGCCACAGTTAGTGCTGATATATTTGTATGGAGGGGGCAGTAGGAAATTATCATAGACAAGCGTGGGGAGGTGGGGGGGGGCAATAGCTCTCTGTTGCCTTTGAGCTAAGCCGTTCAAGAATCTAATCACGTTTTCTACCCACAAGCAAGCCAGGAACTTCCTCTGCCAAAACGCTGCAAATATTTGGTCAGCTTTCAAGACTGATGGATTTTAGCTGGTTAGGAGCGCTGGAAGGGTGAGTAAATGCAGCGGAGATGTGAATCGGCCACTGCCCAGGCTCGTGGCCCTAAGCTCGGTCTTCAATATCGTGCGTCTTGGTAATGAACTGTGTGACAGCAAAACTGAGCATTTTCACGGGAGAAACTGGAATCTACATTGCTGAATATTTGATTCCTGGGTCAACTGGACCAAAAAGAGAATGAATGACTTCAACCAATACTCTACCTTGTGTACATTTGAACAGGGTTACGGAACTGTGGACCTAAATGGTTGAAGTAGGAGGGGGGAAAGTGAATGGAACACTTCTTTTTGCTGGTGTGGAGGAACTTGGGGGAGTTGTGTTCCTGGCTACATATCTCAACTAAAGACACTTTTGTTCTTCAATAGCCACCCTGAATGTATCTAACCTTTCAATGTTACAAAGGTACTAAAGCCAAAGTATTTTTATATCTGAACCAATTGAACTACAACAGGCATCTGGTGTTTAAAAGATGAATTTTGTATATTAATGGTGGAAATCGCGGAGATATTTTGCATCAAATTACTAAAATGGTTTGCTTTTTTTTAAATGTGGTATTTATATGATTTTAAATTTGAATATCTTGCAAAAGAGTGGGGAGGCAATAGAAATCTTCAATTACAACACCCTTTCAACTGGTATTACATGTATGGCCTTTGTAAGAGAAAAGGGAAGGTTTAAATTGGTTCTGACTGGATGATATGTTTTTATTTGAAACTAATAAAGCTTATCTTTTTTAGTGAGCAGGAGTATATAGTGAACTGTCACCACCTAGCAGAGAGACCTCTGATGGTTAACGATGAGATACCGAGAGGGTGTATTCTTTCCCTGAAGCCTGGAATACTTGATTTGATTTATTATCATCACGTTATTAACATACAGTGAAAAGTATTGTTTCTTGCGCACGATACAGGCAAAGCATAACATTACGTAGAGAAGGAGAGAGTGCAGAATGTAGTGTTATAGTTAGGGTGTCGAGAAAGATCAACTTAATGCAAGGTAGGTCCATTCAAAAGTCTGATGGCAGCAGGGAAGAAGCTGTTCTTGAGCCGGTTGTTACGTGACCTCAAACTTTTGTATTCTTTTTCCCGACAGGAGAAGGTGGAGGAGAGAACCTCCGGGGTGCATGGGGGTCCTTAATTATACTGGCTGCTTTGCCGAGGCAGCGGGAAGTGTAGACAGAGTCAATGGATGGGAGGTTGGTTTGCATGATGGATTGGGCTACATTCACAACCTTTTGTAGTTCCTTGCGGTCTTGGGCAGAGCAGGAGCCCAGACCAAGCTGGGATACAACCAGAAAGAATGCTTTTGATGGGGCATCTTTGAAAGTTGGTAACAGTCATAGCTGACATGCCAAATTTCCTTAGTCTTCAGAAGACTGGGCATCAGAGACAACCAACCAAGTTAAACTGCAAAGAGGCAAGGTTTCAGCCTGAGCTTAGATACCTCCCCTCAACAAGGACTGCGTTGGGGGGGTGGTGAATGGGGGGGTCCTTGGCGCTGAGGTGCCAGTGCTAACCACTGTGCCACCGTGCTGCTCCACTGGCTCCCTCGTCTCAAAAAGAGATTTATAGTTACACAGCAACTTTCATCGTCTCAGAATGCCCAGAGTCAATGAAATTCTCTTGCTGTGCAGCAACCATGAAACCATGGAGGAGTGTCATTCATTCATTGGATGTGGGTGTCTCTGGCAAGTCCAGTATTTATTGCCCATCCCTAACTATTCTTGAGAAAGTGGTGGTGAGTCACTTCTGCTGCAGCCCATGAGTTGGTGCACCCACAGTGCTGTTAAAGAGGGAGTTCTGGATGTTACAGCAGACAGAGAATACTCAACCCATCTCCGTCTGCACCGGCTGAAGAAAAGGGGAAAAAAAGCTCGCCGCTCATTTTAATCCCATACAGACCCAATCCCGGGTCTGTAGCCAGGTTACAGCACTGCAGACGCAGCTCCAAAAAAACCATTTAAACACTTCTTCCTCTCACCTGCCTCCATCTGTACCAACTCCAGCACGCTGCCCCATTCCCCCACACTCCCCATCAGCATTCTGCAGGGACCGCTCCGTGTGTGACGCCTGGCTCCACTCTGCCATCACCGCCCACCCCCCCCCTCCCCCTCCTCCAGCTCCACTCCACCGCCACACCTCCCCCTTCTCCCCCCCCCCCCACCCCCCTCACCTGCCCCAGCTCCACTCTGCCCACTCCCCTCCTCCAGCTCCACTCTGCCGTCACACCTCCCCCTTCCCCCCCCCCCCACCCCCCCCCTCACCTGCCCCGGCTCCACTCCGCCGTCACCCCCCTCCGGCTCCATTCCGCCGTCACCACCCCCCCCCCCCCCTCCCCACCCCCCAAATTTGTTTTTTGGAGCAAACGAGGAGCTGGACTAAAGGCTGGGCCTGTCCATTTGGCACACTGGCTTTGTAACCCTGAGAAAGGTATAAAAGTTTGCAAAGGAAGGAGGTGAACACCGAGTTTCTTGCAACAGAGAAGAAAGATCTAAAGGGAAGAGATCACCCCTACCCAAGCTCGGAGAACTGCAGAATTCTAAGCAGATTACTACAGAGATCGATAAGGTCAATCCAGTTTGGATTTGCACGTTTTGTTATCCACAGGAGGTTATGACCTGTGGTGTTAACTGCTGTTCTATATTAAGTTATAGAACATAGAACACTACAACACAAACAGGCCCTTCGGCCCACAAGTTGTGCCGATCATATCCATACCTACCAGGCCTATCTATAACTCTCAATCCCATTAAATCCCATGTACTCATCCAGAAGTCTCTTAAAAAGACCCCAGCGAGTTCGCCTCCACCACCACCGACGGCAGCCGATTCCATTCACTCACCACCCTCTGAGTGAAAAACTTACCCCTGACATCTCCTCTGTAAATGTTTATGTTTAATAAATCTTTGCTACAGTTTAACAGTCTTGCTGTCACCTCATTTATCATTGCCCAAATTCCTCCTCCTCTGTGTCAGTCGGTGCGTGAGGCAGAGGAAGGATGTGTTTTACATCTGTTCCCAGGGCTGCTTTCTCCGAGCTCGTCGTCAGGCGAACACAGTGAGGGAAAGCACAGCAGGATCCCGCGCTGCCTCCCAGCTATCTGCTCAGACATCATCCGACGACCGTCCTCGCAATTCCCAGCTGGAGCTCCGGGAACGGTCAGGAATGGGGATTCTGGAATTGGGGCGGAGAGGGGGAAGGAATGGCTTGGGAATTGTGGACCTAGGCATAGTAACAGAATCAGAAGTTAGCAGTTCCTGTCAAGGGGTTTAATGTCCAACTCAATTCAGGTAAGAATCCTTGCAGTGCGGAAGTAGACCATTCAGCCCATCAAGTCTGCACACAAGGTGCATCTTACCCAGGCAGCCTACCCTGCCTCCCCTCCCTCTCTCCCCTCTCCCGTAACCCCCTTTCCCTGTAAATGTGAATTTCCCATGACTAATCCATCTAACGTATGCATCTTGGGACACTAAGGGTCCATTTAGCGTGGACAAACCTGCACATCTTTGGACTGTGGGAGGAAACCCATGCAGTTATGGGGAGAATGTGCAAACTCTGCCCACACAGTGGCCCAAGGCTGGAATTGAACCCGGGTCCCTGGCACCGTGAGGCAGCAGTGCGAACCACTGTGCCGCCCGAGAGCAAAATTCCTGGGGCAGAAAGGATTTTTCACTCATCTACATCTCCTGTGGAAGTTTGAGTAACAGCAATGGGAGTTAGAGGGAACAGCCCATACTGAGGGTGAGTGAGACCTGAGCACCATGCAGCGGGTAAACAGGGAGAGGTTGGTCCATGATTGGGTAACTGGGAAACATGGAGAGAGACCAAAGATCCTGACTGGAGGAAAAAGGGGAGAAATGGGGAGGCAGGCTTCTCGATTTGGAGGGATATTAGACAGAGTGAGAGGAGAATGTCATGAAAAAGGCAGTGAGGTAAATATTTGAAAAGGTGGATTGTAAAATTCTCTGAGGGGATGGGGATGACAGGAGAGAGCAGCAGTGCTGGGGACTGAATGGCCTCCTCCTGTACTATCAATCCCATCTTTCTTTGGAATTGCCTTTTGTCGAGTTTTGCCTTTTGCCTTTTGCCTTTGGGCGGCACGGTAGCACAGTGGTTAGCACTGCTGCTTCACAGCTCCAGGGTCCTGGGTTCGATTCCCGGCTCGGGTCACTGCCTGTGTGGAGTTTGCACATTCTCCTCTTGTCTGTGTGGGTTTTCTCCGGGTGCTCCGGTTTCCTCCCACAGTCCAAAGATGTGCGGGTTAGGTTCATTGGCTATGCTAAAATTGCCCCTTAGTGTCCTGGGATGTGTAGGTTAGAGGGATTAGCAGGTAAATGTGTAGGGATATGGGGATAGGGTCTGGGTGGGATTGTGTTCGGTGCAGACTCGATGGGCCGCAGGGCCTGTTTCTGCACTGTAGGGTTCTATGTGCTATGTTCTATGTTCTATGTTCTGCAACGGGTGGAGATAACAGTTCAATTAATTAACACAAATCTCAGTAATGGTGGCCATGGAAATACTCACGGATTGTTGTAAAAATAAACCCTTCTGGAACATTAATGACCTTGAGGAAAGGAAATCTGCTGCCCTTATCCAGTCTGGCCTACATGTGACACCAGACTTGCAGCAAAATAGTTGACTCTATGGAGACAGCCACACTATGGTTAGCACTGCTGCCTCACAGCACTGGGGATCCAGGTTCAATTCTGGGTCACTCTCTGTGTGGAATCTGCATGTTTTCCCCATGGATTTCCTCTGTGTGCTCCGCTTTCTCTACAGTCCACAGATGTGCTGGTTAAGTCCACTAAATTCTCCCTCAGGCACCAAACTGTAGGGTTCTATGTAAGAGTCTGAGCTCAGTGAAATTGAAATGTTGGTGCCGATCTGAGTTTGGGATAATGTGTTCTGTGGGAGCTGTCCTCAACATCGAGATCACAGCTCTACAAACCAGCTTTCGGTTCAATCCAGGTCACTCCAAGATGCTTGGAGCCAGTCCAGGTTGGTGCTAATCCATATTGGTGCCAGAATGCTTGGTGACAATCTAGGCTGGTGCCTGTCCAGGTCACTCTGTGCCACTCCAGTTGGCCAGTGCTGGTCCAGGATGGTTGGTGCCAGTCCAATTGTCACGTCTGAAGACCAAATACAGATCAGCTCTGATTGAGCTGGCGGCACGGTAGCACAGTGGGCGGCACGGTAGCACAGTGGTTAGCACTGCTGCTTCACAGCTCCAGGGTCCTGGGTTCGATTCCCGGCTCGGGTCACTGCCTGTGTGGAGTTTGCACATTCTCCTCGTGTCTGCGTGGGTTTTCTCCGGGTGCTCCGGTTTCCTCCCACAGTCCAAAGATGTGCGGGTTAGGTTCATTGGCTATGCTAAAATTGCCCCTTAGTGTCCTGGGATGTGTAGGTTAGAGGGATTAGCAGGTAAATGTGTAGGGATATGGGGATAGGGTCTGGGTGGGATTGTGTTCGGTGCAGACTTGATGGGCCGAAGGGCCTGTTTCTGCACTGTAGGGTTCTAGGGTTCTAGGAAATGAGGCTCCCAGTTCAGCCATTGGCCAGGGTTTTCCAGCCACGCTCACCCCTAAACCGGAAAATTCCCACCCAAAATCCCATCCGACCTAGACATGGCCCACCCTCCCACCCGCCCGTGGTGGGCAGGACAGGAAAGTTTCCCCCCATCACCTTCACACACAACCAGAGTCTAAAAGAGGGTCTGGCAACCACTGTCCAGAGATGTGCGGGTTAGGTTGATTGGCCAAATTGCCCCAGAGCATCAGGGATCATTGTGTGGGGACCCTGGGTGGGATTGTTGTTGCAAGCTTGATGGGCCAAATGGCCTTCTCCTGTGCTGTAGGGATTGTATGAAATAGGGAAGGTTGGAAGTGAGGATTCTGACAGTATTGTGAACGGTGCCTGGGGTTCTGATTATTTGCGGAGCGAATCAATGTATAATATAAAGCCACTTGTGAATAAATAAAATCAATAAGGGGGTTAGATCAGTGTTAGTAATCTAACACTGGTGAGTGACCCTCCGACATCTCAGTGGGTGGCAAGATTGAAACTGGGCTTGTTCATTAACTGTGACCCTTGAATAAGATTAAACACATTTAATACACGTCAAATATTTCATAATGAGTCACGGGAAATGCTTCATTGTTTATATATTAATAGAACTGTCATCAATTTCAACTGGTAAAAACAAAAGAAATAATTGCGTTTTAGACACAGAGAGAGTGCATGGCTCTCACAGTCAGCCTTGTGAGCAGTCAGCGTGTACCTCACTTGTCCTTTTACGTGTAAACCAGTAGGAGAAAGATACACGGATAGGGATCAGCAGAATGTGGCACCCCTACGCGTGGGCAGTGATAGAACCCTACAGTGCAGAAAAAGGCCCTTCGGCCCATCGAGACTGCACCGAACACAAGGCCCTACCCCCCATATCCCTACATATTATACCCACTAATCCCTCTAACCTACACATCCCAGGACACTAAGGGGCAATTTCTTAGCACGGCCAATCAACCTAACCCACACATCTTTGGACTGTGGGAGGAAACCGGAGCACCCGGAGGAAACCCACACAGACACAAGGAGGAGCTGCTTCACAGCTCCAGAGTCCTGGGTTCGATTCCCGGCTCGGGTCACTGTCTGTATGGAGTTTGCACATTCTCCTCGTGTCTGCGTGGGTTTCCTCCGGGTGCTCTGGTTTCCTCCCACAGTCCAAAGATGTGCGGGTTAGGTTGATTGGCCGTGCTAAGAAATTGCCCCTTGGTGTCCAGGGATGTGTAGGTTAGAGGGATTAGTGGGTATAATGTGTAGGGATATGGGGGTAGGGCCTTGTGTTTGGTGCAGACTCGATGTGCTGAAGGGCCTCTTTTTGCACTGTAGGGTTCTATGATTCTATGAGTGTGCAAACTCCACACAGACAGTCACCCAAAGCCGGGAATCGAACCCAGGACCCTGGAGCTGTGAAGCAGCAGTGCTAACCCGCTGTGCCACTGTGCCACCCAAAATGTCCAAATGTGGTCAACAAAATGACTCATGGGCCGCAAACGAACCCAGATGGACCACATGTGACCCCCAGGCCAGAGGTTGACCAACCCCCCCCCCCAACCTCCCATTGTGGTAGAGGATTATTACTTACAGATAGAATAGTGTGGGATCTTACACTTTGTCAACATGTCACTGGTAGTGACGGCAGTGAGTTATAGAATCACTTGGGTTCTAAGGGGAATTTGAAAGTTACAAACATTGCGATCGGTTAGTGCCATTTCAGCAAGTTAATGGAATTACAGTTCCGCTGTTAAAATTAACGGCCTCGCTCTCTGTTCCCTCGCTTCCACTCTCGTCAATGCCCCCCTCCCCTCCCCGTACCCCCAGCCCCCTTTCATACCTTTTGCTCACTTAGTTTCTCCCCTCCCCCATCCCTTTGCCTCCCTGTGTTGCTTAATGACGGGCGTTCTTCATGTTCTTGGAAGTGTGGGGTGGGCGCAGTGGTTAGCACTGCTGTCTCACAGCGCCGGGGACCCAGGTTCGATTCTAGCCTCGGGTCACTGTCTGTGTGGAGTTTACACATCCCAAGAGCCTTGAATCAACAGATTCCTATGGGCCGTCCAACATATTTGCTCACCTGTCTCTTACGTTTGAGCTTCTGGGGATCTCCTGTGAATGTCTGTATAAGCTGTGGATGTTTATTGATGTCTCTTTTTTTCAATCCATTCAGTCCGCCTTGTTGCCCAACAAGGGGCACACACACGATGGGTCGTGCGAGGTTGTTCTTCAAGAGTTGCCTCGTGCTTCACGTCGTTAGTGTACGCTTAAACTGGACCAACTGACGGGCAACACGACAGCTCAGTGACTATCACTGTTTGCTGTGCAGACACATGGATTTGGGTCGGTGTCTGTGGGAGTTTGCACATTCTCCCCGTGCTTGCGTGGGTTTTCTCCGGGTGCTCCGGTTTCCTCCCACACCCCAAAAACGTGCTCTTAGGCTGATTGGTGTAACAAATTGTCCCTAAATTAGACCTCCCTTAATCTGGTGCATGTATAATTTGCACCCCTATAGTGTGGAGTCCAGGAGGTGTAGACAAAAGTCATGGGTAGAAGGAGGATTGGAATGAGGCACTCACTGAGTGTTACAATGGGCGGCGCGGGCTTGTAGGGCCGAAGGGCCTGTTTCCTGTGCTGTGTTGTCCTGTGTTTGTTCTATCCCCCCCTGTGTCCGCGTAGGGTTTCCTCCGGGTGCTCCGGTTTCCTCCCACAGCCCGAAAGATGTGCGGGGTTAGATGGATTGACCGTGCTAAATTGTCCGCCTTAGTGTCCCAAGATGTGTAGGGATTAGTTATAGGAAACGTGTGGGGTTACAGAGATAGGGCAGGTGGTGCGCCTGGGGAAGATGCTCTTTCAGAGAGCTGGTACAGACCTGATGGGCTGAATGGCCTCCACTGCACTGGAGTGAAGAGCAGCCAAGAAAAGATATTGAACATCCAGGGAAGGAGCGAGCGTTCGTGAAATGAACGCAGTGTCAGATGGATTAGGCGAGACCATCACTCGATGGAACTCTGAGAATGTCTCCAGGGTTGGAAAGTCTCGGTGTCGGGTGATTGGCGCTGGCGAGAGTGTTGGTGAGAGACGTGAGGTGTGAGATCATGTGCTAAAGGCTCCAGTATTGTATCAGAGTTGGCACTGCTACCAGCTCCCCCTGAAAGCAGGAAGTGTTGGAGGCAGGCAGGAGACAGGCAGGATAAACAGCGTTCTGGCTGGCTGCAGACAGAACGGCAGCTGCCAGCCTCAGCCCAGCTCCCGCTGTGTCAATGTAACCCCCCCATCTCTGTGCCACCCACCACTTTGGCTCAGGGTGTTGGCTGGATAAAGTACTCTCAGCTCGCAGTGCCTGCTCACTGTCTACTCACATTCTATAATGGAGCAACCGAGGGAGATACAGACTCCCACACCCTCCCGCACACAGTCTGTACCCCGTACACCCTCCCGCACACAGTCTGTACCCCGTACACCCTCCCACACACTCCGCACACAGTCTGTACCCCGTACACCCTCCCGCACACAGTCTGTACCCCGTACACCCTCCCGCACTCAGTCTGTACCCCGTACACCCTCCCGCACACAGTCTGTACCCCGTACACCCTCCCGCACACAGTCTGTACCCCGTACACCCTCCCGCACACAGTCTGTACCCCGTACACCCTCCCGCACACAGTCCATACCCCGTACACCCTCCCGCACACAGTCTGTACCCCGTACACCCTCCCGCACACAGTCTGTACCCCGTACACCCTCCCGCACACAGTCTGTACCCCGTACACCCTCCCGCACACAGTCCGTACCCCGTACACCCTCCCGCACACAGTCTGTACCCCGTACACCCTCCCGCACACAGTCCGTACCCCGTACACCCTCCCGCACACAGTCTGTACCCCGTACACCCTCCCGCACACAGTCTGTACCCCGTACACCCTCCCGCACACAGTCTGTACCCCGTACACCCTCCCGCACACAGTCTGTACCCCGTACACCCTCCCGCACACTCTGCACACAGTCTGTACCCCGTACACCCTCCCGCACAGTCTGTACACAGTCTGTACCCAATACACCCTCCTGTACACTCGAAACAACACAGGCTGACCATGTACACCCTCCCACACACTCTGCACAGTCTGAACTGCACACATTCTCCCACACACTCTGAATACAGTCTGTACTGCTTACATCCTCCCGCACACTCTACACACAGTCTGTACTGTGTACACCCTCCCACACACTCTGTATACAATCTGTACTGCATGAAATTCCTGCACACTCTGAGCACAGTCTGTACACCATATACCCTCCCGCGCACTTTGCATACAGTCTGTGCTGTGTTCACCCTCCAGCACAGTGTACGCACAGTCTGTTCCGCATATATACCCTTGCATACTCTGCACACAGTCTGTACGGCGTACACTCTCCCACACGCTCTGAACACAGTCTGTATGGTGTACACCCTTCCACACACTCTGAACACAGTCTGTACCGTGTACACCCTCTCGCACGCACTGAGCAGTCTGTATTGTGTACAGCGTCCTGCAAACTCTGGACACAGTCTGTACTTCATGTACCCTCCCGCACACTCTGAACACAATCTGTATTGCGTATACCCTCCCGCACACTCGGAACAGCCTGTACTGTGTACACCCCCCAGCACTCTCAGCACACAGTCTGTACCGTGTACACCCTGCACACTCTGCACAAAGTCCATACTGTGTACACCCTCCAGTACACTCTGCACACATTCTGTACTGCGCACATCCTCCTGCACATTCTGAATACAGCCTGTACTGTGTATATGTCCAGCACACTCTGAACAGTCTGTACCGTGTACACTTTCCCGCATACTTTGCACACTGTCTGTACCACGTACTCCCTCACACACGGTCCACACAGTCTGTATTGTGTACACCCTCCCACACACTCTGCACACAGTCTGTACTGCATACACTCTCCAGCACACTGTGTGCACACAGTCTGTACTGTGTACACCCTCCTGTACACTCTGAACAGTCTGTGCCGTGTACACCCCTCCCACATACTCGGCACATAGTCTGTACTGCGGGACCTCTCCTGTAGCCAGTGAGGATACAAAGATTTCTCTCAAGGTCCCTGCAATTTCCTCCCTTGCCTCACTCAGTATTCTGGGGTATATCCCATCAGGTCCTGGGGACTTGTCTACCTTAATATTTCTCAAGAACCCTAATACCTCCTCCTTTTTGACCTCAACATGACTCAAACTATCTACACATCTTTTCCCAGACTCATCATCCACCAAGTCCTTCTCTTTGGTGAATACTGACGCAAAGTACTCATTTAATACCTCGCTCATTTCCTCTGGCTCCATGCATAGATTCCCTCCCCTGTCCTTGAGTGGGCCAACTCCCTCCCTGGCTACCCTCTTGCTCTTTACATATGTATAAAAAGCCTTGGGATTTTCCTTAATCCTGCTGGCCAATGATTTTTCATGACCCCTTTTCACCCTCACCTGCTTCCCAGCCTCCTGGCTTTGACAAATGCTTCCTCTTTCCCTTTGACTGGGCTCACAATATCTCTCGTTATCCAAAGTTCCCAAAACGTGCTATACTTATCCTTCACCCTTACAGGAAATGTGCCAGTCCAAGCATGTCTTAAAAAAAAACCCACCCAAAGAATATCACTCGCTGTAGCAAAAGCAGAGACAAATGTACAAGTGTAAATGGTGGCACGGTAGCACAGTGGTTAGCACTGCTGCTTCACAGCTCCAGGGTCCTGGGTTCGATTCCCGGCTCGGGTCACTGCCTGTGGAGTTTGCACATTCTCCTCGTGTCTGCGTGGGTTTTCTCCGGGTGCTCCGGTTTCCTCCCACAGTCCAAAGATGTGCGGGTTAGGTTCATTGGCTATGCTAAAATTGCCCCTTAGTATCCTGGGATGTGTAGGTTAGAGGGATTAGCAGGTAAAATGTGTAGGGATATGGGGGTAGGGTCTGGGTGGGATTGTGTTCGGTGCAGACTCGATGGGCCGAAGGGCCTGTTTCTGCACTGTAGGGTTCTATGATCTATGTAGGGTTCTATGTTAAATACTCAGCTATCATCGGGGCAAGTGATGGGAGTTGGGGAGAAACCGCAGCACTGTTCTTCGATACCCAAAGCTTTAATAAACAGAGCCAGAAGTTTAAACGTGCCACGTATCAGCGAGTGTGTCCATGCATCGAGACTTTCCACATTCTCCTCACGTACATGTACACGGCACAATCCCCCTCAGTTGGGTTTCAGGATGGAAATTATGGGTCCAAATTTTCCAGAGCATTCAAAAGTACTGTGCTATCCTGCAGATGGCACGGTAGCACAGTGGGTTAGCACTGCTGCTTCACAGCTCCAGGGTCCTGGGTTCGATTCCCGGCTCGGGGTCACTGTCTGCGTGGAGTTTGCACATTCTCCTCATCTCTGCGTGGGTTTCCTCCGGGTGCTCTGGTTTCCTCCCACAGTCCAAAGATGTGCAGGTTAGGTCGATTGGCCGTGCTAAGAAATTGCCCCTTAGTGTCCAGGGATGTGTAGGTTAGAGGGATTAGTGGGTATAATATGTAGGGATATGGGGGGTAGGGCCTGGGTGGGATTGTGTTCGGTGCAGACTCGATGGGCCGAAGGGCCTCTTTCTGCACTGTAGGGTTCTATGTAGTTTTGAAATGTGACTGTTATCATCGAGGAAATACAGCAGCCAATTTATGCACGGCAAGCTCCCATGAGAGATAAGTAAACCATTTGTAATGGTTGAGTGAAGTTTGGTAAGAACACCAGGTTAAAGTCCAACAAGTTTATTTGATAGTAAACTCACAAACTTTTGGGGTTTTCCCCTTCGTCGGGTGAGTGGAGAGTTCTGGTCATGCGCTGAGCGTATCCACTCTCCACTCACCTAACAAAGGGGCAAACCCCGAAAGTTCGTGGGTTTACTATCAAATAAACTTGCTGGACTTTAGTAACCTGGTGTTATGAGACTTTTTACTGTGTTTACCCCAGTCCAACGCCGGCAAACGCCGGCATCTCCACATCATGAGTGAGGTTTGACGGACTGGAAGGTATAGTGTTTATCAGATGGGTTTCAGACACTCTCTGGGCACACGGGTCTCACCGGGAAGTGCACTGCATTCCTTTCTGGAATTAGAATATCATCCCTGCCGCTCATTCTCTCTTCCTGCTTTATGGGGTAGCACAGTGGGTTAGCACTGCTGCCTCTCAGTGCCAGGGACCTGGGTTCGATTCCCGGCTCGGGTCACTGTCTGTGTGGAGTTTGCACATTCTCCTCGTGTCTGCATGGGTTTCCTCCAGGTGCTCCAATTTCCTCCCACAGTCCAAAGATGAGTGGGTTAGGTTGATTGGCCATGCTAAAATTGACCCTTAGTGTCGGGGGAGCTAGCAGGGTAAATTTGTGGGGTTACGGGAATAGGGCCTGGCTGGGATTGAGGTCAGTACAGACTCAATGGGCTGAATGGCCTCCTTCTGCACTGTCGCAATTCTATGAGTTTATACCTCACTATCCTCACCTCCTTCTGAATGCACAACAAACCCTGTTGTGATTTAGAACCATAGAACATTCCAGCTCAGAAACAGGCCCTCCTTGTCTGTGCTGAACCATTTTTTGCCTTGTCCCACTGACCTGCACTTGGACCCTATCCCTCCACACCCCTCTCACCCATGAACCCGTCCCAAGCTTTTCTTAAATGTTAAAAGTGACCCCGCATTTATCCGGCAGCTCATCCCACACTCCCACCACTCTCTGTGTGAAGAAGCCCCCCCTCTAATATTCCCTTTAAACTTTCCCCCTTTCACCCTTAACCCACGCCCTCTGGGTTTTTTTCTCCCCTAGCCTCAGTGGAAAAAGCCTGCTCGCATTCACTCTATCTACACCCATCAAAATCTTATACACCTCTATCAAATCTCCCCTCTTTGACTTTAAAAATTACGAAAGCAATTTTGTCAACATTTCCAACTAACCTTTGCTGTTGGCGCAACATCGTGGGCCGAAGGGCCTGTTCTGCGTTGTAATGTTCTATGTATTTGTAACAACCTGTGATTCCTGCCTTCCCAGCTTGACTCATCGTTTGCTTTCCGTTTGTAGACGGGACCTGGGTCAGTTTCGACAAGCTTGCGCCCAAGTTTAACCTGCCTTGATCTAGTCTTTACAGCTGTTTACAAGCCCGGAGTCCTTTCACTTTCATTCTTCGTCCTTTCCACAAACGCATTATTGGAAGGGCCTCCAACTGCCTCCAACTCGAGGAAGTCTTATTTCAAGATCGTGCCCTCTCACCCCACCCTCCGTGTCCTCTCCACAGGGTAAGAAGCGACTGGGAGGCCAACCTTGGGTGGGAGGAGGCCTCCTCATAGCCAACTCCACACTCGGTGAGGATTCGCTCCATTCATAATTCTGCACAGAATTCTCTTCACCCAGGACAAAATTAGCCACCTTTTCTCCAATGCGAGCAACAAAGGTGCCAGCTGATTCCTGGCCCCCCGGAGGCCAACACGTTCTGACCGTTCTTGAAACTGGCTGGTTTTTGGCCACCCTTCTTTAGCAGGGAAACAAGAGTTCGAATCCCACCAGGACGGCTGGTGGAATATTAATTCGACTGACGAAAGCCAGTCTCGGAAATGGCGGCCATGAACCTATCCTCAGTTGTCACTGAAAACCCATCTAATGTCCAGTCGCTACTGTCCCTTTAGGGGAGGGAATCCGCCCCCCTGATCAGGTCTGGCCTACACGTGACTCCAGGCCTACTGAACGATGAGAGACTCTCCAATGTCCGAGCAAACCACTCAGATGAGGGGAAATTGGAAATGGGCAGCGAATGCTGGTTTTACCAGTGATGTGTACATCGTGAAAGACATTAAAGACAATGATGAGGTGATCGCATCACAATTCCGGTTGACTCTCAGTTCATAAGAACATAAGAAATAGGAGCAGGAGTAGGCCATCTGGCCCTTCGAGCCTGCCCTGCCATTCAATAAGATCATGGCTGATCTGAAGTGGGTCAGTTCCACTTTCCCGCTTTCTCCCCTTAATTCCCCTGTCTATCAGAAACCTATCAACCCGTGACTTAAATATATTTAGCGAGGCAGCCTCCACCACTTCAATGGGCAGAGAATTCCAGAGATTCACCACCCTTTGAGTGAAGAAGTTCCTCCTCAACTCTGATCTAAACTGCCCCCCCTTATCTTGAGGCTGTGCCCTCTAGTCCTGCTATCCTTTCTAAGTGGGAAGAATCTCTCTATCTCTACCCTATCCATCCCCTTCATTATCTTATACGTCTCTATAAGATCTCCCCTCATCCTTCTAAACTCCAACGAGTACAGACCCAGTCTATTTAGTCTCTCTTCATAGTCCAACCCCCTCATCTCCGGTATCAGCCTAGTGAACCTCCTCTGCAATCCCTCCAAGGCCAAAATATCCTTGCGTAAGTGCGGCGACCAAAACTGCACACAGTACTCCAGCTGCGGCCTCACCAATGCCCTATACAGCTGCAGCAAGACCTCCCTACTTTTATATTCAATCCCCCTCGCTATGAAGGCCAGCATCCCATTCGCCTTCCTGACCACCTGCTGCACCTGCAGACTGGGTTTTTGAACCATTAACATTGCCAGCACAGACATGACGGGCCGAAGAGCCTCTCTCTGCAAGCCCTGTGAACAAGGCTCGCAATGGCGAAGCGACTTCTTTCAGTGTGAGGTTTTGTACCTGCAATCCCTGGAGATTAGCTCAGTTTCTGGGATGTCCGATGTTTTTCTGATTGTTTGCAATGGGAGTTTGCTCATTTGCCTGTGCCCTCGTTCCTGCTACTCTCCTCCTCCCCCTTTTTGCAATGGTTCGGTTTAGCCTGCAGTAAAAAGGGATGATGGTCACATTTCTCCTCGGGATTATTTACAAGTTGCTTTGAAGTCATGAGACAGACTCGGGGTTGAGTCAGTTTCAGCAGCTGGGGAGATGTAACTCTTTGCTTGCTGGACTGATCTGAAAGAAAGCAGTCGTATATTTCATTTTACTCATCTGCAGGATATGGGCCAGGCCAGCATTTATTACCCATCCTTAGTTCTCTTTCGAGAAGGGGTGATGAGCTGCTTCTTAAGCCATTGTACCTACAAGAACATAGAACATTACAGTGCAGAACAGGCCCTTCGGCCCATCGAGTCTGCACCGAACACAATCCCACCCAGACCCTATCCCCATATCCCTACACATTTACCTAATAATCCCTCTAACCTACACATCCCAGGACACTAAGGGGCAATTTTAGCATAGCCAATGAACCTAACCCGCACATCTTTGGATTGTGGGAGGAAACCGGAGCACCCGGAGAAAACCCACGCAGACACAAGGAGAATGTGCAAACTCCACACAGGCAGTGACCTGAGCCGGGAATCGAATCCAGGACCCTGGAGCTGTGAAGCAGCAGTGCTAACCCACTGTGCTACCGTGCCGCCCTAAGGATGGTAGATTTGTTTTCCTAAAACCTATGTTGCGCCGACCAGTTACAAAACAATGACCCACTAGCCTATACCAATCCCTTTTCGTCCATAAACCTATCCACAGATCTCTTAAACGCCCCCAAACTAGGAGCATTTACAACTGCAGCTGGCAGGGCATTCCAGTCCCTCACCACCCTCTGGGTAAAGAACCTACCCCTGACATCCGTCCTATAACTACCACCCCTTAATTTAAAGACATGCCTCCTCGTGCTAGCTTTTTCCATCCGAGGAAAAAGGCTATCACTGTCCACCCTATCTAAACCTCTAATCATCTTATATGTTTCAATAAGGTCCCCTCTTAGCCGCCTTCTTTCCAACGAAAACAACCCCAAATCCCTCAGTTTCTCCTCATAGGACCTCCCCACCATACCAGGCAACATCCAAGAGGCATACACTTACAAGGGGGCTGCTCTTGGGTATTTCAAGAGTTGCCTAGTGCTTCACATCGTTAGTGTACGCTTAAACTGGACCAGTTGACGGGCAACACGACAGCTCAGTGACTATCACTGTTTGCTGTGCGGATACAGGGACTTGGGTCGGTGTCTGCGGGAGTTTGCGCATTCTCCCCGTGCTTGCGTGGGTTTTCTCCGGGTGCTCCGGTTTCCTCCCACACCCCCAAAAATCGTGCTCTTAGGCTGATTGGTGTTAACAAATTGTCCCTAAATTGTCACTGCAATGAAGTTACAGTGACAATCCCCTGGTCATCACACTTTGGTGCCTGAAGGAGAATTTAGTGGACTTAACCAGCACATCTGTGGACTGTAGAGAAAGCGGAGCACACAGAGGAAATCCATGGGGAAAACATGCAGATTCCACACAGAGAGTGACCCAGAATTGAACCTGGATCCCCAGTGCTGTGAGGCAGCAGTGCTAACCATAGTGTGGCTGTCTCCATAGAGTCAACCATTCTGCTGCAAGTCTGGTGTCACATGTAGGCCAGACTGGATAAGGGCAGCAGATTTCCTTTCCTCAAGGTCATTAATGTTCCAGAAGGGTTTATTTTTACAACAATCCGTGAGTATTTCCATGGCCACCATTACTGAGATTTGTATTAATTAATTGAACTGTTATTTCCACCCGTTGCAATGGTGCGATTTGAACTCTTGTCCCCCAGAGGATTAGTCTAGCGATTCTGTCAGCATAACCGCCAACAAGCTTCTTAACTAGTTTAAAGTTTATTTAATTAGTGTCACAAGTAGGCTTAGATTAACACTGCAATGAAGTTACTGTGACAATCCCCGAGTCGCCACATTCTGGCGCCTGTTTGGGTACACTGAGGGAGAATTTAGCATGGTCAATGCACCCTAACCAGCACGTCTTTTGGGAGGAAACCGGAGCACCCGGAGGAAACCCATGTAGACACGGGGAGAATGTGCAAACTCCACACAGACGGTGACCCGTGGCTGGAATTGAACCCGGGTCTCTGGCGCTGTGAGGCAGCGGTGCTAACCACTGTGCCATCCTGCCACCCCATAAGAATTTGAGATTTCTGTTGCTGGATTGTGTTGTGTTCTGCAGCGGGAAGTTGTTATTATTTCTAGAAGGTCAAACTAACTTAATACAGTCAGCATAACATTCTGAGATCTGCCCTGAGTACAATGGGCGCAGAGGGTCTTATGAGGAAAGGCTGAGGGACTTGAGGTTGTTTTCATTGGAGAGAAGAAGGTTAAGAGGTGACCTGATTGAGGCATACAAGATGATCAGAGGATTGGATAGGGTGGACAGTGAGAGCCTTTTTCCTCGGATGGTGATGGCTAACACGAGGGGACATAGCTTTAAATTGAGGGGGGGGTAATTATAGGACGGATGTCAGAGGTAGGTTCTTTACTCAGAGGGTAGTAAGGGCGTGGAATGCCCTGCCTGCAGCAGTTGTGGACTCGTCAACTTTAAGGGCGTTCAAATGGTCAGTGGATAGGCATATGGATAACATTGGAATAGTTTAGGTTAGAGGGTCATTAGATTGGTTCCACTGGTCGGCGCAACATCGAGGGCCTCGGGTCTGTACTGAGCTGTAATGTTCGATAACCTAACAGAAAGTATCCACTTGCCTCTTGCAGAATCCACATGGCAATCCATCCAGGGGTTTAACTGCACAGCGTGAACTCTTCCCCAGTAAGTGTATAAAAATATCAGTTCTTCTCAGAGTCCTACCTCCTCCGCACTGCAGTTTCTTTGTTCTCCTACTGTTTGCAGCAGTGAACTCCAGCTCACTGTTTCTGAAGAGTTTGTCCCCAGTTTAATCTTTGTGTGAGTTTGTCACCTTGATCAATGTCATTGGTGAGGAATAGACCGGGCTGTTAGAATTCCCTGGAATAAAGCTCCTTATTATCCAACCCTGTGTCATTACTCTCCACTCCGGGAGGTCATTCGTATTTCAGCCGAGTTTCATTTCCACATAATGCTTACAATGTAGAAAGAGGCCATTCAGCCCATCGAATCTGCACTGACAATAATCCCACCCAGGCCCCATCCCTGTAACACCACGTTATTTTTCTCTGCTAATCCCCCTGTCAATTCAGCACAGCCAATCAACCTAACTAGCACCTCCTTGGACTGTAGGAGGAACCGGAGCACCCACTGAAACCCACCAGCTTAAACTGGACCAGCTGACGGGCAACATGGCAGCACAGTGACTATCACTGTTTGCTGTGTGGATACACGGATTTGGGCTGGTGTCTACAAAGAACAACCCAGCACGGGAAACAGGCCCTTCGGCCCAACGAGCCCGCGCCGCCACATCACCCTACACCTATTCTACCCTGCATATCTACGAATGGAACCCTACTCAGTCAGATTCAGGGAAGAAATAGTGTCAATTTGGTAAAAACCGATTAGCCTGAGAGCACATTTTTGGGGTGTGGGAGGAAACCGGAGCGCCCGGAGGAAACCCACGCAACCACAGGGAGAATGCGCAAACTCCCACAGACACAGGCCCAAATCCATGTGCCTGCACAGCCAGCAGTGCTAGTCACTGAGCTGTTGCGGCGCCCGTCTACCGGTCCAGGATCAAGCACACACACCGACATGAAGTACTAGGCCACTCCTGGAACTTCCAAGAGCAGCCCAGGCACGACCCGCCGTGTGAATGCCCCTCGTTTGACACGAGGTGGACCTCCACCTGTGGAATAAAGTCAAAAATATTAATCTTACAGCCTGCCTTTCCGGTGTCTCCCGAGATTTAACCCTATTTAATAGCCCCTACCATATCCCTCCATTCTCGTTTCACTCATGTGCCTATCTGTGGGAGTCTCTCCCCGTGCTTGCGTGGGTTTTCTCCGGGTGCTCCGGTTTCCTCCCACACCCCAAAGATGTGCTCTTAGGCGGATTGATGTAACAAATTGCCCCTAAATTAGCCTCCCCTCAATCTGGTTTCCAGTGTGGAGTGCCGTAAGCGTAGACAAGGGTCATGGGTGGAAGAGGGGACTCGTAATGTTAAAATGGCAGCGCGGGCTCGTTGGGCCGAAGGGCCTGTTTCCCGTGCTGTGTTGTTCTTTGTTCACACCGACACAGAGAGAACACGCAGACTCCACACAGACAGTGACCCAAGGCTGGAATCGAACCTGGTCCCTCGCGCTGTGAAGCAGCAGTGCTATCCGCTGTGCCACCGTGGCACCCTAAACTCCAATGAATATCTGCCCAATCTGTTACTATTTATTTACCATGAATCTACACCTGGGTTATTTTCAATAATAAATGTCCCACAGCTGGTCATTCAAGTGATTTTGTTTGTATAGTGAAATCTATTAGACCCAACGCCTCTACTTTCTCAGGAGACTAAGGAAATTTGGCATGTCAGCTACAACTCTCACCAACTTTTACAGATGCACCATAGAAAGTATTCTTTCTGGTGGTATCCCAGCTTGGTCTGGGCTCCTGCTCTGCCCAAGACCACAAGGAACTACAAAAGGTCGTGAATGTAGCCCAATCCACCACGCAAACCAGCCTCCCATCCACTGACTCTGTCTACACTTCCTCAGCAAAGCATCCAGTATAATTAAGGACCCCACACACCCCGGACATTCTCTCTTCCACCTTCTTCCTTCGGGAAAAAGATACAAAATTCTGAGGTCACATACCAACCAACTCAAGAACAGCTTCTTCCCTGCTGCTGTTAGGCTTTTGAATGGACCTACCTCGCATTGAGTTGATCTTTCTCTACACCCTCGCTGTGACTGTAACACCACATTCTGCACTCTCTCCTTTCCTTCTCTATGAATGGTATGCTTTGTTTGTGTAGCGTGCAAGAAACAATACTTTTCACTGCATGCTAATATGTGTGACAATAATAAATCAAATCAAATAATGCAGATTTTTTCAAAATAAGTGGATCCAAGTTAACACCACTGTTCTGTGAAATATTCTCACAGGATTTGGCAACAGAGTGGAGAAATCTTTACACAAATACTTGGAAAGGCAAATTGTGCGGAGGGTGTGGAGAGTCTGCAGAAGGATCTAGATAGGCTGGGCGAATGGGCCAGGAAATGGCAAATGGAATTTAATGTTGGCAAGTGTGAGGTGGTCCACTTTGGAAGGAAGAATGGTAGGAAGGACTATTACTTACGGGGTGAAAAACTGCAGCAGGCGACGGTGCAGAGGGACCTCGGGGTCCTTGTGCATGAGTCGCAAAAACCCAGTCTGCAGGTGCAGCAGGTGGTCAGGAAGGCGAATGGGATGCTGGCCTTCATAGCGAGGGGGATTGAATATAAAAGTAGGGAGGTCTTGCTGCAACTGTATAGGGCATTGGTGAGGCCGCAGCTGGAGTACTGTGTGCAGTTTTGGGCGCTGCACCTGCGCAAGGATATTTTGGCCCTGGAGAGAGTGCAGAGAAGGTTTACTAGGCTGATACCAGAGTTGAGGGGATTGAGCTATGAGGAGAGGCTGAATAAACTAGGATTGTACTCGTTAGAGTTTAGAAGAATGAGGGGAGATCTCATTGAGACGTATAAGATGATGAATGGGATGGATAGGATAGAGGTGGAGACTCTTCCCGTTCAAAAAAGACAGTAGGACTAGAGGGCACAGCCTCAAGATAAAGGGGAGGCGGTTTAGAACAGAGTTGAGGAGGAACTTCTTCACTCAAAGGGTGGTGAATCTCTGGAATTCTCTGCCCGTTGAAGTGGTGGAGGCTGCCGCGCTAAATATTTTTAAGAAGCAGGTTGATGGGTTTTTGATAAGAGAAGGGATTAAGGGTTATGGGGAGAGGGCGGGAAGGTGGAGCTGAGTCACGACAGATCAGCCATGATCTTATTGAATGGCGGGGCAGGCTCGAAGGGCTAGGTGGCCTACTCCTGCTCCTATTTCTTATGTTCTTATGTTCTTATACCTGTTGGCTTTCAGTTGTTCCATTGTTTCTAGCTCACGTGCTGGGCATGTGTTTTATTTTATATAAAAAGCTGAATAACAAATTGGACATGTTTATGTACATCGGGAGCAATGGATAAATGGGCAGCGTGAATGAGGCTGGAAATGTAATAAAGAGAAAAAGGATTTGGCATTGAAATTGGTCTCTATCAGCAAGACAACATAGGGTCGGGTACAAGCAAAACACTGCGGAGATCAGAACGAGAAACAGAAAAAGTTGGAACGACTCGGCAGGTCTGGCAGCATCTGTGGAGACAGAAACAAGTTAATATTTTGTGTCTGATATCCTCCAGGACTGAAGAATTAGTCATATTGGACTGGAAACATTGGTTCCTATTTTACTGGGTGCTGGGGACCCAGTAAACATTGGTTCCTATTTTACTGGGGACTTGAATTTGGGAATGTTTCAGATCTCGCTTACACACACCCTGCCTGAAAATATATCGGCGATTCCGAATCCTGATACACAAGCCAGAAAATCCCGCAGCTCCGATCGGGCCTCCGATTGCCCAAGTGCAGAGAGAAAGTGGCTCTCCTACCACGTCCCTCCCGGGTGGGATAGTGCCTCCCCCTGTCCTTCACGGTTATTGCCCCAACCCCACAACATTACTGACCCTCTGATCTTCCCACACCCTCTGCCACCCACGCCGATCGCAGCCCCTCCTCCCCCCCCACCCCCCTCACCGATCACAGGCAGAGTGACAGCGGACACCCCCCACCCCAATCGATCACAGGCAGAGAACTGTCAGACACTCATTGCATCCTCAAAAGATCTCCAGTCACTTTGTCAAACTTGGTTTCCCTTTTGTAAATCCGTGCTGACTTCAATGTGTCCTGAAAAAACATTTTCCCATTACTGATGTCAGGCTGACTGATCTGTAATTCAGTGTTCCCTCCCTCACTCCTTTTATAAATAGCAAGGTTACACTTGTCACCCTCCAATCTGTTGGGACTGTTCCAGAGTCTACAGAATTAGGGATGTGCAGTAAATACTGGCCCAGCAAGCGATGCTTCAACTAGTGAAATATTTCTAAAAATGTGTGTGTGTGTGAATATATTTGCATGTGCATTGCTGTAAGTATGTATGTGTTTGTACAAGGATGCTCGTGTGTGTGTGCATATATGTATGTGTGTGTGTGAGGGTGTGCGTGGAGGTGTGCGTGTGTGTGAGGGGGTGTGTAACTGTGTGTGGGTGTGTGAGAGGGTGTGTGTGTGTGTATGTGTGTGTGAGGAGGTGAGTGTTTGAGTGTATGAGGGGGTGTGTGTGTGTGTGAAGGGGTGTGTATGTGTGAGCGTGTACTTGAGGGTGTGTGTGTGTGTGTAAAGGGGTGAGTGTGTATGTGTGTGTGTGAGGGGGTGAGTGTGTATGTGTGTGTGAGGGGGTGAGTGTGTATGTGTGTGTGTGAGGGAGTGAGTATGTGTGTGTGTGAGGGGGTGAGTGTGTGTGAGGGGGTGAGTGTGTGTGTGTGTGAGGGGGTGAGGGGGTGTGTGTGTGAGGGGGTGAGTGTGTGTGGGGGTGAGTGTGTGTGTGTGTGTGTGTGTGTGAGTGTGAGAGGGGGTGTGTGTGTGTGTGCGTGGGGGTGAGTGTGGGTGTGTCTGTATGTGTGTGTGTGTGTGTGTGTGTGTGTGAGTGTGTGCGTGCGTGGGGGTGAGTGTGTCTGTATGTGTGTGTGTGTGTGTGACCAGGGGCACCTTATCATGACAGTAGCTGGGTTGTGGGGCAAGCAGTCAGGTCCATGATCCGCTGCCTGGGCATCTTCAGGGGCACATTGACCCAGCCTCGGAACAGACCCAGCAGCAGCTCGCCAGCTCCGCCTGTGCCCCGTTACACCCGGAGACCAAAGATAAGGAGCTGGGGGGGGGGGGGGGGGGGGGGGGGGGGGAGAGGGGAGGGGCTGTATTCGACCAGCGGCCCCCTACATAGAAAAGGACATGTGTGCTTGTGTGTCTTTCTGTGTTTGTGTCTGGATTTTCATCTGTGTGAATTTACTGCTCTATTTTCCCGCTTGGTTCCTGCACAATGTAACGTTTACCTTTTTACCACAGGTTTGTGTTGAAGACGGGAGTTTGTTATTTCTGATCACACACACAGCGAGCTTTCAGCTCCTCATTGCCCATATCCTGAGCTCTGCCCATTCCCACTATCCTTCTGCTGTGCCCAGAATTCAAACAAACTCAGCTGCCAAATATCTGTCCCATTGCTTTACCTCTATCATTTTCTTAACCTCTCGTTACATCTCTTCTCCTCTGCCTCGCCCTCTCCCAGGCAGAGGTCAGGGACAGTAAGACGTCTAACACCAGGTTCAAGTCCAACCGATTTATTTGATAGTAAACTCACAAGCTTTCGGGGTTTCTCCCTTCGTCACGAAGAGGGGAACTCCGAAAGCTAGTGAGTTTACTATCAAATAAATCGGTTGGACTTAAACCTGGTGTTGTCAGACTTCTTACTGTGTTTACCCCAGTCCAACACCGGCATCTCCACATCAGCGGTCAAGGATCCCATTGGATGATCCAATTGGGAAGAGTGGAGTTCTCCTGAATAACATTTATCCACTGACTCAAGAACAGGTCAAACCTCCACAATTGGTGCATTTGCCATTTTAGGTCCAACTTACACCCAAGATTGGATCAGCTTCTCTCCTGGTTACAGTAATTTTGTTGCTAGTAATCCAGAGGCCCAAACGAATGCTCTGGGGACACGGGTTCCAATCCCACTGTGGTGGAATTTAAAGTCAATTTGTAAACATAAGAACATAAGAAATAGGAGCAGGAGTGGGCCATCTAGCCCTTCGAGCCTGCCCCGCCATTCAATAAGATCCATCCCATTCATCATCTTATACGTCTCAATGAGATCTCCGCTCATTCTTCTAAACTCTAACGAGTACAAGCCTAGTTTATTCAGCCTTTCCTCATAGCTCAATCCCCTCAACTCCGGTATCAGCCTAGTAAACCTCCTCTGCACTCCCTCCACGGCCAAAATATCCTTGCGCAGGATACGGAGATATTTCAGGGCAGCAGGGGTGGATGAGGAAAGGTGGGTGGGTGCAGGGCTGATGGGGGTGGGGTGGGACCCCTGACAAGGATGATAGGGAACCCCCTGATGGGGTGGTGGAATGGGACCCTCAATCAGGGTGGCAGGGACCCCCTGATGAGACCCTCCCATTGAAACAGCACCTTTGCACTAAAAGCATGAAATAAATTTCAGAATGAACCCACCAAACATTAAAGAATAAAATCAGAAGCAGCTCCTTTTATAGAACGTTTCTTTATTTTTATAAATTCTGTAGACAGAAAATAAACCTTTTTAACACAAAGATTGTTTAGAAAATTCCTTTAGAAATTTTGACGTTTGCACTCAGAATCCAAAAGTGTGGTGAGATATTGCCGATGATTAAATATATAACATTATCGAGGGAGAGACTGGCTGGCACAGTAAAGGAAAGCTAGCTCATGCTTTGTATGTTTTATATTTGAGGGACGGGAGGAACATTCCGATCCCGTTACACAGAAAACCCATGTTAAAGCGAAACATCCCACAGAAAACATGCATTCCAACTAAGTAGCAGACACAATCAATAAAAAAGGAATAAAACTAGCTGACTGTTTTGTATTAATGTTTCCATGCAGAACCAGGGAGCTTTATTGTGTCTCTGATTATTTTTGTTCGCTCACCCCTTATTAACATTCAGGGTGACATTGTCGCTGGTGTACACGTCCCCCCCCTCAGTGTCCCCTCACAGCTCATAAGGTCACTCCCTCCACTTTTTAAATCTGAAATAGGCAGGGTTATAAATGAACAGGAGCTCAAATTTCCATTCAGCGGGGGAGAGTTAGGGATCGTGTTGTTAACCCACCTCTTTCTCAACTGCTCGTCTCCCCCTGGTTTGTACTTTCATTATCTCCACTAACGTCTGCCTGTCCACCCCCTCACACATACACAGACAGCTCCGTCTGCTCCCCCTCACACACACAGACAGCTCTGTCTGCCCCCCCTCACACATACACAGACAGCTCTGTCTGCTCCCCCTCACACACACAGACAGCTCCGTCTGCTCCCCCTCACACACGCAGACAGCTCCGTCTGCTCCCCTTCACACACACAGACAGCTCCGTCTGCTCCCCCTTCACACACACAGACAGCTCCGTCTGCTCCCCCTCACACACGCAGACAGCTCCGTCTGCTCCCCCTCACACATGCAGACAGCTCCGTCTGCTCCCCCTCACACACATAGACAGCTCCGTCTGCTCCCCCTTCACACACACAGACAGCTCCGTCTGCTCCCCCTCACACACGCACACAGCTCCGTCTGCTCCCCCTCACACACACACAGACAGCTCCGTCTGCTCCCCCCTCACACACACACAGACAGCTCTGTCTGCTCCCCCTCACACACACACAGACAGCTCTGTCTGCTCCCCCTCACACACACACAGACAGCTCCGTCTGCTCCCCCTCACACATACACAGACAGCTCTGTCTGCTCCACCTCACACACACAGACAGCTCCGTCTGCTCCCCCTCACACACACAGACAGCTCCGTCTGCTCCCCCTAACACACACAGACAGCTCCGTCTGCTCTCCGTCACACACACAGACAGCTCCGTCTGCTCCCCCTCACACACACAGACAGCTCCGTCTGCTCCCCCTCACACACACACAGACAGCTCTGTCTGCTCCCCCTCACACACACAGACAGTTCTGTCTGCTCCACCTCACACACACAGACAGCTCTGTCTGCTCCCCCTCACAGACACATAGACAGCTCCGTCTGCTCCCCCTCACACATACACAGACAGCTCTGTCTGCTCCCCCTCACACACACACAGACAGCTCCGTCTGCTCCCCCTCACACACACAGACAGCTCCGTCTGCTCCCCCTCACACACACAGACAGCTCTGTCTGCTCCCCCTCACACACGCAGACAGCTCCGTCTGCTCCCCCTCACACACACAGACAGCTCCGTCTGCTCCCCCTCACACACGCAGACAGCTCCGTCTGCTCCCCCTCACACACACAGACAGCTCCGTCTGCACCCCCTCACACATACACAGACAGCTCTGTCTGCTCCCCCTCACACATACACAGACAGCTCTGTCTGCTCCCCCTCACACACACACGGACAGCTCCGTCTGCTCCCCCTCACACACACACAGACAGCTCTGTCTGCTCCCCCTCACACACGCAGACAGCTCTGTCTGCTCCCTCTCACACACATAGACAGCTCCGTCTGCTCCCCTTCACACACATAGAAAGCTCCGTCTGCTCCCCCTCAGACACACAGACAGCTCCGTCTGCTCCCCCTCACACAGATAGACAGCTCCGTCTGCTCCCCCTCAGACACACAGACAGCTCCGTCTGCTCCCCCTCACACACACAGACAGCTCCGTCTGCTCCCCCTCACACAGATAGACAGCTCCGTCTGCTCCCCTCCACACACACAGACAGCTCCGTCTGCTCCCCCTCAGACACACAGACAGCTCCGTCTGCTCCCCCTCACACACACAGACAGCTCCGTCTGCTCCCCCTCACACAGATAGACAGCTCCGTCTGCTCCCCCTCAGACACACAGACAGCTCTGTCTGCTCCCCCTCACACACACACAGACAGCTCCGTCTGCTCCCCCTCACACACACACAGACAGCTCTGTCTGCTCCCCCTCACACACACACAGACAGCTCTGTCTGCTCCCTCTCACACACATAGACAGCTCCGTCTGCTCCCCTTCACACACATAGACAGCTCCGTCTGCTCCCCCTCAGACACACAGACAGCTCCGTCTGCTCCCCCTCACACAGATAGACAGCTCCATCTGCTCCCCCTCAGACACACAGACAGCTCCGTCTGCTCCCCCTCACACACACAGACAGCTCCGTCTGCTCCCCCTCACACAGATAGACAGCTCCGTCTGCTCCCCTCCACACACACAGACAGCTCCGTCTGCTCCCCCTCAGACACACAGACAGCTCCGTCTGCTCCCCCTCACACACACAGACAGCTCCGTCTGCTCCCCCTCACACAGATAGACAGCTCCGTCTGCTCCCCCTCAGACACACAGACAGCTCCGTCTGCTCCCCCTCACACAGATAGACAGCTCCGTCTGCTCCCCCTCAGACACACAGACAGCTCTGTCTGCTCCCCCTCACACAGATAGACAGCTCCGTCTGCTCCCCTCCACACACACAGACAGCTCCGTCTGCTCCCCGTCACACACACAGACAGCTCCGTCTGCTCCCCCTCACACAGATAGACAGCTCCGTCTGCTCCCCTCCACACACACAGACAGCTCCGTCTGCTCCCCCTCAGACACATAGACAGCTCCGTCTGCTCCCCTTCACACACAGAGACAGCTCCGTCTGCTCCCCCTCACACACACAGACAGCTCCGTCTGCTCCCCCTCAGACACAAAGACAGCTCCGTCTGCTCCCCTTCACACACACAGACGGCTCCGTCTGCTCCCCCTCACACACACAGACAGCTCCGTCTGCTCCCCCTCACACACACAGACAGCTCCGTCTGCTCCCCCTCAGACACACAGACAGCTCCGTCTTCTCCCCCTCACACATACAGACAGCTCCGTCTGCTCCTCCTCACACATACAGACAGCTCCGTCTGCTCCCCCTCACACAGACAGACAGCTCCGTCTGCTCCCCCTCACACACACAGACAGCTCCGTCTGCTCCCCCTCGCACAGACAGACAGCTCCGTCTGCTCCCCCTCAGACACACAGACAGCTCCGTCTGCTCCCGCTCAGACACACAGACAGCTCCGTCTGCTCCCCCTCACACAGACAGACAGCTCGGTCTGCTCCCCCTCACACATGCAGACAGCTCCGTCTGCTCCCGCTCAGACACACAGACAGCTCCGTCTGCTCCCCCTCAGACACACAGATAGCTCCGTCTGCTCCCCCTCACACACACAGACAGCTCCGTCTGCTCCCCCTCACACACGCAGACAGCTCCGTCTGCTCCCCCTCACACACGCAGACAGCTCCGTCTGCTCCCCCTCACACACACAGACAGCTCCGTCTGCTCCACCTCACACACAAAGACAGCACCGTCTGCTCCACCTCACACACACAGACAGCTCCGTCTGCTCCCCTCACACACACAGACAGCTCCGTCTGCTCCCCCTCACACACACAGACAGCTCCGTCTGCTCCCCTCACACACACAGACAGCTCCGTCTGCTCCCCCTCACACACACAGACAGCTCCGTCTGCTCCACCTCACACACACAGACAGCTCCGTCTGCTCCCCCTCACACACGCAGACAGCTCCGTCTGCTCCCCCTCACACACACAGAAAGCTCCGTCTGCTCCCCCTCACACAGATAGACAGCTCCGTCTGCTCCCCCTCACACACGCAGACAGCTCCGTCTGCTCCCCCTCACACACGCAGACAGCTCCGTCTGCTCCCCCTCACACACTCAGACAGCTCCGTCTGCTTCCCCTCAGACACACAGACAGCTCCGTCTGCTCCCCCTCACACACTCAGACAGCTCCGTCTGCTCCCCCTCAGACACACAGACAGCTCCGTCTGCTCCCCCTCACACACACAGACAGCTCCGTCTGCTCCCCCTCAGACACACAGACAGCTCCGTCTGCTCCCCCTCACACACACAGACAGCTCCGTCTGCTCCCCCTCACACACACAGACAGCTCTGTCTGCTCCCCCTCAAACACACACAGACAGCTCCGTCTGCTCCCCATCACACACACAGACAGCTCCGTCTGCTCCCCCTCACACACATAGACAGCTCCGTCTGCTCCCCCTCACACACACAGACAGCTCTGTCTGCTCCCCCTCAAACACACACAGACAGCTCCGTCTGCTCCCCATCACACACACAGACAGCTCCGTCTGCTCCCCCTCACACACATAGACAGCTCCGTCTGCTCCCCCTCACACACAGAGACAGCTCCGTCTGCTCCCCCTCACACACACAGACAGCTCCGTCTGCTCCCCCTCACACACACAGACAGCTCCGTCTGCTCCCACTCACACACACAGACAGCTCCGTCTGCTCCCCCTCACACACACAGACAGCTTCGTCTGCTCCCCCTCAGACACACAGACAGCTCCGTCTGCTCCCCCTCACACACACAGACAGCTCCGTCTGCTCCCCCTCACACACACAGACAGCTCCGTCTGCTCCCCCTCACACACGCAGACAGCTCCGTCTGCTCCCCCTCACACACACAGACAGCTCCGTCTGCTCCCCCTCACACACACAGACAGCTCCGTCTGCTCCCCCTCACACACACAGACAGCTCCGTCTGCTCCCCCTCACACACGCAGACAGCTCCGTCTGCTCCCCCTCACACACGCAGACAGCTCCGTCTGCTCCCCCTCACACACACAGACAGCTCCGTCTGCTCCCCCTCACACACACAGACAGCTCCGTCTGCTCCCCCTCACACACACAGACAGCTTCGTCTGCTCCTTCTTGCAGCAACAGGGATCAGACAGGTAAAGACTGTCTCTGTGTGAACCTGTGTCCCTCTGCCTGTGTGTGTATATGAGTCTGTGTTTCGATGTGTGTCTGTCTGTTCGTATGTCTGTGCGTGGGTGTGTATATCTATGTGTCCTCCCCCCTGTGTGTTTATATATCTCTGTGTTTGTATGCAGTTGTGTGTGCATGGGTATCTGTGTATGTGTCTCTGTATTTATCTGTCTGTGTCTGTGTGTCTGACTCTCTGTGTGTGTATGCATGTGTTTGTGTCTGGCTATCTGTATGTATATGTGTGTCTCTGTGCATTTATCTGTGCATGGGTGTCCATCTGTGTGCATGTGTCTGTGTATATATGTGTGTGTGTCTATACTTCTCTGTGTCTATTTGTATAAGCTTGTGTGAATGTGTGTGTGTGTTTGTATATATGTCAGTTTATCTGCCTGTGTATGCTTGTGTGTGTGTGTCTGTGTGCCTGTGAGCGTCTATGTGTATGTGTATATGTCTGTGTGTGTCTGTGAGTGTGATGTATGTCTGTGTGTGTGCGTATGTGTATGTGTGGCTGTGAGTGTGGTGTCTGTAATTGTGTGCTTGTGTCTGTGTGTGTGTGACTGTGTGTGTATGTCTGTGTGCATATGTGGGTATGTGTATTTGTATGTGTGTGTGTCTGTGTGTGTGTCTGTGTGTATGTGTGTGAGTATGATGTGTGTCTGTGTGTGTGTCTGCGTGTATGTGTGTGAGTGTGATGTGTGTCGTCTGTCCGTGTGTCTGTGTGTGAGATGTTTCTGCGCGTGTGTGTAGTATGTGCGTGTGTGAGAGTGACGTGCATGTGTGAGTGACGTGTGTGTGTGTGTGTGTGTGTGTGAGAGAGTGATGTGTCTATGTGTGTGTAGTATGTGTGTGTATGTGAGAGTGATTGTGTGTGTGTGTGAATGATGTGTGTGTGTGAGTGACGTGTGTGTGAGTGAGTGACGTGTGTGTGTGAGTGACGTGTGTGTGAGTGACGTGTGTGTGAGTGAGTGACGTGTGTGTGAGTGAGTGACGTGTGTGTGTGAGTGACGTGTGTGTGTGTGAGTGACGTGTGTGAGTGAGTGACGTGTGTGTGTGTGAGTGACGTGTGTGTGAGTGAGTGACGTGTGTGAGTGAGTGACGTGTGTGTGTGAGTGATGTGTGTGTGTGAGTGACGTGTGTGTGAGTGAGTGACGTGTGTGAGTGAGTGACGTGTGTGAGTGAGTGACGTGTGTGTGAGTGAGTGACGTGTGTGAGTGAGTGACGTGTGTGTGTGAGTGACGTGTGTGTGAGTGAGTGACGTGTGTGAGTGAGTGACGTGTGTGTGAGTGAGTGACGTGTGTGAGTGAGTGACGTGTGTGTGTGAGTGACGTGTGTGTGAGTGAGTGACGTGTGTGTGAGTGAGTGACGTGTGAGTGTGACGTGTGAGTGTGACGTGTGTGTGGGAGAGAGAGTGACGTGTGTGTGGAAGAGAGAGTGACGTGTGTGCGGGAGAGAGAGTGACGTGTGTGTGTGTGTGTGTGTGTGTGAGTGTGTGTGTGTGTGAGATTCCCAGGCTGACGTCCCTGTGCCTGTTAAAGATTGTAGCTGCTTCCAGACACAATGGTGTTTGTGTGAAGGCACTTTCCAAATTAGTGCTGTAACTCATTACTTCAAACTCAAAGCGCCTCTTGCACACAGATTTTGACCCATTCTCCGATATACTCATGAACTACCTTTTCAATGTTCCAAATACATTTCTGAGAAAATTGTAATTAAAAATTATCAATACAAGTCATTGGTAAACTAAAGGGACATTTTCAATGTGTGAGCTGGTATAGATACTGGAATACATGATGTAACGGGCAATGCCACAGAATGGGCAGCACAGTGGTTGGCACTGTTACATCACAGCGCCAAGGACCTGGGTTTGATTCCCAGTCGGGTCACTGTCTAGAGTTTGCACATTCTCCCCATGTCTGCGTGGGTTTTCCTCCGGGTGCTCCGGTTTCCTCCCACAGTCCAAAGATGTCAGAGTTGGGTTGACTGGCCATCCTAAATTGCCCCTTAGTGTCCTTGGATGCATAGGTTAGAGGGATTAATAGGGTAAATATGTGGGGTTCTGGGGATAGGGCCTAGGTGAGATTGTGCAGACTTGATGGGCCAAATGGCCTCTTCTGCACTGTAGGGATTCCACAAAATGGTGCCAAGTTTGCCAGATTACACCCATTCACTAAATTCTCAATCTTGCTCCGAAACATCCAATTGTTCTTCCTGGTTTAGGTGGTTAGACTAAGAGAGGGAGATTTCAGAGCAGCTCACATGGTAAAGACGGAACTGTAAGTGTGTCTTTGACACACTCTGCTCTACACTTCTCCGCCAGTGAAAGACTGATCGATGGACTAGATCCACAATGGGGAAACTGTTTTGCAATATCGTGCGCAAATGCTTCACGTGATGCAAACTGCTCAGAGAGTATCATATCATCGAACCCTACAGTGCAGAAAGAGGCCATTCGGCCCATCCAGTCTGAACCAAACACAACCCCACCCAGGCCCTACCCCCATACCCTTACATATTATACCCGCTAATCCCTCTAACCTACACATCCCCGGACACTAAGGGGCAATTTCTTAGCATGTCCAATCAACCCAACCCACACATCTTTGGACTGTGGGAGGAAACCGGAGTACCCGGAGGAAACCCACGCAGACACGAGGAGAATGTGCAAACTCCACACAGGCAGTGACCCGAGCCGGGAATCGAACCCAGGACCCTGGAGCTGTGAAACAGCAGTGCTAACCACTGTGCTACCGTATTGCTAGGATGGCTAATTCTCAGGATTGGCCTGGAATCTCCAGGAAGTAGAGATTAATCTCCAACACATTGCTGTGTGTGCTCCTGGAGAAAAATCACCAGGACATTAACAAAGATCGCTTTTAAAAATTTCCTATGAATATTTCTCTTTGCCAAAGTTAGTGTCACAAGTAGGCTTAGACTCACACTGCAATGTAGTTAATGTGGAAATCCCAAAGGCACCACACTCTGGCACCTGTTTGGGTACTCCGAGGGAGAATTTAGCGTGGGCCAATCCACCTAATCAGCAGGTCTTTCAGACTGCGGGAGGAAACCAGAGCACCCGGAGGAAACCCATGCAGACATGGGGAGAACGTGCACACTTCGCACAGTGACCCAAGGCGGGAATTGAACCCGGGTCCCTGGCGCTGTGAGGCAGCAGTGCTAACCACTATGCCACCGTGCTGTGCCCAGATGCAGAAATATTGAAACTGGGTATAAATGAGGCTGTGTAGCTGACAGTCAAGTGGGTAATGAGTCTTACTGGTTTCCAATTGGCATAGGAAGGCCATGTGTCACAAGATAGAGTGTTGGCCAACTAATGGCTGGAATGTGGTGGTGGTGGAGGGGGGTGGGGGATTGGTGGTGGGTTAGGGGGTGTGGGGGGGGGGGGGTCATGTGATGAATCGTCCCAGGAGCCCATTTAGTAACCGTTAGCAACCTGATCTATAGCCAGTGAAGCTGAATCAATTATGGACAAATCTTGTGGTTGGCTAAGGAGACAGTGACCACACGCTGACGACAATATCCCTTCATTTGTTCAGAAGCAAAGGTGATGGAATGGGTGGGGGTGGCACGGTGGCACAGTGGGTTAGCACTGCTGTTTCACAGCGCCAGGGTCCTGGGTTCCGGATTCCCGGCTCGGGGTCACTGTCTGCGTGGAGTTTGCACATTCTCCTCGTGTCTGCGTGGGTTTCCTCCGGGTGCTCCGGTTTCCTCCCACAGTCCAAAGATGTGCGGGTTAGGTTGATTGGCCGTGCTAAGAAATTGCCCCTTAGTGTCCAGGGATGTGTCGGTTAGAGGGGATTAGTGGGTGGGATATGTAGGGATACGGGGTGGGATTGTGTTCGGTGCAGACTCGATGGGCCTCTTTCTGCACTGTAGGGTTTCTACGATTCTATGAATTTGAAATCTGCAACTCAATTTACAATGTAATCCCTAAGCTCTCGGCTGGCAAATTCCTCTTGGGGCTTAATGGAGAGTGCCGTTGGGAGTCTTGTCCGCTACACGGATACGCAAAACCCAAAGTACATTGGAGGACAATACCGCAGAGAATGAGCTTGGAATAACGTGAAATAATCCGCTTCTCGAAAGCACAGCTTCCTGCTACGATAAACCACTTCTTCGTATCACACACCACCCTTTCATTAAAACTGGGGCAATCTCCCGCCTTTTCCACAAACATCACGGCTACACCTTTGGCTGCGGTTGATCGGTCTTGAAGGGGTGGTAACGAAGGCCAACGAAGAACACTTGGTATCTGTGCTTCCACATCACGTAGCATGCCAGGAGGCAGACAAAGGCCAGGATTATGTTGAGGGTCACCTGGAGGAGCAGGTAGAGTTTGATGGTGCTGGTGACGGACTCGCAGTCCGACACATCACTGTACTGAAAGGTGCGGGCTATCTGGTCGTCTGGATCCTGCTTGCAGACGCACGCCTCCTCGCTCATCTGGCAGGTGAACTCGCTGATCTGGTTGTGGTGGTGAGCGGCAAAGGCCATAGCCGAGATGCAGAGGATGATGCCCAGGGCGCACAGCAGGAAGTAGATCAACTGCACAAAGAGTCACAAACCCATTCCAGTTAAAAATGGCACAGGTAGGAGTAAAAATAAAAGCTCTGAAAAAGAGTCACGCAGACTGAGAGTGTTAACTCCTGCTTTCTCGCCCCCCCCCCCAACAGATGCTGCTGGTGCTACGGAATCCTTCCTGCTTTTGTTACACCGATATCTTTACCATAACTTGGCACGGGTGGCACTGCTGCCTCACAGCGCCGGCGCCTCGGGTTCGATTCCCGGCTCGGGTCACCGTGCGTGTGGAGTTTGCACATTCTCCCCGTGCCTGCAGGGGTTTCCTCCGGGTGCTCCAATTTCCTCCCACAGTCTGAAAGACGTGCTGGTGAGGTGCTTTGAGCTGAACAGGCGCCGGAGTGTGGCAACCAGGGGAATTTCACAGTAACTTCATTGCAATGTGAATGTAAGCCTTACTTGTGACTAATCAATTAACCTTTTAAAAAAAACATAGCTTCCTCACTGTTCAATGTTCCCCTTTTATAGAACATAGAACATTCCAGCACAGTGCAGGCCCTTCGGCCCTCGATGTTGCACCGACCAGTGGAACCAATCTAATGACCCTCTAACCTAAACCATTCCAATGTTATCCATATGCCTATCCACTGACCATTTGAACGCCCTTGAAGTTGGCAAGTCCACAACTGCTGCAGGCAGGGCATTCCACGCCCTTACTACCCTCTGAGTAAAGAACCTACCTCTGACATCCGTCCTATAATTACCACCCCTTAATTTAAAGCTATGTCCCCTCGTGTTAGCCATCACTGTCCGAGGTAAAAGGCTCTCACTGTCCACCCTATCTAATCCTCTGATCATCTTGTATGCCTCAATCAGGTCACCTCTTAACCTTCTTCTCTCTAACGAAAACAACCTCAAGTCCCTCAGCCTTTCCTCATAAGACCTTCCCACCATACCAGGCAACATCCTGGTAAACCTCCTCTGCACCCTTTCCAATGCCTCCACATCTTTCTTATAATGCGGTGACCAGAACTGTACGCAATACTCCAAGTGCGGCCGCACCAGAGTTTTGTACAGTTGTAACATGATCTCACGGCTCCGAAATTCAATCCCTCTACCAATAAAAGCTAACACACCGTACGCCTTCTTAACAACCTTATCTACCTGGGTGCCAACTTTCAGGGATCTATGCACATGGACACTGAGATCCCTCTGCTCATCAACACTACCAAGAGTCCTTCCATTAGCCCAATACTCTGTAATCCTGTTACTCTTACCAAAGTGAATCACCTCACACTTTTCCACATTAAGCTCCATCTGCCACCTCTCGGCCCAGCTCTGCAGCTTATCTATGTCCCTCTGCAAACTGTAACATCCATCCTCACTGTCTACAACTCCTCTGACTTTAGTGTCAACCGCAAATTTACTAACCCGAAGGGCAGGATTATGGGGCAGGATTTTCTCGTCGTGGAAACTTCCACCCAAAGTTTGACAGACCTTTCGCCGGTCCGTCAACCTTTTCATTCCAGGGCGGAAGCTGAAAATCCCACCCATTAGAACTGAGGAACGGTTGGGCCACGAGTGAATGGCAAACGGGAGATGGTGGGGCAGTGGTTTTGTCACTAGACTAGTAATCCAGAGACCTGGGGTCATGCTCTGGGGGCATAGATTTAAATCCCACCGTGGCAAAAAGTGAACTTTGAATTGAATAAAAACCTGGAATTAAAAGTCTACTGATGATCGTGAAGCCATTGTTGACCAGAAACCCATCTGGTTCACCAATGTCCTTTAGGGATGGAAATCTGCTATCCTTTGGCCTACATGTGACTCCAGAGTCACGGCAATGTGGCTGACTCTTAATTCCTGCCGCAAGAACAATCAGGGAAAGGCAATAAATAAAAGGCTGGCCTCGATAGCGAAACTCACATCCCATGAATAATTTTTAAAAAACAGGGTTGGGGGGGTTTGAATGGTGATCTGGCGTGTTTTGTTTATAATCCATGTTACTGGCAACGTTAGCATTCATTATTTTCCCAGAAATACATTGTACTCATAAAATTTGTACAGATGTCTTTTGCAGCCACTCAACACAAAGCAGATTTGTTTCAATATAGCATCTTGTGTTCGGAGGCACCGGATTAAACATCAACTACAGGTGACATTTACAATCATTATTTCATGTCAAACGTACAGCCTCAGGAGTTGTACACAGTTTCCAGCCCCCTGTAGCCCTGTGCTGACAGAGGCTTTTCCCCACTGAGCCTTTGATAATGGTTACCCCAAGCGTCTATCAGATGGTAATCCCTGGTCTCGGAATGCACCAGTCTGCAACACTCGCTCACCTTGTGCTGGAACACCGAAATCAAAGAACAAACTCCATCAACAGTTGATGTTTATCCCCCTGGTCACAGGCCGTGGAATGCCGAGTCCTGTGTCATAGATCTGCTTGGGTTGAACCTCAGCAATATCCATTACATCCCCTTCCAACCTGCTTGGCAAAGGCTTATTCTTGTCCATAACTAGTTGCCCTCGAGAAGGTGCCTTCTTGAACCGCTGCAGACCCTGTGGGTACACCCACAGTGCTGTTAGGGATGGGATTCCTGGCTCAGTGGGGAAAAGGATCCTGGAGCTGTGAAGCAGCAGTGCTAACTCACTGTGCCACCCATGGTCGGGAAGGAAGTTAAATGGAGTGCTTTCCCCCGATTTCAATCTCCAAAAGTCTTTATCCAGTCGGTCTGAACTGGGTGCAGACCTGATGGGACAGGTGTCGATCTGGTATGTAACTGACAGAGAAACAGTAAGTTCCCACACTGGCCATCATGAATCAGGTCAGTTTGCTGGGAATAGATTGTGCTCTATGGGACAGCCTTGCTGCAGGATTATCACAACCAGACTGGGGTTTGACCCTACAAGCGTTAGGCAACATCATCACAAAGCGCTCACAAATTTTCATCAGTATTCTCAAACGCCTCCATTCCCTTACCCCTCCCCGCTTTCTAATCTCCTCCAGCCCTCCAACCATCCAAGATATCTATGCTTTGCTAATTCCGGCTGCTCGTTGGAATTTAATTACTCTGTCCTTGGCAGCAGTGCCAGCATCTGCTTTGACCCTGTGTTCTGGAATTCCAACCCGAAATCTCTCTTTCTCACGTGCTTCCATCTACTTTTGATCGAGATTTTGGCTATCTGTGCGGATGTCTCTTTGCACGACCCAGAGTGGGATTTTCTGGCTGTGGAATGGAAATTCCTGTCCAAGATCAACGGACCTTTGCACGGTCCGCCAAATTTTCTGTCCCGCCCGCTACGATTCCCGTGGCGGGGCGGGACTGGAAAATCCTGCCTCCCAATGTCAAATGCTTTTTTGCATTCATTCACAGTTCTAGGCATCGCTGGCCAGCCAGCATTTACTGTCCATCTCTAATTGTCCTTGAGAAAAGGTTGGGGTGAGCTGCCTTCTTAAATCGCTGTAATCCATGTGGTGTAGGTGCATCCACAGTGCTGTTAGGGAGGGAGTTCCAGGATTTTGACCCAGCTGTAGTGAAGGAACGGCGATATATTTCCAAGTCAGGATGGACTTGCAGGTGGTGATGTTCCCAGTTATCTGCTGCCCTTGGTCTTCCAGAATCATGGAATTCCTACAGTGCGGATGGGGGCCATTAGCCCATCAAGTCTGCACTGACCACAATCTCACCCAGATCCTATCCCTGTAATCCCACATATTTATCCTGTTAGTTCCCCTGATACTAAGTATCAGTGAGGTTACAGGGATAGGATCACCATAAAGCATTATCACCTAACTGCAGTTTGTGGGAACTTGCTGGGCACAAGTTTACTTATCAGTGTCACAGTGTCACAAGTAGACTTACCTTAACACTGCAGTGAAGTTACTGTGAAAATCCCCCAGCCGCCACACTCTGGCACCTGTTCGGGTACACTGAGGGAGAATTTAGCACGGCCAATGCACCCTAACCAGCACATCTTTCAAACTGTGGGAGGAAACCGGAGCACCTGGAGGAAACCCACACAGACACGGGGAGAATGTGCGGACTCCGTGCTGATAGTAACCCAAGCCGGGAATCGGACTCGGGTCCCTAGCACTGCGAGGCATCAGTGCCAACCACTGTGCTGCCGTGCTGCCACTTGCTGTATAAATGGTAAGTCTTTGCTTTGTATTTTCAAATCTGTGTACAATATAGCACATTAAGGTGGCAAAGTCTATAAGTTGCAAAAACTCTAAAGGCAGCTGGTATGAAAAGGGAATGAATTCTCTCTGGTCAGTAATGAATTCTGATGTCCACATTACAACAGGTAGGACCAATTAGCGTTGGCCTAAGGACTAACTGGACAGAATAAAATTAACTGCTAAAGATTACAGCACTGGAAAGAGTGCCTCAAACACAGGCTGCTTTGAGCAGCGATGTATCACTGATAATACAAAACATTTCCATGACTGTACTTGGATCAGGCTCAGTGTTGATGGATCACGCTGTAATCTGACTGCCGCGAAGGGATTCATGGGACTTCATGAAAGTCGGGAAACTTGACGGGGAGGTGAGGGGGGTGGGGTTGTTGGCTCCAATTAAAATCCAGCTGGAAAAACGTGGAGGTCTGGCTCACAATTCCTGTGATTCGGATCCAGGGGATTTGGATTGCAAGCAAACGGCGAGAAAAGATTGAAAGCCTCAGCACATTCCTCGGATGGTGAACTTTACCATGAGGTTAAGGCATTCTCATTAAGATGGTATGCGTGGATCTAAACTCGGGGAATGGCTGACGCTTGGAACTGTTTGGTGTTGCAGTTTACATTAACTCATTCTCTGAACTTAACCTTCCATCCATAAATGGGAACTCCTGTCGCCTGCACTCTGGCCTTCCTCCCTCCTGCACTCCCCTTACATAAGAACATAAGAAATAGGAGCAGGAGTGGGCCATCTAGCCCTTCGAGCCTGCCCCGCCATTCAATAAGATCATGGCTGATCTGAAGTGGATCAGTTCCACTTTCCCACTTTCTCCCTTAATTCCCCTGTCTATCAGAAACCTATCTACCCGTGACTTAAATATATTTAGCAAGGCAGCCTCCACCACTTCAACGGGCAGAGAATTCCAGAGATTCACCACCCTTTGAGTGAAGAAGTTCCTCCTCAACCCTGATCTAAACTGCACTCCCCCTTATCTTGGGGCTGTGCCCCCTAGTCCTACTGTCCTTTCTAATCAAACTGAAGTCTGTGGCTAAACCTGTGGAAGACTGAATGCATTCTACACCATTCTAGTGCGTGCAATGTCATATAACCAAACTACTTGTAACCTGTGCGTTGAAATACAACAAAGTTGTACTGATGTCACCACAAGGTCAAGCTGGTATAGCAAGATTCATTCTGGATGTGAGCATTAGCCAAATTTCACCATCATTGCCACGGGTTGGGTCAAAGTTAACACTCTTAATCAAAAAAAATGTATCTATTTTAAAGAACAGTTATAGAAATACTGGTGTCACACTTGTGGAAAGACATGAAGGCATTGGAGTGGTTGCAGAACAAACTGATGAACATTGTTCCTAGGGAGATAGCTCCGTTATGGGGATGGATTGGGGCAGCTATAGTGGCGCCACGGTTAGCACTGTGGCCTCACAGGGACCCGGGTTCAATTCTACTCTCAGGTGAACTACTTGTGTGGAATCTGCATGGGTTTCCTCCGGGTGCTCTGTTTTCCTTCCACAGTCCAAAGACGCGCAGGTTAGGTGGATTGCCCATGTTAGGCATGTGGGGCTGTGGGGAGAAGCCATGGGTACAACATTCTGTCAAGAGATTCAGTGCAGATTCAACAGGTCCAATAGCCTCCTTCTGCGCTGTGGGATTCTGTGACGGGAATCTGGGGCTGTCTCAGTTAGAGAAAAGGGAGGCAGAGAGCAGATTTGATTGAGGTGTTCAAAATCAAGATGGTTCCGATCAGGGCGGAGAGTGAAACACTGTTCCCATTGGTGAAGGGTCGTGAACCAGAGGGCACTGATTTAAGAAGACCAGAAAAAGGAGCAAAGGCAGCATGAGGAAACACAGATTCACACAGTGAGTGGTTAGGATCTGGCTGCACTGTCTGAGAGTGTGGTGGAGACAGATTCACACAGTGAGTGGTTAGGATCTGGAATGTACTGTCTGAGAGTGTGGTGGAGTCAGATTCACACTGCGAGTGGTTAGGATCTGGCTGCACTGTCTGAGAGTGTGGTGGAGACAGATTCACACAGTGAGTGGTTAGGATCTGGAATGTACTGTCTGAGAGTGTGGTGGAGACAGATTCACACAGCGAGTGGTTAGGATCTGGAATGTACTGTCTGAGAGTGTGGTGGAAACAGATTCACACAGTGAGTGGTTAGGATCTAGAATGTACTGTCTGAGAGTGTGGTGGAGACAGATTCACACAGCGAGTGGTTAGGATCTGGAATGTACTGTCTGAGAGTGTGGTGGAAACAGATTCACACAGTGAGTGGTTAGGATCTAGAATGTACTGTCTGAGAGTGTGGTGGAGACAGATTCACACAGTGAGTGGTTATGATCTGGAATGTACGATCTGAGAGTGTGGTGGGGACAGATTCACACAGTGAGTGGTTAGGATCTGGAATGTACTGTCTGAGAGTGTGGTGGAGACAGATTCACACAGTGAGTGGTTAGGATCTGGAATGTACTGTCTGAGACTGTGGTGGAGACAGATTCACACAGCGAGTGATTAGGATCTGGAATATGCTGTCTGAGAGCGTGGTGGAGACAGATTCACACAGTGAGTGGTCGGGATCTGGAATGTACTGTCTGAGAGTGTGGTGGAGACAGATTCACACAGCGAGTGGTTAGGATCTGGAATGTACTGTCTGAGAGTGTGGTGGAGACAGATTCACACAGTGAGTGGTTAGGATCTGGAATGTACTGTCTGAAAGTGTGGTGGAGACAGATTCACACAGTGAGTGGTTAGGATCTGGAATGTACTGTCTGAGAGTGTGGTGGAGACAGATTCACACAGTGAGTGGTTAGGATCTGGAATGTACTGTCTGAGAGTGTGGTGGAGACAGATTCACACAGTGAGTGGTTAGGATCTGGCTGCACTGTCTGAGAGTGTGGTGGAGACAGATTCACACAGCGAGTGGTTAGGATCTGGAATGTACTGTCTGAGAGTGTGGTGGAGACAGATTCACACAGCGAGTGGTTAGGATCTGGAATGTACTGTCTTAGAGTGTGGTGGAGACAGATTCACACAGCGAGTGGTTAGGATCTGGCTGCACTGTCTGAGAGTGCGGTGGAGACAGATTCACACAGCGAGTGGTTAGGATCTGGAATGTACTGTTTGAGAGTGTGGTGGAGTCAGATTCACACAGCGAGTGGTTAGGATCTGGAATGTACTGTCTGAGAGTGTGGTGGAGGCAGATTCACACAGCGAGTGGTTAGGATCTGGAATGTACTGTCTGAGAGTGTGGTGGAGACTGATTCACACAGCGAGTGGTTAGGATCTGGAATGCACTGTCTGATAGTGTGGTGGAGTCAGATTCACACAGCGAGTGGTTAGGATCTGGAATGCACTGTCTGAGAGTGTGGTGGAGACAGATTCACACAGCAAGTGGTTAGGATCTGGCTGTACTGTCTGAGAGTGTGGTGGAGACTGGCCCAATTGTGAGTTTCAAAAGAAAAGCCCCCTCCCGTACAGTAACCATTCTAAGGTCTATGAAATTAAATTGAGACAAGTGTAACGTAATGAAATAAATTAATTTCCTGCTGGAGTTAACTTTCTATTTACTCTCTGGAAATGTTCTGTTAACAGTCAAGAGAGTGAGATTGATACATTTAAACCCTTTAAAGATTAAAAAATTTGGAAAATATGCACAACCTTTCTGACCCTGATGCACTATTTGATTCCGTAACACCTTTGCTTGGCAATCGATGTCAAAAATGGAACATCTCCCTGCTGTGTCGCAGCAACAGCGAGTGACAATCCTACCTCAGCTTCAGGTATTCCATTAACTCCGGTTGTTTGTTTGTTGTTTCTCTTCCCACACCCAGCAGTGCACAAGACAGACTTTCATCTGTTCCCATTGCTAGTTATTCCTGAAACAGGTCACAGGTCATGAGGGGCTTCTGGCTTGAGAGGGCGCCACCCCACATCAAGCGTGGCTGACCAGGAGTGTGTCCTGCCCTTACCACCAGCCATTGGCACGTTTGGAAATTGACACTCAAACCTGTTTGGTTACATTATGAAGCATCTTCCTTAACCATCAAGTCCTGGGGTGGGACTCGAACCTGGAGTTTCTGGCTCAGAAGCAGGTACGTTACCCACCTAGCCACAAGCCCTCTCATCAACTCCAGCAATAACACATCCAGATACTCGTGAAGCGAAATGATATCTTAGTGGATTAAGGAGTGGACAAACTGACAGGTTCAATGCTGTTACCAAAGTAATCCCGGTGAATGCTGGATGGATAGTTATTTTATTATCATATCACTCACCAATTACCTTTATTATAAACTGGAGTGTAGTCTTCTCGTCAACCTGGTACGTGGTGCAGTACATATAGAATCCAAGCAATGCAGCCAAACAGATCTGGAACAGCAAAAATCCACTGTGAGATATTTAGACAGACGTTTTTACCTGAAAAAAATTATTATTTACTTATTACAGAATGTTACTCGGCTTTTCCCCATCTGCACTAACCACTGATTAGAAAATGTAGAATCCCTTAGAAGGAGGCCATTCGGCCCATCGAGTCTGAACAAAGAACAAAGACAATTACAGCACAGGAACAGGCCATTCGGCCCTCCAAGCCTGCACCGATCTTGCAGCCCAACTGAACTAAAACCCCCTACCCTTCCAGAAATCATATTCACAATCTATTCATGTATTTGTTCCGATGCCCCTTAAGGGTCACTATTGTATCTGCTTCCACTATCTTCCCCAGCAGTGAGTCCCAGGCACCCACCACCCTCTGTGTAAAAAGACATGCCTCGTACATCCCCTCTAAACCTTGTCCCACGCACCTTAAACCTGTGCCCCCTAGTAACTGACTCCTCCACCCTGGGGAAAAGCTTCTGACTATCCACTCTCTCCATGCCCCTCATAATCTTGTATCAGGTCACCCCTCAACCTCCATCGTTCCGGTGAGAACAAACCAGGTTTCTCCAACCTCGCCTCATAGGTGGCACAGTAGTTAGCACTGCTGCCTTACAGCGCCAGCGACCTGGGTTCGGTTCCCTGCTTGGGTCACTGTCTGTGTAGAGTTTGCATATTTTCCCCACCCTTGTGCAGGTTTCTCCTGGGCACTCCACTTTCCTCCCACAGTCTGAAAGACATGCTGGTTAGGGTGCATTGACCCAAACAAATGCTGCACTGTGGCAATTAGGGAAATTTCACAGTAACTTAATTGCAGTGTTAATGTAAGCCATACTTGTGACTAATAAATAAACTTTACTTTAGCTAATGCCCTCCATACCAGGCAACATCCTGGTAAATCTTTTCTGTACCCTCTCCAAAGCTTCCGCATCCCTCTAGTAGTGTGGCGACCAGAACTGAACACTGTTTTCTGAGAGCGGCCTAATTAAGGTTCTCCACTGACAACAACCCCACCTAGGCCCTATCCCCGTAACCCCAGGGTATATTTACCCTGCTAACCAGGGACACTCAGGGGCAATTTAGAATGGCCAATGCACCTAACCTGCACACACTTGGACTGTGGGAGGAAACCGGAGCATCTGGACGAAATTCCAGAATAAATGTAAATATTCCACACACTGCTGACAGTTAAGCACCTTTTTCATGCACTTTGGGCAAACAATATTGATACAGTGCTGAGCGACTGGAACCCCCACATTTATCTACAATGCAACAAGTTATAGGCACTCTGTTCAGAGTGAATGCTAAGTTCTGGTTATATATCCTTCTTGGCAAATCGGTTTGAGAACCAGAGAAAATTCCAGCTCAGAAACAGGCCTTTTCTCCCTCCTTGTCTGTGCCCAACCATTTTTTGCCTAGTCCCACCGACCTGCAGTTGGACCATATCCCTCCACACCCCTCTCATCCATGAACCCATCCAAGTTTTTATTAAATCTTAAAAGCGACCCTGCATTTACCACTTGTGTGAGGTTTTAACTCGGTTAATGGATTAATGGGGGAACATGAATTATAACCGCATTATAAGAAAGATGTGGAGGCATTGGAAAGGGTGCAGAGGAGGTTTACCAGGATGTTGCCTGGTATGGTGGGAAGGTCTTGTGAGGACAGGCTGAGGGACTTGAGGTTATTTTCGTTAGAGAGAAGAAGGTTAAGAGGTGACCTGATTGAGGCATACAAGATGATCAGAGGGTTAGATAGGGTGGACAGTGAGAGCCTTTTTCCTCGGATGGTGACGGCTAACACGAGGGGACATAGCTTTAAATTGAGGGGTGGTAATTATAGGACGGATGTCAGAGGTAGGTTCTTTACTCAGAGGGTAGTAAGGGCGTGGAATGCCCTGCCTGCAGCAGTTGTGGACTCGCCAACTTTAAGGGCATTCAAATGGTCAGTGGATAGGCATATGGATAACATTGGAATAGTTTAGGTTAGAGGGTCATTAGATTGGTTCCACTGGTCGGCGCAACATCGAGGGCCGAAGGGTCTGTACTGCGCTGTAATGTTCTATGTTCTATGTTCTATGGTTGACACGAGTGGCGGGCAGCGATCTGAGCAATCCTTACAACCCTTGCCATCCCGAACACACAGGAACATGAGAGGTGATGCACAGAGGTCAGGATGAATGCCAGAAATCAGTCAAATCAAAATCTTAAACAGTACCAGTAAATGCCTGAAGAACGAACGCAATTTTCCTTTGCCCGTGGTATCAGGAATTGTCGAAGAATTCCCGATCCCAGTCTACCTGCTGGGGGCTCCCCCCACCCCCTCCTTGTGAAGCCCTTTATAAGGAGTCAGTGTTAAAAATGACCGCTTGTCATCCCTCCTTGGCTGAGCGTATGGTATGCAAACCCCAGACGGACTTGTATTCTTGGCTTCCAATGTGTTGGCAAGTGAGGCTGTTTGTTTCAAAGCTGCAAAAACTCAGAAGGAAAGGCCTGTAACCATCTGGCAGGAAATCGTGCAACACAGCGAGAGTTTAATTTTATTCTCATGGTGAGACCAAGGCCAGCGCTCAGTGCCCATGCACACTGCCTACGAGTGACAAGGCTTCTGGGAGAATTTCCTCAGCCACTCCAGAAGCTCCTCTGAGGGTCTGTATGTAAATGTGCCAAACTTAAAAGCTGGTCTTGTTAAACCTTTCAACATAAGAACTAGGAGCAGGAGTAGGCCATCCAGCCCCTTCGAGCCTGCCCCGCCATTCAATAAGATCATGGCTGATCTGTCGCTGCTCAGTTCCACTTTCTCCCCTTTCCATAATAACACATGCCACCCCACCTACTCTCAATGCCCCCAATACCCTCCATGCCAATTCATGACACTTGCAAGCTCATTCATCTAGTATACGGTCTATACCAAACCAATTACCTCTACAGTAATAATGGCATGTATGAAACTTACAAAAAACACACACATTCATAATTTTCTTCTTAAAAACTGCTGTTGCTACAACTCTATAAAAGTTTAAACCACTTTATGTTGGAGCTTTATAGATAATAGAAGTTATAAGCACTTGATACCTTATTTTGCACAAGTAAATATTGGACCATTGACAAAAGAGATCACAGGAAAAAAAAGCTTATTATAACAGCATAAAACAAATCAAACAAAGTCAACAGCTCTCTCCAGCTGTGTCAACAAAGTTAATCATCTTAAGAGCATCTGCGCTCTTGACTAAGCTGGGAGGGCATGAGTTGGTATGGGGGTAGGTGAGGTGGCATGGCTAAATGTGGAGTACATGAGGGTTTATTGGGGTGGGTGGGGTCAAATGTTGGCATGAGAGGCTTGGAGGTGGCATGGGGATGAGCTAGTCAAGGTGATGGGGTGTGAATTGTGAGGCTTGGAGGGACTAAAATGTAACAGGGATGAAGTCTCAAAGTGAAGAGGTGAACATTTTAACCAAACCCATGATCTGCATCCCCCTCCCCGCGCTGAGGGAAGTGGCCCAATTCTATCATGTCCTGGGCCTAAGAGAACTGAGGCTGGGCTGCCGCATCGAGGAATTTCCTGACTCAAGTCGGTAGCAAAGATCCAGCCCGTAGTGGGCGGCACGGTAGCACAGTGGGTTAGCACTGCTGCTTCACAGCTCCAGGGTCCTGGGTTCGATTCCCGGCTCGGGTCACTGCCTGTGTGGAGTTTGCACATTCTCCCCGTGTCTGCGTGGGTTTCCTCCGGGTGCTCCGGTTTCCTCCCACAGTCCAAAGATGTGTGGGTTAGGTTGATTGGCCATGCTGAGAAATTGCCCCTTAGTGTCCAGGGTAGCGATGGTTAGAAGGATTAGTGGGTAAAATATGTAGGGATATGGGGGGTAGGGCCTGGGTGGGATTGTGCTCGGTGCAGACTTGATGGGCTGAAGGGCCTCTTTCTGCACTGTAGGGTTCTATGATCTATGATCTATAACTGACCAAGCTCCAGTAGTAAACGGGTCATGAGAAAGGGAATATGGAGGCATGATTAAATCTGAGACTGTGAACACAGGGCAGGAGAAATGTCTTCAAACAGAGAGCTAAGAAGGTGTGAAATTCACTTCCAGGCTGGCCCATGAGCTATAATAACATCCAAGATTGCATTGAATAGTTGGTTGAAGGAATTGGGGTTTGCTTTATTCTGGGAGACAAATGTGACCAGAATGATTTGGAGGGTAAATGAACATGGTCTATTCTAGTATCGCAATTCGAACAAGACCTTCAGGCAAGCTACTAACCCAACATCCCAGCTGGAAGTGGATGTGGCCTAGGAGGGTCTTGCCAGCAAATCCCCAAGGATGGGGCCCCCTCAGTGCCAAGGAAATATCCTGAGCATGCAGGGAAGTGTGCAAACAGTAAAAACATTCTTCAAAAGCCAAGGGGAAATGGAGCGGAGGTATAAATCTTTTATGATTTAATTTAATGGTGCAGCAACCTCAAGGGGCTGAGCTATCTATTCTAGGTGCTTAAACCTTCAGCAGACAAGGTCTGAGCTTATATCAGTTTTACTTTCAATTGCTGTCAATTTATCAAATTGTTCCAATAGTGGAAGAACCTGGGATTATTATCTGAGTGTAGGTAGACCAAATCTCCTCCCTCTTTCCCAACATATTCCTAAAGACATGGAGTGTGAAATCAGATGTTACTATATTTTATTTAATTTAATTTAATTTATATTTAATGTAACTATATTTATTTTGCTATATTTACAGGTTTAAGGTGCTGGGGAGCTGGTACAGAGGAGATGTCAGGGGTAAGTTTTTCACCCAGAGGGTGGTGAGTGAGTGGAATCGGCTGCCGTCGGTGGTGGTGGAGGCGAACTCACTGGGGTCTTTTAAAAGACTTCTGGATGAGTACATGGGATTTAATAGGATTGAGGGTTATAGGTAAGCCTAGTAGGTAGGGATATCATTGGGGCAACTTGAGGGCCAAAGGGCCTGTTTGAACATCTTAGCCAAGCCCTTTGTCCTGCCCTATCACCATAATCCTGTGCATGGCCAATCCACCTAATTCTACACATCTTTGGAACTGTGGGAGGAATCCAGAGCGCTCGGACGAAACCCACGCAGACACGGGGAGAATGTGTAAACTGCACACAGGCAGTGACCCAAGGTGGGAATCGAACCCTGGTCCCTGGCGCTGTGAGGCAGAAGTGCTAACCATTTTTCCTGAATTTCTCTGAATGAATAACGAGCGATGTGGAGATGCCAGCGTTGGACTGGGGTAAAACAGAAAGAAATCCCACAACCCCAGTTTAAAGTCCAGACAGGTTTATTTGTAGAACTCTCAGCCACCTGGCGAAGGGACAGGCTGTCCCGAAAGCTTGTGGCTTTTGCTACAAATAAACCTGTTTGGACTTTAAACTGGGGTTGTGGGATTTCTTTCCGAATGACGAGCAACATATTGTGGAAAGATGCACATCTGTGTGCAGAGTAATGTGGATGTTTGTACTGCAAGAGACATTTCTTTGTTGTATCAACTACTTCAGGTGAAATTTACGTTTTTATTTGAAGTATCTTTTGCCTGTTAATTCATGTTCATATTGATTCAGATTTGTGTTAAAGTAGAAGTTGCAAGAAGTGAAAACTTGTTAGTAATTCCTTCCTTGGAGATCATTCATTAAAATTTTGGTTCTTGGTTCTTTCATAGGGATTGTAAGGAAGTTTAACCAGGGAATAAGTTTCAGAGGAGTGAAGCAAAGATGCAGCTGGGCGTATCGCAATGAAGAAAGAGGTGCTGTGGAACAGAATGCTGCACACCGGTAGATCGATATGTCGGCGGTATACTGGCACGGTGGTTGGGGTGGTGAGCACAGCTGCCTCACAGCACCAGGGAGTTCGATTCCCAGCTTGTCTGCGTGGAGTCTGCACATTCTCCCCGTGTCTGTGTGGGCTTTCCTCCGGGTGCTCCGGTTTCCTCCCACAGTCTGAAAGACGTGCTGGTTAGATGCATTGGCCGTGCAAAGTTCTCCCTCAGTGTACCCAAACAGGTGTCAGAGTGTGGCGGTTTTCACAGTAACTTCATTGCAGTGTTAATGTAAGCCTACTTGTGACACTAATAAATTAACTCGAAAACTTTAAGCTGCCAAGATGAATCAGGTCCTCCCTGCACTGCTACCAATAACCAACTAGAAAATCAAATGCCCATTCATGGTGAGTGCTAAATTAAGCTATTGCTTTAGTTATTAATGTGGACAGGACAACCTTGTACTCAATTTTACAAAATAAAAGTCAATCCCTGTAGGAATTTTATATTATTACAGTTCCTTAATCTTTATTGTATGGGTATCAATGCTAATTTATAAGCCACTAGTTCAATAAATCCCAGCTGTGAAATTCAAACCCTACTCGGTAGATTTATAAAGCAATCAAAGCCCTTACCTTCATTATTATCATCGTAGAGACTTCTATATTGCTCAGTATTCTCACAATGAGCTCTTCATGCTCCAGTACCAGTTGTGGACTCTGAGAATCATAGAACCCTACAGTGCAGAAAGAGGCCCTTCGGCCCATCGAGCCTGCACCGAACACAATCCCACCCAGGCTCTACCCCCATATCCCTACATATTATACCCGCTAATCCCTCTAATCTACGCATCCCCGGACACCAAGGAGCAATTTCTTAGCACGGCCAATCAACCTAACCCGCACATCTTTGGACTGTGGGAGGAAACCGGAGCACCCGGAGGAAACCCACGCAGACACGAGGAGAATGTGCAAACTCCACACAGACGGTGACCCGAGCCGGGAATCGAACCCAGGACCCTGGAGCTGTGAAGCAGCAATGCTAACCCACTGTGCCACCCTGAGAGGGGGAGTTAACCCCAATGGGCTCTCAGCAGTGTGTCCAGGGTTTGGAAGGGTCGCGATAACAGCTTTATGTCCACGCAGACTGTTATCCGTTTCCATAGCAAGTTTTACCTGGAACAGGTTGCTAGTCTATTGCCAGAAGCTTATACCTTGTGCGGGGGAGCAGAGATGGGGCACTCCATCTCAAGCATGTCTAACCAAGAGTCTCTCCCGTCTTGGGAGGAGGAGTCAGAGAACAAAAATGGCCTCTTGCTGGAGGTATCCATTCTGCCTCTTTAATGACAATGGTCCAAATTGGAGCCTTCCACTTCAATGGTATATTGTATGGAATTTTGTATTGGATTCCAGTGCAGAATCAGGCCATTCAGCCCACTGGTCCAGACTACATGGGTATCCTCTTACCCATCGTTATCTAATACCAGCAGCATATCCTCTATCCCAATCTACCCCCACGTATTTATCTATGTTCACCTCAGCTTCTACTGGTGTTAACAAATTGTCCCTAAATTAGTCATCCCTCAATCTGGTTATGCTTCCTTTATTGTGGAGTCCAAACGGCGTAGATAAAGGTCATGGGTAGAAGAGGGGACTCACAATGTTAAAATGGCGGCTTGGGCTCGTTGGGCCAAAGGGCCTGTTTCCTGTGCTGTGTTGTTCTTTCTTGTCCATGTGGTTGCACCTTCCACTCTTTGGGTATAAGAGTTTCTCTTGAATTTTCTACTGGTTTAATAGTGACTATCTTATATTTATGACACTTTTTTTTTGTTCTTCCCTAGATCTAGCCCATGAAAGGTCTTGTGGAGCAGTGGGTAATGCTCTGGCCTCTGAGCTAGAAGCTCTGGGTTCGAGTCCCACCCCAGGACTTAGAATCATAGAAACCCTACAGTGCAGGAAGAGGCACTTCGGCCCATCGAGTCTGCACCGAACACAATCCCACCCAGGCCCTACCCCCATATCCCTACATATTATACCCACTAATCCTTGACTTGGTAGTCAAGGAAGGTGTGCTCATAATACAGGCCAAACATAAAGGTTAAGTGCCAATATGTAAATCCTTCAAAACGCGCCGATGGCTGGCATAAGAGCAGGAGAGACTCCTGATTAGCCATGCTTGAGATGGAGTGCCCCACTTCTGCCCCCCCCAACAAGGTATAAGCCTCTGGCAACAGATTGGCAACCTGTTCCAGGTAAAACTTGCTATGGAAACAGATAACAGCCTGCCTTAGTGCAACAATTAGAGAGTCAACATCCACCCATTCATAACGGTGACGAATTCCATCGGGCAAATTCTTAGCTTTCACTTTTCTCGAGAAATGAACATTCTTGTTAGGTATAACCTTTTGGTTACAGTATCATTTTTGTAAATCATTTTTGCATTTTGAATTTCATGTTGACTATTTTAAATTATATTTTTAATTTCTAGGTGCGTCTTGGCTCCGACATGTAAAATCCAGTTGCAAATTAAAATTTCCCCAGCCGCACACATTAATCCCAATTTCTGAAAAGCCCAGCCCACAATATGTGGGCAATCTCTCTTTTCCATTCTAGATCTTCTTGATCTTGGGTACCTTACTTGAAGGCATAAACTGGGACGAAACTGTTCCCTTTCCGAGTAGGAATTACATTGAACTTAGAATGCAGAAACAGGCCATTTGTGCACTCATTCCACACGAGCTATCACCCAAGATAGTAATCCCAGTAATACTGATGGTGCCGTGTGCTACAGAGAGCAGAAACAGGAGGATAGCTAAGGTGACTACGTGATTAGAGGAGGGATGTAGGAGGATGGGTTTCAAATTTCTGAGCCACTGGGACAGGTTCTGGGAAGGTGGGACCTTACAAACTGCATGGGTCACACCCCAACAGGAATGGGACTAATACCCTGGCAGGGGTGTTTCCTGTTGGGGAGGTTTTAAACTGGCATGGCAGGGAGATGGATATCTGAGCAGGAGTGCAGGAGATGGAAACTGTGTTAGAAACTAAAGGTAGAAGAAGTGAAAGCAAAAAAGGAAGACATGGTTACAAAAGGTAAAAAGCAAACAGCGATTCCTTACTGATGGTCTTAGTGTGTGGGAAAAAGTGGTAGAAAACAAAATTAAGAGTCCTGTATCTTAATGCACGTAGTGTGAAAATAAGATTACTGAACTGACAGCACAAATCCTCTAAATGCCAATCATACAAGCCCAGCCTTTCCTCATGAGCGGTCTACATATAGAGGGATATAGCAGGCCTTACTAAACATTGTAGGCTTGGGATTCCGTTTTTGCCTCAGGGATGTTACAGTCTTTGCCTGTTTAATAATGAATTTTTTGTCTCCACAGGCATTTAAGTCCACCTTGTTGACCAGCAAGGGACATGCATGCGGCAGGTTGTGGTGGGCTGCTCTTGGATGTTGCTTCGGGAGTTGCCTATTGCTTCATGTCGTTGGTGTGCTTAAACTGGACCATCTCAAGGGCAACATGACAGCTCAGAGACTATCTCTGTTGCTGTGCGGACACATGGATTTGGGCCTGTGTCTGTGGGAGTTTGCGCGTTCTCCCCGTGGTTGCGTGGGTTTCCTCCGGGTGCTCCGGTTTCCTCCCACATCCCAAAGATGTGCTTTTAGGCTGATTGATTGGGTAACAAATTGTCCCTATATTGGATCCTCGCACATTAGGCGTAGACTAAAATCATGAATAGGTCACTGAGACAATGGGACGGCGGCGCGGGCTCGTTGGGCCGAAGGGCCTGTATCCCGTGCTGTGTTGTTCTTTGTTCTTTATTTGATAAATCACCCCATCTGTGGCACAGTGGTTAGCACTGCTGCCTCACAGTGCCAGGGACCCAAGTTTAATTCCCAGCTTGGGTCACTGTCTGTGTGGAGTCTGCATGTTCTCTCCGTGTCTGCGTGGGTTTCCTCCCACTGTCTGAAAGACATGCTGGCTAGGTGCATTGGCCATGCTAAATTCTCCCTCAATGTAGCCAAACAGACGTCGGAGTGTGATGACTAGGGGATTTTCACAGTAACTTCATTGCAGTGTTAATGTAAGCCACTTGTGGCACTAATAAATAAACCTTAAAAATAACCAGCCCAGGTATTTGTCAATGGAAGCTTCTCTGAATTATTTCTAATGGATTAAATCCTTCCCTAAATAAGAATACCCTGCAGGATTGTAGCAAAACATCTCCACTTTTACATTTCATTCCAGATTAGTAGGTGAGACAATAGATGTGCAATGGCAGACACTGAGGGTGATCATTCAAAAATACACCCCAATGAGTAGGAAAGAGCCTAAGGGGAGGGAGAACCTCCCACGGACAATCGAGAAAATTAAGGAGGGTTATTAAGTTGAAAGTAGGAGCATATAAAATAGCAAAGGTTAGTGAAAGGTCAGAAGAATGGGACAGATTCAGAATGCAGCAAGAAATTAGTAAAAGAAAATCAGGAATGAGAAAACAAGCAATGCTAAAAACAAACAAGAGTTTTTAAAAAATACATGAAAAGGGAGAGAGAAATAAAAGAAAGCATTGCCTCTTAGAGAATGAAACTGGGGAAATAATTATGGGGAGTAAGGAAATGGCAGAGTTAAATAGGTATTTTACATTGGTCTTTACTGTGGAGGATGCTACAAGTGTTCCAGAAATAGTAAAAAAAAACTGGGGATTAATTCAATACAGTCATCGTCAACCTTATACAGCGTATAAGATTTTGATGGGTATAGATAGAGTGAATGCAAGCAGGCTTTTTCCGCTGAGGCTAGGGGAGAAAAAAAACCAGAGGGCACGGGTTAAGGGTGAAAGGGGAAAAGTTTAAAGGGAATATTAGGGGGGGGGCTTCTTCACACAGAGAGTGGTGGGAGTGTGGAATGAGCTGCCGGATAAAGTGGTAAATGTGGGGTCACTTTTAACATTTAAGAAAAACTTGGACGGGTTCATGGATGAGAGGGATGTGGAGGGATATGGTCCAAGTGCAGGTCAGTGAGACCAGGCAAAAAATGGTTTGGCACAGACAAGGAGGGCCTGTTTCTGAGCTGGAATTTTCTATGGTTTCTATCACCAGAGAATTGGTTTTAGGCAAACTAATGAGGTTAAAAGCTGACAAGTCCTCTCAACCTGGTTTACACCCCAGGGGCTTAAAGGAGGAGAAATCGTGGAGGCATTTTCCAAAATACTCTTCGATTCTGGAACTGTGCCAAAGGATTGGAAAACTGTCAGCATGGTACACTTGTTCAAAATGGGAAGGAGGCAAATTGCAGCAAACTACAGGCCAGTCAGTCTAACTTCAGTTATTGGAAAAGTATTAGATTTGATTATTAAGGAGAAAACAGGAGTGCATTTACAAAGTCATAATCTGATCAAGCAGAGACAGCGTGGTGTCATGAACAGGAAATAATGCTGACTTTTTTTACTCGAGTTCTCTGGAGAGGTATCAACCAGAATAGATAGAGGAGAGCTAGTCGATGTTGTATATTTGGATTTTCAAAAGGCACTTAATAAGGTGCCTCACAAAAGGCTGCTACACAAGATAGGAAGTGAGGTGCTGGGGGTAATATTCTGGCATGGATAGAGGATTGGCTAAATAACAGTAAGCAGCGGGTAGAATGGACCTACCTCATAGTAAGTTGATCTTTCTCTACACCCTAGCTGTTTGTAACACTACATTCTGCACTCTCTCCTTTCCTTCTCTATGTACTGTATGCTTTGTCTGTGTAGCGTGCAAGAAACAATACTTTTCACTGTATACTAGTACACATGACAATAATAAATCAAATCAAACATCAACTCGCCATCCCCTAAATGCCTTTCCTCATTTGATAAATCACCCCCTCTGTGGCACAGTGGTTAGCACTGCTGCCTCACAGTGCCAGGGACTCGGGTTCAATTCCCAGCTTGGTTCACCGTCTGTGTGGAATCCGCATGTTCTCTCCGTGTCTGCATGGGTTTCCTCCGGGTGCTCTGGTTTCCTCCATAGTCTGGAAGATGTGCAGGTTAGGTGAATTGGCTAAGCTAAATTCTCCCTCAATGTAGCCAAACAGATGCCGGAGTGTGGCGACTAGGGGATTTTCACAGTAACTTCATTGCAGTGTTAATGTGAGCCTACTTGTGGCACTCATAAATAAATTTTAAAAATTACCAGCCCAAGTATTTGCCAATAGAATCTTCTCTGAACTATTTCTAATAGATTAAATTCTTCCCTAAATAAGGAGACCAAAACTATACTCTAGATATGGGTTCACGAGCACCTTGCAGGACTGTAACAAAACATCTCCACTTTTACATTTCATTTGCCTTTCAATAAATGACAATATTTCATTTGCCTTCCTAATCACTTGCTGTATCCACATATTAACATTTTATGATTGATGTACCAAGACACCCAGATCCCTCTGTACCACAGAGCTCTGCAATCATTCTCCATTTAAAGAGCTCTTCAATTCTTTCTGCCAAAATGGACAAGTCACATTTTCTCACACCTGCTAAATATTTACCCACTCACTTAACTTATCTATATCCTTTTGCAGACTTCTAGCCGATCACTTTGGTGGGATATTCTGGTCCAGCCAACAGTGTACCCCTGCCATGCATTTCCTGGGAGTAAGGGGTGTAATCAATGGGAAATCTCATTGACATTGGAGGGAACATAAGATCCTGTACCAGCTAATGGTGGGCCGCCTCTGCTCTACTGTGGAACACATGGTGGATTATGCACAAAACCCCTCCCCAGATGTCCTCTTCACAACTTACTCTTCTGCCGATCTGTATATCAACAACAGATTTAGCATTCAGACATTTGTGCCATCCAAGTCATTGATAAAATTGTAAATAACCAAGCCCCTAGCTCTGTGGAACTCCACTTGGCACATCTTGCCAACCAAAAAAATGACCCATTTATGTCTACTCTCTGTTTCCTGTTAGCTAAACCAATCCTTGATCCATGCTCCTGTATTAGCCGCTATGCAAAAACCTCTTACTTTGCATCGTAACCTTGTTAAATGTCTTTGGAGGTCTATGGGCAGCACATCCACAGGTTCCCCCTTGCTTCTTACTTCCTCAAAGAACTCCAATAAACTACTTAAACATGATTTCCCTTTCACCAAACCATACTGATTCTGCCTGATTGACTTGAGATTTGCTAAGCATTCCATTATAACCTCTTAATAACAGATTCCAACAATTTCCCTACAACAGTCAACAGCTTTTAGTTTCCTGCTTCCTGTTTCCTTCTTTTTTCGAATAGAGGACTCAGACGCATGCGCGTAGACCCCCTGTAACCCATAGCAATGTCTCTGCCTGTCACACATGTACATAATCCCCCTAAGTCCCATAGACATGGGGAGAATGTGCAGACTGCACAGACAGTGACCCAAGCTGGGAAGGTGAGTGCAAAAGCAAATTGCGTGGAGGGTGTGGAAAGTCTGCAGAGGGATCTGGATAGGCTGAGCGAGTAGGTGAGGACCCGGCAGATGGAGTATAATGTTAGCAAGTGTGAGGTTATCCACTTTGGCAGAAATAGTAGTAGGAGGGATTATTATTTAAAAGGCGATAAGCTGCAGCAGGCGACGGTGCAGAGGGACCTGGGGGTCCTTGTGCAGGAATCACAAAAACCCAGTCTGGAGGTGCAGCAGGTGGTCAGGAAGGCGAATGGGATGCTGGCCTTTATAGCGAGGGGGATTGAATATAAAAGTAGGGAGGTCTTGCTGCAAATGTACAAGGCACCGGTGAGACTGCAGATGGAGTACTGTGCGCAGTTTTTTTCTTATGGGTCGAAGGGCCTGTTCTGCGCTGTAATGTTCTATGTTCTTATGTCTGCGTGGGTTTCTTCTGGGTGCCCCAGTTTCCTCCCACAGTCCAAAGGTGTGTGGGTTAGGTGCACTGGCCATGCTAAATTGCCCCGTGGTGTCAGGAGAACCAGCTCGGGTAAATAGTTGAAGTTATAAGGATAGGGCCTGGGTGGGATTGTGCAGACTTGATGGGCCAAATGGCCTCCTGTAAGGATTCTATGATTTTATTCTATCAGAGTCACTGTTAGGCATTCATTTGCGTTAGCTGATATCCCATGGCATTGCTCACTTAGGTGGTCACATCAGCTGATATACTGAGGCCCATATCCTGCTGGGTGTTTGACTATAAATGTACACATTAATCTGTCCCCCTCAGGCCACAGTTTATTGGTGATTATAAGAATAATTACTGGCATTGCCTGAGGCCACAGCTCAACACAAAATAGAACATAGAACATTACAGCACAGTACAGGCCCTTCAGCCCTCAATGTTGTGCCGAGCTATGTCCAAAGCCAAGATCAAGCTATCCCACTCCCTATCATTCTGGTGTGCTCTATGTGTTTATCCAATAACCACTTGAAAGTTCCTAAAGTGTCCCACTCCACTATCACTGCAGGCAGTGTATTCCACACCCCAACCACTCCTCATTTAATCATTCCATCTCTTAAATCCTTCCAGGTTGCTTGGCATCTGACACACAATGTAATGTTCCACGGTGTAAGGATCTTAATGCTTTTATATTGAATGTACTCCACCACACACAGACTTAAATGCTCATTGTGGGAATAGTAGAACAGTCAGTTGATACAATATCATCCCAACTGTGGAAAGTTAAGCTTAATCCCCAGTGAGAGTCAAGGACAGCTGGCGCCTTCAGGTTAAGAGGGTTTGAAGTTGAAAGTTTTTAAAAGTTTATTTGTTAGAGTCACAACCAGGCTTACATTAACACTGCAATGAAGTTACTGTGGTATGCCTCCTCCTCTGCCCAAGACTGCAAAAAGTGACAAGGAGCCATGAACAAAGCCCATCACACAAACCAGCCTCCCATTCACTGACTCTGTCTACACTTCCCACTGCCTCAACAAAGCAGCCAGTATAATTAAGGACCCCATGCACCCCAGACATTCTTTATTCCACCTTCTTCCTTCAGGAAAAAGATACAAAAGTTTGAGGAAACGTACCAACCGACTCAAGAATAGCTTCTTCCCTGCTGATGTCAGACTTTTGAATGGACCTACCTCGTATTAAGTTGATCTTTCTCTACACCCTAGTTATGACTGTAACACTACATTCTGCACTCTCTCCTTTCCTTCTCTAAGTACAGTATACTATGTCTATATAGTGTGCAAGAAACAATACTTTTCACTATACTAATACATGTGACAATAAATCAAAATTTAAAAAAATCCCCTGGTTGCCACACTCTGGCACTTGTTCGGGTACACTGAGGGAGACATTAGCACCTAACTGGCATGCCTTTCTGACTGTGGGACGAAACCACAGCACCCGGAGGAAACCCACGCAGACACGGGGAGAATGTGCAGACTGCGCACAGACAGTGACCCAAGTTGGGAATCGAACCTGGGTCCCTGGTGCTGTGAGGCAGCAGCGCTAACCTCTGTGCCACCCCAGATCAAACCACACGCATCAGGCCCTATTGTGAAGCTATACATTATAAATTCCAATATCCACATTTACAATGGAAACTCTCTATGTAAATTTGTCACACTGCGACTCCATCCTGCTGGCATTGGAATGCATTCCCTGTTAGCACGTTACACGGCCACAGGCAGTCACAATAAAGTTGGCAGCAAGCACATGCAGTTGCAGGATTTGGGATTATTTCAGAGTTAGAATAGCTGGCACGAAATGGCTGCAAAATGCACTTGGACACATTGTTGTGAGGATGTGAAATTTTGTGCACTCCACACACAACTCAAGAGTCTGCCGGGGAGCAACAAGGAATTGTAAAACTGCCCATTCCTCGCCCACCACACTGTCTAAAACTGAGACAAGCTGCTATTTATTATTCAATACCTATTGTTTACCAAACCCAGCGGGGGGAAAGGGTTGCCAGGCAAGTCTCTCTGGAAATTTGCTAATTTCTTACGACTTGTGTGCAAGTTACAATCCCGAATATGGCTTTATCTAAAGCGGGTGACACAAACTGTGTATCATGGTGAGAGGATTACAAGTTTAACTTCTTTAGACAAATATTATACACCTTTAGAATCACTCCCAGAAGTTAGCAAACATGTCCCAGAGTGACTGGTGCTCCACTGAGAGTTCAGTTTGTCTCTGACCTACTCTCATTCCTGTATACTTAGACTTTGTTGCTGACTTTTACTCACACAGCGGCTGTCACAAGACACAAATGTACAGCAGGATCTGCTCAGTAAGGAGCTAGACATGCCCTGAAAAGTCACACAGCTCAACACTCTGACCATGCAAATATCCCCATGTCTTGGCATGCATTGACCCGTTCCCCCATTAGCTAGCCTGCAGCAGTGGGAGGCAGGGCTGTTAAAAGGCAGTGATTTATATATAAAATGCTGCTTGTTGGTGTTGGGGAAGGGGAAAGGGGGGGGGGAAGGGGAAAGGGGGGGGGGAAGGGGAAAGGGGGGGGGGAAGGGGAAAGGGGGGGGGGGAAGGGGAAAGGGGGGGGGAAGGGGAAAGGGGGGGGGGAAGGGGAAAGGGGGGGGGGAAGGGGAAAGGGGGGGGGGGAAGGGGAAAGGGGGGGGGGAAGGGGAAAGGGGGGGGGGGAAGGGGAAAGGGGGGGAAGGGGAAAGGGGGGGAAGGGGAAAGGGGGGGGAGGGGAAAGGGGGGGGAAGGGGAAAGGGGGGGGAAGGGGAAAGGGGGGGAAGGGGAAAGGGGGGGGAAGGGGAAAGGGGGGGAAGGGGGAAGGGGAAAGGGGGGGGAAGGGGGAAGGGGAAAGGGAGGGGAAAGGGGGGGGGAGGGGGGGGGAAGGGGGGGGAAGGGGAAGGGGGAAGGGGAAGGGGAAAGGGGGGGGAAGGGGAAAGGGGGGGGAAGGGGAAAGGGGGGGGAAGGGGAAGGGGGGGGAAGGGGAAGGGGAAGGGGGGGGAAGGGGAAGGGGGGGGAAGGGGAAGGGGGGGGAAGGGGGGGGAAGGGGAAGGGGGGGAAGGGGGGGGAAGGGGAAGGGGGGGGAAGGGGGGGGAAGGGGAAGGGGGGGGAAGGGAGGGGAAGGGGGGGGAAGGGGGGGGAAGGGGAAGGGGGGGGAAGGGGAAAGGGGGGGGAAGGGGAAGGGGGGGGAAGGGGAAAGGGGGGGGAAGGGGAAAGGGGAGGGGAAAGGGGGGGAAGGGGAAAGGGGGGGGAAGGGGAAAGGGGGGGGGAAGGGGAAAGGGGGGGGGAGGGGAAAGGGGGGGGGGAAGGGGAAAGGGGGGGGGAAGGGGAAGGGGGGGGAGGAGGGGAAGGGGAAAGGGGGGGGGGAGGGGAAAGGGGGGGGGAGGGGAAAGGGGGGGGAGGGGAAAGGGGGGGGAGGGGAAAGGGAAAGGGGGGGAGGGGAAAGAAAACACGGCTTACAATGATGCCAGCCCAGTAGGGGGTGTCCCTGGCCAGCAAGGAGGAGCTGAGACTTCTCATAATGAAGGCTATCACCGCAATAGCAATGGCCAGGAGCAGTTGCAATAAAGCGATGATGATGGGGAATCGGCACCCACAGCACTTGTGGGAACCTTCATTTCCAGCGGCTCTGGCGTCGACTGCTGAGCCCTTCCTCTCCGCCTCTCCGCTCCCCGGCTCCTCATTCCTCTCCCTCCCTTTCTCCTGTTTCTGCTGCTGCTTTTTCTTGTCCTCCTTGGCCATGCTTGTCTGTCTGCCCTTTGTGCAGCTCTGGCGGCGTGTGCGAACTTGCTAAGGGCGTTGGTGTGGTTTGCAAGTCCCCTTTGCCGAGTCTGGACGAATATGGAAAGCATTTAGGTGCCCACATATAGACCAAACTGGAAGAGAGAGAGAGAGAGAGAGAGGGGGGGGGGGGGGGGTAGGCGAGGGGGGATCCAAACACCCCACAGAATGGGGTCTGGGATAAACTCTACTCAGCTGCTTGTTCGCACTGGGCAGTGAAAGGGAGGGGAAACTATTTTCAACTAGACAACAGAATGGAGAATTGAACTGGAAAATGCAGCAATAAAGTTTAACATAGAACCATAGAACCCTACAGTGCAGAAACAGGCCCTTCGGCCCATCGAGTCTGCACCAAACACAATCCCACCCAGACCCTATCCCCATATCCCTACACATTTACCTGCTAATCCCTCTAACCTACACATCCCAGGACACTAAGGGGCAATTTTTAGCATAGCCAATGAACCTAACCCGCACATCTTTGGACTGTGGGAGGAAACCGGAGCACCCGGAGAAAACCCACGCAGACACGAGGAGAATGTGCAAACTCCACACAGGCAGTGACCCGAGCCGGGAATGTCTAGCCTGCGTTTTGTTTCTCAGGGTGTGTGCATCACTGGTCGGTCCAGCTCATTCCTATTTGTCCCTTCCGCTGAGTGTCTTGCCAAGTCATTTTAGACAGCGTTTGAGAGTCAATCGCACCGCTGTGTGTCTGGAGTCACATGTAGGCCAGACAGGGTAAGGAAGGCAGATTTCCCTCCCTGAAGGATATTAGTGAACCGGATAGGATTTCATAACAATCTACAATGGTTTTCCAGATTTTTATTAAATGACTATCACCGTTTGCTGTGCAGACACATGGATTTGGGCCGGTGTCTGCGGGAGTTTGCGCATTCTCCCCGTGCTTGCGTGGGTTTTCTCTGGGTGCTCCGGTTTCCTCCCACACCCCAAAGATGTGCTCTTAGGCTGATTGGTGTAACAAATTGTCCCTAAATTAGTCTCCCCTCAATCTGGTTTCCAGTGTGGAGTGCCATAAGCGTAGACAAGGGTCATGGGTGGAAGAGGGGACTCACAATGTTGAAATGGCGGTGCGGGCTCGTTGGGCCGAAGGGCCTGTTTCCCGTGCTGTGTTGTTCTTTGTTCTTTGAAAATTTCAACATCCAACCCTGGATTCGAATCCTGATCCCCAACGCTTTACCCTGCATCTGTAGAATACTAGGCCAGTGGCCATATCACTGCACCAATGCCCCCCCCACAATTGCACTTGAGAAGGTGGTGGTGAGCTGCCTTCTTGAACAGCTGCAGTCCCTGGGGTGTAGGTACACCTACAGTGCTGTTAGGGAGGTAGATCCAGAATTTTGACCCGGTGAAGGAATAATGATATATTTCCAAGTCAGGATGGTGAGTGACCTGGAGGGGAACTGGCAGGTGGAGGTGTTCCCATCTATCTGCTTGTCCTTCTAAGTGGGAGAGGTGTGAGGGTTGGAAGATGCTGTTGAAACAACCTTGGTGAGTGGGTCTTCTTGTAGCTTCCACTGTGCACTGGTGGCGGAGGGAGTGAACATTAAATATTTTGGATAGGGTAGCAATCAAACAGGGTGGCTTTGTCCCAGATAAAGTCCAGAGCAAGAGGTAATCATTGAATGGTCCATTACAGCAGGAGCAGCCTGTTGTATCTGTGACAACTCCTTACTAGAGTCCATTTAATTACCTTAAGTCTGAGGTTGCCAACCCTTCTGTAAACTGTTTCTCCCTGATTTCCTTTACCTCTATCAGGCCTCACCTTAACCTTCTCTGACCAGAGGACAACTGTCCCAGTTACAAATTGTCCCCATATTGGACCTTCCTGATCCTCACACATTAGGCATAGACCAAAATCATGAATAGGTCACTGACCATGGGACGGCGGCGCGGGCTCGTTGGGCCGAAGGGCCTGTTTCCCGTGCTATGTTGTGTTGTTCTTTGTTCTTTGTTTACCTGAATCTCTGAACATAACTGAAGTTCCTCATTCCAGGAATCAAATCAATAAACCCTGGAAATACTTAACAGCGTCTGTGGTGAGAGAAAGAGAATGAATGCTTCCGGTCAACAACTCAACCATCGTTTCAATCTCTCCTGCACCTTCTGAGAGCGCAGTGGCCTAGGGCTGAACACACTAGACAGGCTGACCCCTAAGCAGGCTTTTATAGATGGTTTTGTGTTCTGAGTCTGTGTGCCAAGGATTCCTCACACTTTTCGAACATCCTTCTCAACTTGTCAAGCACCTTCTAAGATTTCTGTGCTCACAGGGTCTCGGTGTTTCTGCAGCCCCTGAACAATGTCCCATTTAGCTCATATTGCCTCTCTTCACTATCAAAAGGAGCAGTGATCTTAACATCCATCTCTGAGAAATTCCACCTTACACTTGTCTCCAGTCTGAAAACTAACCATTCACCTTTACGCTTTGCTCTCTGTCATGTGACCAATTTTGTCTTCCTTCCACTCGTGGCACGGTGCTTGGCACTGCTGCCTCATAGTACCAGGGACCCGGGTTCTGTCCCGGCCTCGGGTCACTGTCTGTGTCGAGTTTGCATGTTCTCCCCGTGTGGGTTTCCTCCGGGTGCTCTGGTTTCCTCCCACGCTCCAAAGATATGTGGGTTAAGTGGATTGGCCGTGCTAAATTGCCTCTTAGTATCAAGGAGACTAGTCGGGGAAACGCATAGAGTAATGGGGATAGGGTCTGGGTGGGATTGTGGCCAGCACAGACTCAATGGGCTGAATGGCCTCCTTCTATACTGTAGAATTCTACGTACCCTTTATTCCATGGGCTTTGGGTTTGATAATAAGGCGGTTAAGTTTAAGCTAATTTATTAGTGTCACAAGTAGGCTTACATTAACACTGCAATGAAATTACTGTAAAAATCCCCAAGTTGCCACACTCCGGCGCCTGTTCGGGTACACGAAGGGAAAATTTAGTATGGCCAATCTACCTAACCAGCACGTTTTGTTGGACTATGTGAAACCCTTATTTATTAACTCAAAGCTTTCCAAACCCAAATTAGTTTTCTTCAAGGTTTGTATCTCTATTGGGTTCCCCACCACTAAATGCATGAGGTTATGAGAAGAGGACCAGGATGGAATTGTGGTTGGTGCAGGCTCGATGGGCCAAATGGCCTCCTTCTGCACTGTAGGGATTCTATGAATCCAGTCTCTGAGTGGCGAGGCCATTTCAGAGGGCAGTTAAGAATCAACCACGTTGCTATGGGTCTGGAACATTTCAACTGATCGCAATGTATGCTACAGGAGAAAGGTGGTGTTGATTGGTTGGCAAGTCATTTCTGTTTGGTCAGGGCACTGCCGTAGAGAAAACCCAAGTTCCTGGGTAATTCAAAAAAGATGCTCGACCCAAATGTTTCCCTTTTATTCGCAGAGAATGTGTTTCTGCCGATGAATGTATGCCAATTCTAGCCACATTATGTACTCAACTGATACCTTAAATTGATCATTAGTGTAGCTATTAGCACACTCAAGATTGTTCAGCAAGTGTTGCCTAATTGCTGAATCGCTGCTGGAATACACTTTGTGGATATAAAGACCCCAAACTCCTCTGTGTACCAACAGTTACTAGCTGCTCACCTTTGAAAAAATATTCTGTTTTTCCATTCTTCCTACCAGAGTGATAACTTTCATTCTTTCCATATTATTTTCTATCTATCAGTTCTTTACTAATCACTTAACTGAATAATAGCCTTTTGAAGACTCTGTGCCCTCCTCGCAGCTTACCTTCCCACTGAGTTTTGTACCATCAGATAACTTGATATATTACATTTGGTGCACGCATTTAAATCATTGGTATAAGTTGTAAATAGCTGAGACCCAAGCAGTGATCCCTGTTGCACTCCACTAGTTACACCCTACCTTCCTGAAAAGGACCTATTTATTCGTACTCTCTGTTTACCATCCATTAACCAATTTTCAATGTATGCTAATATATTGCCTCAATCCCATGAGCTCAAGCCTTATGCAATAATTTCTTGTGTGGCACTTTATTGAAAGCCTTTTGAAAATCCAAATAGAACATAGAACAGCACAGTACAGGCTCCTCGGTCCTCAATGTTGATCCGAGCTTTGTCCAAACCCAAGATCAAGCTATCCCACTCCCTATCATTCTGATGTGCTCCATATGCCTATCCAATAACTGTTTAAAAGTTCCTAAAGTGTCCGACTCCACTATCACAGCAGGTGGACCATTCCACACCTCAACCACTCTCTGAGTGAAGAATCTACCTCGGACAATCCTCCTATATCTCCCACCATCAACCTTATAGTTATCCCCCTAGTAACAGCTACACCCCCACACTACCCCCACCCCTCCCGAGGAAATAGTCTCTGCACGTCCACTCTATCTATCCCCTTCATCATCTTATAAACCTCTATTAAGTTGCCTCTCATCCTCCTCCGCTCTGAAGAGAAAAGCCCTAGTTCCCTCAACCTTTCCTCATAAGACCTACCCTCCAATCCAGGCAGTATCCTGGTAAATCTCCTCTGCACTCTCTCCAATGCTTCCACATCCTTCTTATAGTGAGGTGACCAGAACTGAACACAATATTCCAAATGTGGTCTCACCAAGGTCTGGTATAATCTACTGCATCTACTTGTTCTCCCTTATCCACCCTGCTAGTTACTCCCTTAAGAAGTCCTAATTGATTTGTCCCTTTCACAAAACTGTGTTGCCTCTGTCCAATCATAGAGTTATACTCATAGAGGTATACAGCACAGCAAAAGGCCCTTCAGCCCATCGCAACTATACCGGTCAAAGACAAACGACCAACTATTCTAAACCCATTTTCCCACACATGGCCCGTAGCCTTGTGTGCCTTGGCATCACAAGTGCACATCTAAATACTTCTTAAGTATTATGAGGATCTCTACCTCCACCACCCTTTCAGGCAGTGAGTTCCAGACTCCCACCATCCTTGGGTGAAAATGTTTTTCCTCACATCTCCTCGAACCCTCCTGCTCCTTACACTGAAACTATGCCCTCTGGTCATTGGTCCCTCCAACAAAGGGAAAAGTTTCTTTCTATCTACCTTATCTATACCCCTCATAATTTTGTACACCTCAATCACGTCTCCCCTCAGTCGCCTCTGCTCCAAGGAAAATAACCTCAGTCTATCCAATCTCCCTTCATAACTAAAACTCTCCACCCAGGTAACATCCTGGTAAATCTCCTCTACACCCTTTGCACTGGAAACGAGAGAGTGCGGAATATAATGGTACAGTCATAGGGTGGAGATATGATGGTTATTTTCTTGAAGCAGATAGGGATCCATCCCGGTACCAAAGAAAAATAAGAACATAAGAAATAGGAGCAGGAGTAGGCCATCTAGCCCTTCGAGCCTGCCCCGCCATTCAATAAGATCATGGCTGATCTGTCGTGGCTCAGTTCCACATTCCCACCCTCTCCCCATAACCCTTAATCCCCTTGCCTACCAAAAACCTATCTACCCGCATCTTAAGTATATTTAGCAAGGTAGCCTCCACCACTTCAACGGGCAGAGAATTCCAGAGATTCACCACCCTTTGAGTGAAGAAGTTCCTCCTCAACTCTGTTCTAAACTGCGCCCCCCCCCCCGCCCTTATCTTGAGGCTGTGCCCTCTAGTCCTGCTGTCCTTTCTGAATGGGAAGAACCTCTCCACCTCTACCCTATCCATCCCTTTCATCATCTTATACATCTCAATAAGATCCCCCCTCATCCTTCTAAACTCCAATGCGTACAAGCCCAGTCTATTCAGCCTCTCCTCATAGCTCAACCCCCTCAACTCCGGTATCAGCCTAGTGAACCTCCTCTGCACTCCCTCCAAGGCCAAAATACCCTTGCACAAGTGCGGCGACCAAAACTGCACACAGTACTCCAGCTGCGGCCTCACCAGTGCCCTGTACAGTTGCCTTAATGGCTCAGACATCCATCATTATGAAGTGCTTTGAAAGGCTAGTCATGGCAGGAATCAATTCCAGCCTCCCGGACTATCTGGATCCATTACAGTTTGCCTACCCCTGCAACAGGTCCACAGCAGATGCCATTTCCCTGGCTCTGCACTCAATCCTGGAACACCTAGATAACAAGGACACCTACGTCAGACTCTTACAGCTCAGCCTTCAATACTATTATTCCCATCTCCAAACTCAATGGCCTGGGCCTCGGCTCCTCCCTCTGTGACTGGATCCTGAACTTCCTAACTCACAGGCCACAATCAGTAAGGAAAGGCAACAGCACCTCCTCCACGATCATCCTCAACACCGATGCCCCATACAACTGTGTTCTCAGCCCCCTACTATACTCCTTGTACACCTATGACGGTGCAGCCAAATTCCCCTTCAACTCAATTTTTGAAGTTTGCTGATGACCCCATCGTAGTGGGTTGGACCTACATGGTCTCAGACTTTCGTAACGAGGGAGTCAACCTCCTTTTCCGTGACAGGAGGAATTTCACCCCTCCCTCACACTTTTTGATGATTTGTCAGGCAGTTAGTTTCTATTTCTAGTTTTGATGATTCACTGGGAGTGCCAGAATGGAACAACAGATGGAGGCAATGTCGTGACTAACAGTGTAATGGGACAAGTTATACAGTAACTGCAGCATACTCCCGAGTTGGTGCTGATGTGTTGCACTGGACATTTCAAATAAAAATGATTTTTAGTACGCACTAACTGGGATTTAGTATGCACTAGTACGAATTAATAGTCGTTTGTAAATTTTTGCCTGTTGCGTATAAAAGGCATGTTAAGAAATCAAGGGAGCAAGATTTCCTGTAACTGGGATCCAGCAATGATCAAAGGTGGCACCGTGGCACAGTGGGTTAGCACCGCTGCCTCTCAGCACCAGGGACCCAGGTTCGATTCCGGCCTCGGGTCACTGTTTGTGTGGAGTTTGCATGTTCTTCCCGTGTCTGTGTGGGTTTTCTCTGGGTGCTGTGGTTTCCTCCCACAGTCCAAAGATAAAGTAATAGTAAAATGTATTTATTAGTCACAAATAGGCTTACATTAACACTGCAATGAAGTTACTGTAAAAATCCCCTAGTTAGCATGTCCCATACACCGAACCAGCGTGTCTTTTGGACTGTAGGAGGAAACTGGAGCACTCAGAGGAAACCCACCCAGACACGGGGAGGATGTGCAGACTCCACACAGACACTGACCCAAGCCGAGAATTGAACCCGGGTCCCTGGCGCTGTGAGGCAGCAGTGCTAACCCACTGTGCCACCATGTTGTCCATGGGCGGCACGGTAGCACAGTGGTTAGCACTGCTGCTTCACAGCTCCAGGGTCCTGGGTTCGATTCCCGGCTCGGGTCACTGTCTGTGTGGAGTTTGCACATTCTCCTTGTGTCTGCGTGGGTTTTCTCCGGGTGCTCCGGTTTCCTCCCACAGTCCAAAGATGTGCGGGTTAGGTTCATTGGCTATGCTAAAATTGCCCCTTAGTGTCCTGGGATGTGTAGGTTAGAGGGATTAGCAGGTAAAATGTGTAGGGATATGGGGATAGGGTCTGGGTGGGATTGTGTTCGGTGCAGACTCGATGGGCCGAAGGGCCTGTTTCTGCACTGTAGGGTTCTATGCTGGTTTTAAAGCTGTGCGGGTAAAGTGGGTTGGACCATGCTAAATTGCCCATTAGTTTCCCAAGGTGTGTAGGTTAGGGAGATGAGGGTGAGGTACATGTGTGAGGGGGCTGGGGTGTGTGGGCCTCTGTCAGAGAATTGGTGCAGACACGATATATCCTTCTGTACTATAGGAATCCGATGATTGCTGAGTTTGTCATTACCATTTAGGTGGAATGTTAGTCATAGAGAGATTGGGAGCTGGGTTTCAATGCAAAGTGAGGAACCTGCCACCTCAAAGAATTAATCCTGACCTCCTGCCTGATCTGTGTCACTGCATAAAGACCAAAATCAGCGAATGGCCCTAACGAAAAACCAATGGACAATCATAGAATCCCTACCACACAGGAGGAGGCCATTCAGCCCATTGAGTCTGTACCGACCACAATCCCACCCAGGCCCTATCCCTATAACCCCATGCATTTTACCCCAGCTAGTCCCCCTGACATAAGGGGCAATTTGGCATGGCCATTCCCCCTAACCCACACATCTTTGGAGTGTGGGAGATAACAGGAGCACCCGGAGGAAACCCATGCATACACGAGGAGAACGCGCAAACTCCACACAGACAGTGACCCGAGCGGGGATTCGAACCTGGGTCCCTGGCGCTGTGAGGCATCGGTGCTTCCCACTGTGCTACCGTACCACCCAGATTTGCATCAAAATTTCACTTTTTGTAAATTTTACTTTATCAAACCAAAATCAACAACAATTATATGTGTACTAATGGATAAATGGTGATCAAAAGAAGCAATTAATTCTGTTTCAAATAGCAACAACAAGGATAGATCTGACAGGTTTACTAACCCCAGCACTCCTGGCACTGATTTCAGCCACATTGCCCTGCGTAGCTCTGAGATTTCTCTGGTATAATTTCAGTTCCTTTTCTTCGAGGATTTATCTTGGTGATATCACCTTTAAGCGGCGCGCTAGAATCATGTATCAGCTCTGTTCAATCCCAGTTATTGCAATGAGCATTATTTATTAAATAATTTCTCACAAAGTCTCCAATGCTGGTTACAATATTTATTGCGCAGGGAAACCGCTTCTCATTACACCTGAGCATTCGGAATTGATAACAAATTATTCTGCCTAATTAATGAGATGTGAAATGTACAGTCGCGCTATCCTCTATTGTTAGTTTATACCATCGGTTACAAAATATTTCTGTCTTTAAAAGGGAATTAGCAGCAGTATAGCAAAATTGGTCACAATGTTTTTTAGTGTCACAAGTAAGCTTACATTAATATTGCAGTGAAGTTACTATGAAAATCCCCTAGCTGCCACTCTCCAGTTCCTGTTCGGGTATGCTGTGGGAGAATTTAGCATTGCCTAATCCATCTAAGCCAGCATGGGAGGAAACCGGAGCAATCCCACAAGGAAAACATGCAGACTCCGCACTGATTTTGACCCAACCTGGGAATCGAACCTGCGCCCCTGGCGCGGTGAGGCAGCAGTGCTAACCACTGTACCACCACGCTACCCTAAATTAGTCTGAAACTGCAAGTGAATAATTCATGCAGATGAGGAATAGCATTATTTTACTGCCTGTAGCCTAATTCCCACCAAGTCCCATCCAGCATCCACCCTGTCAAGCCCCCCTCAGGATCTTACATGTTTCAATGAGGCTCCATTTGTTTTGAAACTCCACTGAGTACAAGCCCAATTTGAACAGGCGAACTCAGCACTGTTTCCATGTCCAGTATTTGGCTCTAACTTGTGTACAGTGGAACAAGCTGAGTTGTAAGCAACCGGTAAGTTATATTTACTTATTATATATTATTACTTATTATATTATATTTACTTATAATAAATAATTTATTAAAGTTAAGGCAGGGCAGCTCGGCTGAGTCAAATGTACATCCTGTAGCGTGTGGGAAATCATGGACACACTACGGGACACATTTTCCCATTCTTCCTACAACGGGAATCGTAGCGGGTGAGGGGGCAGACTACAGAAAGGTCTGTTGACCCCAGACAGGATTTTCTGGTTTCTGGATGAGCAGGAAAATCCTGCCCAGCGTGTTTGAGAAAAACACACGTACAGCTAGTGTCACTTGACCTCCAGGTTTTGGGATTTGAGCAGCAGCTAGAGTCTCTGTGGTGCATCCACGAGGCTGAGAATGACTGTGTTTAGGGAGGTGGTCACGCTGTAGGTTAGGAACGTACAAGCAGAGAGGGAATGGGCCAGGCACTCTAAGAGCAGCAGACAGGTGATGCAGCAGACCCCTGAGTTGATCTTGCTCACTGCCCCGTTTCCCACTTTGGATCGTGGTGAGTACAGAGAGGTGGCGGATGGAATTTAATGCGGAGAAGTGTGAGGTAATTCACTTCGGTAGGAGCAACAGATGTGTCGAGTATAGGGCTAAGGGGAGGACTTTGAATAGTGTGGATGAACAGAGGGATCTAGGTGTATGTGTACATAGATCCCTGAAAGTTGGGAATCAAGTAGATAAGGTTGTTAAGAAGGCATACGGTGTCTTGGCGTTTATTGGTAGGGGGATTGAATTTAAGAGTCGCAGCGTCATGTTGCAACTTTACACAACTCTGGTACAGCCGCACTGGGAGTACTGTGTGCAGTTCTGGTCCCCACATTACAGGAAGGACGTGGAGGCTTTGGAGAGGGTGCAGAGGAGGTTTACCAGGATGTTGCCTGGTATGGTGGGGAGGTTCTATGAGGAGAGACTGAGGGATTTGGGGTTGTTTTCGTTGGAAAGAAGGCGGCTAAGAGGGGATCTTATTGAAACATATAAGATGATTAGAGGTTTAGATAGGGTGGACAGTGATAGCCTTTTTCCTTGGATGGAGAAAGCTAGCACGAGGGGGCATGGCTTTAAATTAAGGGGGGGTAGCTACAGGACGGATGTCAGGGGTAGGTTCTTTACCCAGTGGGTGGTGAGGGATTGGAATGCCCTGCTTGCTGCAGTTGTTGATGCTCCTAGTTTCGAGGCGTTTAAGAGATCCGTGGATAGGTTTATGGATGAAAAGGGATTGGTTTAGGCTAGTGGGTCATTGTTTTTGTAACTGGTCGGCGCAACATCGTGGGCCGAAGGGCCTGTTCTGCGCTGTAATGTTCTATGTTCTATACAGAGTTTCCTTGGAAGATTGCAGCCGGAATCAGCTCCGTGGCTCAGTCGTACAGGAGGAAAGGAAAAAGTGAGTGGAAGAGCAATAGTGAGAGGGGGATTGGTAGTCAGGAGAAGGGGACAGGTCTTTCTGTAGCTGTAGACATCACTCCAGGCTGGTTTGCTCCCTCCCTGGCACCGTATCACTGAGTGGCGGTGGGACACTCTTCTGGAGAAGGGTGAACGGCCAGAGGTCATGGTCAACATTGGTACCAGCGATATAGGAAGGTGGATGAGGATCATGCAGTAATTTTAGTTAGGAAGAAACCCAAAAGCAGTAATGGCAGGATTGCTCACAGCCTCATGTGTGAGTGAGGATAAGAAGAGGAGGGTTGATCAGTGTGAACACATGGGGAGGAATTATTCAGCCGCATTCATCAGAAAATCCCACCCGAGGTCAACAAACCTCTGTATGATCCACCAACCACCCCCTCCCCTGCCCCCTCCCCATGCTAATCCTGCACTTGTCCCATACCCTTGAATACTGAGATATTTCAAGTGGTCATCCAAATACTTTGTAAAGGTTCGCGGTCTCGACTGAGGGTCATTTTCTGTGCCGTATGACTCTATGAGTGAAATACTCCCATCCACAGGTGAAGCCGGGGGAGGGTTGGTGGGGGTGCAGGGGTGGGGTGGGGTTCATGCAAAGATCCATTGACCTCAGCTGGTCTTGGGGCCTCGCCAGGCAATGCATTCCAGACTTTCACTGCCCTCTGGTTGAAAAATGGTTTTCTCAAAACCCCACTGAATCTCTTGTCCCCTTACCCTAAAACTACGCCCCCTCGTGATTGACCCCTCAACCGAGGGGAACAGCTGATTCACCATGCCCATTTCCCTTACACGCCTCAGTCATGTCCCTTCTCTGCTCTAAAGAAAATAATACAAACCTGTCCAGTCTCTCCTTAGAGCTCAAGTGCTCCATCCCAGGCAACATCCTGGTGACAGTCCTCATTCCCCATCCTAGTGCAATAGATAAGTCCCCTGGTCCGGATGGGATTTACCCTAGGATTCTTTGGGAGGCAAGAGAGGTGATTGCGAAGCCTCTGGCTCTGATCTTCAGGTCATCGTTGGTCTCTGGTATAGTACCGGAAGGTTGGAGAACAGCGAATGTTGTCCCATTGTTTAAGAAGGGGAACAGAGACTTCCCCGGGAATTATAGACCGGTGAGTCTTACTTCTGTTGTGGGCAAGGTTTTAGAAAGAATTATTAGGGATAGGATTTATAGTTATTTGGAGAGTAATGAACTGATTAGAGACAGTCAGCATGGTTTTGTAGCGGGTAGGTCGTGCCTTACTAACCTTATCGAGTTCTTTGAGAAAGTGACCAAAGAGGTGGATAGGGGTAAGGCAGTTGATGTGGTGTATATGGATTTTAGCAAGGCGTTTGATAAGGTTCACCATGGTAGGCTTCTGCAGAAAATGCAGATGTATGGGATTGGGGGTGATCTAGGTACTTGGATCAGGAATTGGCTAGCAGATAGGAGACAGAGGGTGGTGGTTGATGGTAAATATTCGTCATGGAGTTCGGTTACGAGTGGTTTTGGGGCCACTGCTGTTTGTAATTTTTATTAATGATCTGGATGAGGGTATAGTTGGGTGGATTAGTAAGTTTGCTGATGACACCAAAGTCAGAGGTGTGGTAGATTGTGAGGAAGGGTGTCATAGTTTGCAAGGTGACTTAGACAGGTTGCAGAGCTGGGCCGCGAGGTGGCGGATGGAGTTTAATGTGGAGAAGTGTGAGGTAATTCATTTCGGTAGGAGTAACAGATGTGTTGAGTATAGGGCTAACGGGAGGACTTTGAATAGTGTGGAGGAGCAGAGGGATCTAGGTGTATGTGTACATAGATCCCTGAAAGTTGGGAATCAAGTAAATAGGGTTGTTAAGAAGGCATACGGTGTCTTGGCGTTTATTGGTAGGGGGATTGAATTTAGGAGTCGCAGCGTCATGTTGCAACTGTACACAACTCTGGTGCGGCCGCACTTGGAGTACTGTGTGCAGTTCCGGTCCCCACATTACAGGAAGGACGTGGAGGCTTTGGAGAGGGTGCAGAGGAGGTTTACCAGGATGTTGCCTGGTATGGTGGGGAGGTCCTATGAGGAGAGACTGAGGGTTTTGGGGTTGTTTACGCTGGAAAGAAGGAGGCTAAGAGGGGATCTTATTGAAACATATAAGATGATTAGAGGTTTAGATAGGGTGGACAGTGATAGCCTTTTTCCTCGGATGGAGAAAGCTAGCACGAGGGGGCATAGCTTTAAATTAAGGGGGGGTAGTTATCGGACGGATGTCAGGGGTAGGTTCTTTACCCAGAGGGTGGTGAGGGACTGGAATGCCCTGCCTGCTGCGGTTATAAATGCGCCTAGTTTGGGGGCGTTTAAGAGATCCGTGGATATGTTTATGGATGAAAAGGGATTGGTTTAGGTTAGTGGGTCATTGTTTTGTAACTGGTCGGCGCAACATCATGGGCCAAAGGGCCTGTTCTGCGCTGTAATGTTCTATGTTCTATCACATCCTTCCTTTGGGGAGGTGACCAGAACTGTGCACAGTGCTGTTCACAGGAGGGTGCTGGGTCTTTTAGTATTTGCCTGATTTGACCTCATCCTATCTCATCAGCTGCTTCAACATCACAAGTCTCTCTTCAATCCAATCCTTTCACAATCAGCACAATGCACGCTTTCATACGCGGGTTCTGACATTGGTAATTATTTTATCCATATTTTGTGCTCAGTATCTAAAAACAGTTTGTATTTATATTGCACGTTTCCCGTAATTAGTCATCACAAATTACTTTTTCTGTCAAACAAAGTTTGAGACTGAGGTAAAGAGATAAAGAACAACACAGCACGGGAAACAGGCCCTTCGGCCCAACGAACCCATGCTGCCATTTTAACATTGTGAGTGCCCTCCTCTACCATGACCATCGTAAACGCCTATTGGGGAAGATTGAAGGGAGACTAATTTAGGGACAATTTGTTACACCAATCAGCCTAAGAGCACATCTTTGGGGTGTGGGAGGAAACCGGAGCACCCGGAGAAAACCCACGCAAGCACGGGGAGAATGCGCGAACTCCCACAGACACCGACCCAAATCCATGTGTCCGCACAGCAAACAGTGATAGTCACTGAGCTGTCGTGTTGCCCGTCAGCTGGTCCAGATATTCGGGTGAAAGACTTGGTTAGAGAAGTCAGTTCTTAAGGAGTGTCTTAAAGGTGGCGGAGAGGTGGAAAGGTTTAGGGATGGAGATCCTGAGCCTAGGATCCCCCTTCTCACGGCGGATCGCTCCCCCCAACCATCCCCCTGGCCCACCTCGATCTCTCCTCCCCTTACCACCTCCCCACAGTCCCAATCCCCCATCGCAGTCCCGACACATCCCCCCGCATACAGCCCCCCCCCCACCTCCGGCATGCTAAACCCCCACTCCCCCTCCCCCCCCCCCACCACCCATATGACCAGCCCTGATCACTGGGCCTCCTTCCCTCAGTCAGAATGCAAAGTGGCAGTGGAACCCCCCCTCCCCTCCCCCCCCCCCCCCCCCCCCCCCCGCCGCCCCCCCCCAACTCCACTGATATCCCCCAGAAGCCCAGTCCTTATAGGCTCTACCCCATTAGGCTCTGCCCCTTGGCACTGCCTGATGGGCAGTGCCATTTTGCCCCTTGGGCAGTATTAGGGGGACCAGGCTCCCTTTAACACTGCAATGAAGTTACTGTGAAAATCCCCTAGTGGCCACACTCCGGTGCCTGTTCGGGTACACTGAGGGAGAATTTAGCATGGCCATGCATCCTAACCAGCACGTCTCTCAGACTGTGGGAGGAAACCGGAACACCCAGAGGAAACCCACGAAGACACGGGGAGAATGTGGGGACTCCGCACAGAAACTACCCAAGCTGGGATCGAACCCCGTTCCCTGGTGCTGTGAGGCAGCAGTGCTAACCACCAGCCCATTGAACGAGCTCTGGGTATAACCCTATCAGGAGGACCTGCTGTTTACTAATAGCCCCGTTGACAATCTGTGGCCGGGATTGCCAAGTGACAGTTGCAGTGAAACGAACAGGGTATTGATTCAGGAACACTGTCGTACTGAGAGTGTAGTATACACAGTGAGAATTCTCACAACACCAGGTTAAAATCCTACAGGTTTATTTGCTAGTAAACGCCACAAACTTTTGGAATGCAATTCCTTCATCAGGTGAGCGGAGACAGAACTCTTCACTCCCCTGATGAAGGAACAGTGTTCCAAAAGCTAGTGGCGTTTATTACCAAATAAACCTGTTGGACTTTAACCTGGTGTTGAGAGACTTCTTACTGTGTTTACCCCAGTCCAACGCCGGCATCTCCACATCATACTGAGAGTGGGCTTCTCTGTATTTAGATGGCACATA